>LPNX010474135.1:286570-397551 GCA_001517045.1 Pseudotsuga menziesii
CTGTGGACATTATGTATGATAATAGGAATATAAATTGGAGTATATAGCTGGATATTATGTATGATAATTAATAAATAAGATATTGGAATTTTAATTTTATATATCACGGAATGGATTGAAATTTTAATTCAATACATCACTGAATGGATGAAATTGAATGGATTGAAATTTTAATTGTAGTATGAGAATTGGAGTTGCATAAAAATATCTATGTATACAAATATTCTTAATTCATGGGAAATTAATAATTATGAACTTATCTTACATTTTACAAAGTGTGAGTATTACAAGGAAAGTGATTCTGTAGATCTAGGGTCCACTCACTAAAATGTTTTGATTTAATTATTTCATATTATTAAAATGTTTTAAATTGATTATTTAAAAATATTTGAAAATTTTAAATTTTATTAATTGAAACTATTAAACTATTATAATTTGATTATTAGGAATTACTAAAATGTTTAATTTAATTATTTGAAACAACTAAAATGTTTTTTTTTTATTATTATTTGAAATTATCATAATGTTATTTACATTTAACTATTTAAATCTTTAGGACAAGATAATGAGGAGGCCTTCATGTTCATTAACTAAATTGCTTATTTAGCATAAATTAAACTCTTTATAATTAAGATCATTGGTATAATTAAAGATAATTGTTGATCGTTAAGTTTCTAGATAAATTAATAACATTAATTGAGATTTCTTAGGAAGTATAATCAATAAGTTAAATATTAATAAAAAGAGATTAAAGTTAAGATAAGTTATGGTTGATGAGAGTAAAAATTTGTTACAAGATCTAAATGGAAAGCATCGGGTAGGTTAACCCCATTATTCGACTATTAAGAAAACTTAGTGAGGAGAAAACACTGAAGGAGATAAACATGTGTTTTGTGTTACTATGGCTAGCAGACATGTTTGATCACTTTTTACGAAGATTGTAATAGGATCCTATTTTGCCTATAATAACATCATTTCCAACTTAAATTATGATAAAATTGCCACCTAAAAATGTTTATAGACAAGAGAATCACAAAACCTTATGTTAAATAAATTGTTTATGACTTTAACGTGTGGAATGTCCATGAACTTGTGGAAGTGTCTTTCACATCACCAATGGAGAATTGAATCTCGAAATGAATTATAATACCATAGATAGGATTGGATAGAGGTGGGGATACAAGATAGTAAACTATTCATACTTTAGTTGATAACAAGTAATATGCATAAAGTGATGACGAGTGGTATGGTTGGTGTAAGTATACTGAAGATGAAGATGAATATACAAATTTTGGAGGAAGGATATGATGATGTATAGATGAGCCCATGGGGTGAGCATTTTTTAGCATACCACGAAGCTAATAGGTTATGGTAGGGTGTAGGTTGTAACTTTATTTGGTGTGAAAGTAATAATGGTAATCAATCTCGAATAAAGGTATAATGAGTAAACCTATACTCGCTGAGCATAAACAATATTATAAGTTAACACATTAAGATATTAGGAAGTAAGACCTAATAAATAGATGAGAAACAATAAATGCAAAAGACAAGGTATAGAGAAGAGGTTTTATAAGGAATGCTATGTCTATATAAATAAAAGATTTAGGGTTACTAATATTGAGCGATAGGTGTGCTAATGTAATCTCGTAATTAAAATGGGATTGTAAATGTACTTGTACTCATGCAACATAAATAACTAAATAACTAGATCAAGTAGAGTTAATATCTATTGATACCTATATATGGAGAGAGAGAGAGAGAGAGAGAGTGAGTTTAAGCAAGGATAAAGAAGATATAAAAAAGGTAATTGTATCAAGAAGAGTGCTACATTCAAGATTAGTATAAGAAAACCTATGGATGTAAAAAGGATAAAAGAATGGCAAGAAGAGTAATGGGTAAATAATATATATACTTATTGCACCTAACTAAGTATGAAATGAATAAGGTGCAATATAATATATTAAGTGATTTAAACATTAAAAGTACTAAAGATACATTTTGATGCGTATTAAACGGAGTGGTGCAATATAATGCTTAGTTGTGTAATTAGTAAGTGACTACGAGGTGTGAAACTGATGATGATATCAATGGGTAAATATACGTGATAACTAAAGTAGATTGAAAACAATATGTTTTTTATGACACATAATTACCATAAGAATGTTAGCGATAAATGACTGGTACAAAATGGCCAATTGTTTGAGGACTAATAATAGGAATTAGTATAGAAAGAGATGAATGTATAAATGGAATTTAGATATTGTCATAGAAAATGATATGACAAGCATGCAAACTAACAATTAAACTTCATATTATAGAAGTGTGTCACGTTATTAAAATTACCAAGAAATAAGTAGTGCAATCGTAATTATTCTATGTATAATGCGCCATTCATGGTGTAAGAGTTCTATTTAAGGAAATTTTATTGATAAATGGGAGTTTATTAATAAATTTAGTGGAATTCATGTTATTACAGACACTACACCACTCTCAATATGGATCCCAAAAAGTCGTAAGCCGTATAAATTTATGAGATCATAAGTCGTATAAATTAGAGAGAGAGATTCAATAAATAATTCAATTCCTAAACAAGCCCTATATAAATAAATAAAAATTAACAATAATAAAACAAAGAATCAAAATAAATGATATTTGGGCAATAACATATTCTTATGAATCACAACAAGAACAAGACTATAGAACACTGTATAAATTGTTGTTGATAAGATTCTAGTAGGGTATAATGAACCTTGATGCATGTTACAAATGGGGATCCTCGAGGAGGTCATAAGTAGTTACTAGGATATGTTTTTCAGATATATTAGGTGATAAAAGAAGTAAAATAGTAAAATGACATCGACAGGTTGATCAAGTAAAGGTCCAAGTGGGACTACCATAACTAATGAATTCTAGTAGTAAGACACCTATATTATGCATAATAATATATTCTGATAATCATGCATAACAATAACTTCGGGACGAAGTTTCCTGAATGGTGAGTATAGGATGTCGGCTTCACCTAACTGACCATATAAGAACCTGAGAGTGATAGCGTCGACTGAACAGTGGACCTAGCCTCTCCTAGCAAGCATCCAACCATCGTCATCACAACAACATGGGGAGCATGTCTCAGCACGACCCTCCCACGACCTCGGGTATCATAAAAACATAGGGTGGAACACATCCATCCCTCTCAACATCCTGGGTCTATATACCCTATCAAAAACATATTTTGCTGCTATCAAGATTATTGGTCTATGTCATCGTATCATCAATTTTGGTAATCAAGGCTCTTCTGCAGAAATAGGTACTATACCACACTTCATATAAAGTATCCATTTATTACATAGCCCATGTGTCCTGCAAATTAGTAGTTTGAAAACATACATTCATAACAATATCTCCATTCAATCATCAATTGGTGCATATTATCAACAACATTTCCTTTCATTGTCTAAATCATTAAATTGATCACATCATGGGTCGATATCCATGTACCACATCATATATATTACATTTATCAATTATGACAATTAAACATACACTGTCTTTATGAACAAAGGAATATCATGATAACTATAACATAGTAACCTCACAAACATAATCATCACAATCAATGTATCAACATAAGCATAGTAACATATTAGACATAGTAGCAAAATCTATCATGTCATAAATATGGTTTCCTCAGTCGAACTGAGTCCAACATTTACTAAGAAAATAAAATGCAACATGTCGATATGTCTAGTCAAATATGGGCATTACAAGTTTAATGACGGGTACTACAATTTTTCCTTAGATATTTCAATAGTCAAATCAGTATTGAGAACATCACTAATCAATATTCCTTGGTATTTCTTGACTTGCTATTTTGGATGTTGATTTGTTGATGCCTACAAACATAAGTCTTCAATGAAGAATTGGTCCACACTGAAGATGAAAGAGCAATCCACTTGTGTGATTTCATGCCAAAAATAGACTTAGGGCTAGCACGCATGATTAGTAACCTCAAAGATGTGGTATCCAAGGTTTAACCACTTATAAATAAGCATGAAATGACTAGGAACAAGGAGGACATGGTTAATACATTAATTGATAGCCACGAATCCACACAAGATCCATATTGTGCTACATCAAAAGGTTTTAGGAAAATCACTTTTCTTAAAAGAGTCATTTATGTATGACACCTACTTACTTATAAATACATTAGTGGTTTCCTTCCTTATACTATGAGTTCTTTGGCCTTAGATTTTAAATTTCTCAACCCTGACCATTACTAGGAGTAGGTTGACGCCACACAAGATTAAAACAAGGGCCTTATCAATGTAGGACACTCTCTAGAAGGAATTACCTAATATGGACTATGTGTGTACACTTACATTATAGATAAAAAAAATTAATAGGCTATATCCTCTCTAGATAATGTCATAGTATAAAAATTTATCTTACATGTTTCTTGATTCACTCCCCTTCACATTATAAGTTTCTTCTTATTATAACCTAGTGTCTATGATTTTTTGTTTTTTAACCTTTTGTTTGTCTAATGTTTTTTCATTTTATCTGGTTTTAAAATTTTGTAGCAATGAATTTTAAAATGTATAAATATCAGAGGATTATATTTATGTTAAATGTATAAATTATCTTTTTTATACTAATTTTAAAAAATATATAAATATCATTGAAACAATTAACTACTATTTTATATTTATATTTGAATATTTAAATAAAATTTATATTTATATGTAATAATTATACTTTTAATTAATATAATTGTATGTTACTTTCTTATAATTTTTTTGATTGTTTATCTCTTATCTTAAGAAAAAAAAAGAGCTTGAACCAATCTCTCTTACCCCTTGCATTTATTTCAAAATTTAAAATGTATATCCCGTCATTTTTTCCCCAAATTTTCTCTCCTATACCAAGGAATAAGAGGATCACGATGAATCAGAGATCCATGGAAAAGAGGAATTGTTTTTCTTCCTTGTTGCTACTAACCCACATGTTAGGGTTTTGATACATTGTGCTATTTTTTAGTGGCTCAGGAAAATTGAACATCTCAGATTCCATTTCTGCAGTAGGTGAAGCTCTCAATTATGCACGAACTCTAGTGTACAAGAAGGACCAAGCCAGAGTCACCAAGGCCACCATATCCGTTGTCTTCAATTAACTTCTAAAGAAGTCGAAGCCTTATCGAATACGAGGACTGCTACAATATCACTATCATTAGAAAGGTATTTTCTCTTGAAAACATAAAATATCTATGATTTCATAATCTCCAAAAGCTTTTATTTCACGTGGAAAGATATGTATTATTACTACCCATCCAAGGATCATGGTTAAACCATTTCTGAAAGAGTGTTCAACCATGGACTGTGCTTCAAAAGTCAGCACAACAACATTTCTCATCTGGTCGTGTACTGAAGATTGAAATATGATTAGGAAGAAAACACTAAATAAAAATTTCCTTTTTTTTCCTTCCCTCCAAAAACAAGGATTTATCCATTCTAGGTTTCTCTATCAAAGGAGTTTAAAAGGCTTTGAAATAGTAAGGTTGTCTTCTCTAATCAATAGCATGGATCAAATTTCTTCGAGGCCCAACAACATGTACTCCCATATTTTTGAGCGTGCCCATGGTTAATTGCAATATTTGGGACTCTTCAACCTTTTATCTCTGAAAAATGTCTACAAACTGTCCCAAACCTTGTGAAACAAGCCATCCTCTCAATCCTCTAGCCTTCTCTATTTTTTTTCCTGATAATCAATGCTCTTTTAGCTTGATCTCCAAGTCCAACTGTATTAATGTAATTGGTTGGAGAGGGACCAAAATATCTGGTTTCTCCAATTGCAGTTTTGCAGCCAGAATTTCCTTCATTAATCTTTAAATGCATTCCACCAGAGGAGATTTTCTCACTTGCTGGTACTATTCTATTGTTCACTAGGCTAACATCTACAGATAATGCAGATCAAGTCCTTTGGTCCCTTCTCTGACTCTAATTTCTCATAGATTGCTATGAAATTATACACCAAATTTCAAACCAATAAAAAACATATACTTCATAGTATCTTGTAGCTATATTTACGAGCAACATTAGTGTGATAAAACTGCCTTCTTAAGATTGCCTTCACTAGATCTCCTTCACTAGATTCCTGAATCGTCAGCAATAATGGTTACTAGAGATCCACATGATTTATGGGTTTGAAACATCTAGGATTGGATGTGTGCTAGAAACCCCATATGAATTATCAAAGAACCATGATTGCATACCTCTTTATTGGGACCCTTCTATTAATATCATCTCTAGAATATTTTGTTAACATTATTGGCTAGGATACAAATCATTTCCATCATTTTGAGGTAAGTTTGTCACCTTTTAAAATTGAAGCACAAGTTGCACAAGTATATTTACTGTTGGGTTAACAACCCTGTTCAAGAAGTTGTTATTATTTTAATTGTGTTATAAAGTGTTTAAATACTTCTAGACAGAAAAAAATCCAAGCCATTTTTGAGACTCTATCATGTTTATGCAGGTCTCTAGTGGTTTGATATGGGTAACTTCACCTATATAAATTTTCCATTAAGTGTTATAAGAAAATCCTAGAATCAAGAGTAAATTTGTAACCTGTGACAACTCCAGCGTCTTATATTCACAACCATGTCTTCTCTGGGATAAAAAGAATTTAATTCAAACTTTCATACCAATAAAAAGTAGGTTTTGATTCCTATTAATTGAATCTAAGAAGTCTCAACACTAAGAATTTTATATTTTCTTAAAAGTATCAAAATACAACATAGAACATAAGGTAAATGATATATTTATTTTTTCCTAAAAGTATGTAAACACTAATATGAGAGAAAAAAGTTGTATTAATAGAACATAAGGTAAATAATAGTATCAGAGCAAAAAATTCTATCAAAATCCATTTGGTACTTACCATCATAAGAAGGTGATCATTGGCTTCACCTTTTCATAATCTGTAAAATATAAAGTTGATGATTTCAATTTTTACCATTAGTTTCTGCAAATATAAATCCCTCAATATATGAATATTCAAGTTCTAGTCTTTGTTTACTACTTATGTTACTATCAATTCCAACCTATGTTTCTCTACTATGTCATGCATTCCTCTCTACAGTCTTCACAAAGTTCATTCTATGTCAAGCATTCCTCTCTACGGTCTTCACAAAGTTCATTATGTTCATGGTTTTTACTATCCATGCTTTAAAAAGAGAGTGATAACATTTACAGAGAATATAAAAGTTGAAATATAAAAGTTTCCCTTCAATTATTTCTATGTACTAGCATTTCACAACTATCGGTCAGTGGAGCCGATTTTTTCAATATGTGTTTTTTTACTAAGTTGAGGAGTGTGTGGTGGATTCGGTCTTTGTATTTACAAGTCAAAATATTTTTCCATAGTCATTTCTATGTTATGTATACTTTGGTTATTTCTCTTATTATTCTATTGAATGCTTGTTACATTCAAAGCTAACGAATATTACAGGACATCATTGTTTTCTATTGTTGGCCTTCTACAATTTTGAAAGTTTTGAACTTAACCATCCTTGTTATTTTTTATTTTTAAATTAATATTTGACCGAAGGGACCGAATACATAAGTCAAATGGAAATGTTGGGTTAATATTCAACAATGTCCTCAAACCAAGATATTAACAAGATTCTTCTGTGACCATGAATAGTCATGCAAAATAGATGTTCTTGAATATATTTCAAGGCTGTAATACATTGTTTTGTAAGATATTTAAGCATGTAATATTGTATATACATTATTTTCAATGTAACAAGAGGATTGGTGATACATGCGATAGGACTTTTGAACAATACACAATCATTTTGAAGAGAAGTCCCACATCATGGTAAACTGATTACCTGTTGTTGAAATATAACTATTGAAACCACGAACATGGCATGGATTATTGTTGGAGTAGGATTAACGTGCTTTTGGATGAGATTTCAAGTTTGCAAGAGAGGCATGATCGCGATGCACATTCAAAAAAATTAAAAATCCATGCAATGAAAGCGTGAACCTGAGTCGCTGACGGAGATGGCGTGGGGACCAGCTTAATGGGATGGTGTTTCCATTGATCAGTTACTCCAAGAGTCTAAGAGTAAGGACTTCATACATCCAGGATTATACCCTAGAGTCCAAGTGTAAGGAAATGATACAGCCAGGATTGTACCCTAGACAAGGTTGGTCAAGGAATTTCTTGGAAAGAATAATAGATATACCTGTTATTGTACCATCATGACCTGTTGATCTGTGTTGAAATTTTATATGGTCCAGCAAACTGTTACTTGGTACATGTGGGACTAGAGTGGGATGAACAAGATTTGATGATGCTTGAGGGCATGCATCACTGCTTTTGATAGCCTTGGTTTACTCATTATTCTCAAACCAAGTGATGTTCCATCTTCAATTGGAGGTACTTGGTCCCCTATTATTTCATCTTCTATAGGTTTCTGCTGAGTCTTGAACTCAAGTTTGGTTGGATTTTCCATCAAATTCTCTCTTCTTTGGTATCTATTCTGTGCTGAACATTCAGCAAAATTTTGTTTGTTCTGGATTGTTTGTGAAATTTTCCCATCATGAACTTCTAGACTCTCCTATGGAATTACCTTCCAATTAGCATCCATCACTTGCATGGTCTCTCCATCCCATGACTCTGGTAATTCACCTTGATGAGAAGTTAGATGAGTTATTGGCTTAGAGATAGCTTGTACAACTATTGTTGGGCTTACTATATGCCAGTTAATTAAAACTTAACATGTAGAGTGCTAAACATAAATTATCAACCCGAGGAAGTCTTTTATTTCAAAGATATCGTGCAAGATATATGCAAGCACAATTTCTACCTGACACTATTATATATTGGTATGCAATCGAAACTCTTTGTAAACTACATCGCACCTTCTTGAAAATAAAACAAACCCCAATCCTATTCGTAAATCCAAACTAAAAATCTAATTACACTTTGAACAAAATCTATTCTTATGAAACAAGATCTAATTGCATGAATCTAAAATGAGTGTTGTGTTGACTAATGATCTATCAAAATAAATTAACATGAGAACACTATGATAAATCTAATGAATGAAAGTATGAACTGAATAATAAAACAACTATGATAAATCTAATGAATGAAAGCATGAACTAAATAATAAACAAATCTAAAAAATAAAACACCTACAATCAACACTACCAGCATCTGTTCAAGGAAGAGGGCCCTTCCTCCACTGAACAGAGCTGGATCTCCACAATGAAAGTCTACAACTCCAGAATTAAGAAACTGCCAGCATGTATTATCATAATGGAATGATTACAATAGATCTGGATCAAATCCTACATCATAACATTGCTTTCTCTCTCCCTCTCAATGAGATGGATTATATATTTATACATAAAATTATCTCATGGAAATGAGGAACTAAACCCCCAACTTGTGATCTGTAACAGCTGAAACACAGTCGTAACTGCTAACAACTTTGGAACTGGCCGCAACAGTAAATCTATAAAATACCCTCTCTAAGAACCACCTATATATCGCTTTTCGTGGCTTTGTTTGGGATTTTCCTTTTTATTGAAGTAAATGAGGCTATTATGCACAAAACCCATGTTTTTTTATTTTCAAGATTCATTTCCATTTGTCCACAAAGCGAGATGTGAATCAAGGTGTTCTTATGTGGCATGCATTTTCGATTAAGGCTGTAATAGCTAGGTGTGAGCGTCCTGTATGTGACAAATCACTCCACAAACCATCATCAATAAAATTATGTGTAATAGTATTCAATTCATCAAATATAAAGGAAAATAATCATTATTAACCACTTAAAACAGCAATGGAAGTAGTATGTTATTTTATGCACAGTTACAACAAATGGATGGAAAATGGAATGATAAATGGGAAATAATGGGAAGAAAATGGATGAAATATATGTCAATAAATGATGGAAAAATAGACAATTCAGGGCCCAACATCACCCCCAATCTGAACTTATTGCATGTCCTCATGCAACCCAATACCTGTGTAGCATCCATTCACTTGTTGCTTTTCATTTTACTATGCAAGGGGAGTTGCAGCTGTGACAAGTAGAAGGATAGGAAAAGTTTTAGCAGAGTCAGAGCTATACATAGGATGAATATGGCAGAGTTGTAGTTACAAAAAGAATAAAAATGGGAAAAATTTTAACGGAGTCGTAGCTGAGCGGAGCGAAAAAATGACCGATATTTATGGAGCTGCAGCTGCCTAAAACGTGAAAATAGGAAAAAAATTTACAGTGTTGTAGCTGCGTAAAATGGGAAAAATGAAAGATTTACAATGTTGCAACTATGTGAAATGGGAAAAAGAAAGATTTACGGTGTTGTAACTACGCGAAATAGGAAAAATGAAATATTTACAGTGTTGCAGTTGCGCGAAACGGAAAAAGGAAATATTTTTATGGTGTTGCAGATGCGCGAAACGGGAAAAGGCAACATTTTTATGGTATTGCAGCCTTTTGAACATAAAAATTATGAATTCATTTTCTCCCAAATGATGAACTAGGTTCAGAGAAAATTTTTCAGGAAGGTTTATACTAGTCCAATGCACCTACACACCAAAAATCAAAGATACCCACATCACAGATTTTGAGAAAAATGCAAATTGGCTGTAGGTGATTATGGCCATTTTCTAAAAATCGTGCATTGGATTGGGATGAAAATTACTAGGATTGTTCATATTGATATTATACACTTCTTGTCCAAAAATAATGAGAATACAACTTACCAATTGCAAGATATGTTCATTTCAATTTCTGCACTTTTGTAGATGAACATGAATAAAAATGTGTTGCAGCTAAACTTCCTGAACCAATATTTCACAAAATAAAAACTAGTTTGGGCTAAAATTTTGCAATAAATTAATTACCATTCTAATGCATCTCCACACCAAAACTTAGAGAAACCCACATCACATATTTTGATAAAAATGCAAATTGGCTGTAGGTGATTATGGCCATTTTATCAAAAACCGTACATTGGATTCGGCTGAAACTTGCCACGTTTGTTCTTCTTACCGTGATGCTTCTTTCCTAAAAATTTCATGAAAACTCAGCTCATGGTTTGCAAGATATCCTTAAATAATTTTATGCACTTTTGCAAGCTGTGAATGAGTAAAAATTGGTATGCACAAATAAGGTCAAAAACTACTCCCCCAAACTGAATATCTCGCATGTCTTCATGCAAAAGAAGAGTTGTCATCTTAGTTGTAAATAGAAATCTCCCCAAAAATGGTGATACATCATCTAATTATGTTGTAATGAGACTCTGGAAGGCAGAAAACAAATTTACAAGTTTTGATCTACACATCAATCCTTACCCAAACTGAATCTTCAAGATGAGGAATCATAAAATGACATATGAAAGGCCTGAGCAGTGAATGCTTTTCTTGATACCTTGATAAATGGAAGTATGTTCTTGTTGCACAACAAAAGGCTGAAATCATGTAGAAGACTGTGTGCCCAAATCTGAAAATAAAATGGATATCAATAGGCTGTTACAGGATTGCCAGAGTAAACTTCAGGTCAGATCTTGAAAAGTTGTTAGATAGCTTATTATAACAGGATGAAACCACTTCATTTGTGTTGATTCTCATGGTTGGTAAGAGACAAACCAAACCGTATGACAAAAATGGCCCATCCAACAATCTTCAAAGTGAGATTTAATTTGATTCCCAATAAGATTATGAACTCTTAGTTTTTGTAATCCATTACTATAATGCAATCATTAAATCAACAGTTCACAACTTTGGCAATGAAACTTCTTCAATTTGTTGAGAAAGAATACACTTGATCTGGAAAATGCAAGAGTTGTGTAAAACATAATGAGATTTTTTTTCTTTTATGACCAGCAAGAATATGCGCATCAAAGTCCTCTGTTTATTTGATTTTCCAAGACATTTGGAAAATGAAACTCCATGAGAATAACTCTCCAAATGAAAAAGGATGGAGGACTATGACATATACCCATATCCATGATAAATTTCATCCCTTACCATTATTACCCCCATCGTATATGCATTTATATGAACTTATCATTCTAGATGAAGGTTTTTCTAAGTACCTGTAAATTTGGAGCTCCAAAATGAGACCTTGAACCAAATGTTAGACACTTTCAAAACAATTTTCTTACCCATGCAACTCCTTGGATTTGAAGATTTCAATGTACAAGAGAGTGCTACCACAAATTGCCAAAGAGGGCAATATTTTCCTTTAAGCACTCTGCATGTATTCTATTTTGTATGGCAGCATAGGCTTCTTCTGTTGTAGGTTCTTGTGACTAGCCTATCCCTTTCTTCCAATATGTGTATCAGCTGCTTTAATTATCCTCACTATTTTTATGTGGCAACAGAGCATCATTTCTTACTGTTGGTTCTTGTGTGGCAGCAACAAGACTTCTTTTCTTACTGTTGGTTCTTATGTGGTAGCAACAAGACTTCCTATTGTTGGTTCTTTTGTGACAACAATAAGGTATCCTTTGATTATTTTCATGCTTGGATAGTTGGGTTGGTGAGATGTTGGGTAGTACTTTGAAGTGGATGTGCATGAATTTGAATGGTGAAGTGTTAGAATTGAGTAGGCAATGATGGGAATGGATGGACATAAAATGCTATATAGAAAATGGAAATGGCTAATGCTTAGTGTGGTTCTTCATGACATTTCCCTAAATCTTTAATAAATAAAAAACTCATGCTATTTTACCTCAAGTGTTACCTCCATGGAATCCTTGGTTGACATGAATGGGTTGGTTTATGCTGGAGCTATGTAGGCCGATCTAATGCTGAGATAGATGTATATGAGAGCTGAAACTGGATGAGGTTGAATCTGATATGAAATGATGTTTTGTTGGTTGCATGTAAGACTAACTGCTGAGACAATTGATGAGGAATAATTCTACCACAAAAGCAAAAAGCTCCTTCCCTTATTCTAAAAATCAACTTCTAGAATGAAAATGGAAAGGAATTGCAAAACTAGTGAAACAAATGATGATGCAAGTCACTGTTGAAACCGTTAAATCACATAATATTCAACTATTACAAACCAAGGTACAATTCTTACCATGCAAATAAATGTGATGAAGTTGAGCATTGAAAGAAATCATTGGATTACCGACCATTAATGTATGCCGTTAACCAATATGAAGAAACTAACCTTTGATTACAGTGAGCTCTAAAGTACATTAGTGAATATTTACAGGTACGAATGGATGTGCTGGAGTCGAGTCACCTGCAAGATTTTTCAATCAAGAGGCATTGATGAATCCCCATGGTTAACAACAAGAAAATCTGCCATTGATTCATGCAGATACCAGGGCACTATAAAAACTCTAATCTCGGTCCTAGATTATGTGTTGGAGTCGATGGGACAAGACCATTGGAAGGTGGACCTTAATGAATTCCACATCATCCAACATGAGTACAAAATAAATGATTGTGAAGAATCATAGTATAAAATAGACCCGACATGAAACTGAGAAGTGGAAAGTATATGTGAATTCGTGATGTAGTAGTGATGGAAAATAAAAAGGTTAAGGTTGACTACATAAGCAGTGGAAAATGGGACTTCGACATGAACGGATTTTTAGGGTTTTGAATTAAGGAGGGTGAATGAATCTACCATAGTGCAATTGGCTTCTTGAAAGGTTTCTTTTTGGCAACAATTGGTAAAGGCAATGGGACTTGACTTATGGAGCATTGGTATATTTTTCACATCAATCTCTCCATTTTTTACGTGCTCAATACATTTTCAAATTGAGAAAAAACCTTCAAGAGTCACTTGTGAATGTATTGACCTTTTTATTCCAAGGACCTACAAAAACCTAACACTTGCCACGAATAAAACATGAGATGATGGAAGAATAGAGATTATTGATCTCTATTCACCCAACACTTGTGAAAAAAAACAACAAGCAATTACTTATAAAACAAATCCAAAGAAAAATTAACAAAGCAAAATCCATTTTATACCTGCGGGAGAGCAATGTCCATCTAGACTCACCAATAGTATTATGATCATAGCTTCTTCGTTCCTTGTATAATTTGAGTGATTCCAAAGCAAAATGAAATTAAATTCATAGGTATATTTCCCTTAGAAACAAGTTTTTAAAATTCTATGTAATGATGTTCCAAATCACTTAGTAACAGCCTGCATGACAAGGTGTTTTTTCGAATTCTGAACTAGACCAACAATCACAGTTTTAGGCTTAACTCTTTCATTTGATAATAGAATAATGTTATTAAAATTGAAGATGAAATTATATTCATCTAGGTATCTCCATTAGAAATAGGTTTTGAATCCAATAAGAATTTATGGGCCAAATAAACCAATGAACAGTCTAGGAAACAAAGTTTTAGGAATGCTGATTTGTGATAGGAAGTTGGTATTTTGGTCATACAATTTGCATATGATATCAGAATGGAGTGATTCAAATTGATTTGTAAACTATATTCATAGGTTAATATACCAATGAAATATTTTTTCAAGATATTTCCAATAAGGCATCCAAAAATTCACTGTCCCAACTCTGTTCCTAAGCTGACTGCTTGAAACCCCGTTAGTATTTTAGCCATAAAATTTTCGTTTGATACCTAATCTTAAAAATTCAAATTGTTTTGGAAACTAGATTCAAAGGGATACTTGGGATGTAAACAGGTTTTAAAAATAAGTCCATTGTATCTCCCAAAGATGGACTGTCCTAACTGTGTTTCAGTAAAATTTTCAAGCCAAAATGCCACCAAAAATTTAATAACTGAAATTTGACACCCAAAAAGTGAATGGAATAGGTGTGAATGTTTTTAATGATGTAAATTTAAATATATCACACACCCATATAAGAAAAAAAATTAAGCATCGGACACCTAGATTGACTTACACAGTCTGTTGCAGCCACAGCTGCAACTCTTAAAAATGATATAATGTTGAACTAAAGCATGTGTATTTTTATGGATGTGTTATATATATATGAAAACTAAATACATGTCATGATGTGCAACACACACGTATCTCAAATTCATAAATTCTCACCTACAAGACAGTCACAGCTGGGTTTTGTAGCTGACTGTTACAACTGACAATAATGAGTCACAGCTAGGTGTTGCAACTCACTGTTATAGCTGATAGTAATCAATCATATCTGGGTGTTGTAGTTCACTGTTGCAGCTGACAATAATCAGTCACAACTGGGTGTTGTAGCTAACAAATTCATTCCCAAGTTCAAGCTTAAATGGTTCAATAATCGTTGGCTCATTTTCCTATGGATCCTTCATTCACCTTCCCTAATTATCGTAATTTTGTTTCCAGGAATTTTTTTTTTTGTAACAAATAGAGACAAATTCTATTTTGAACATTGAAGAAACAAAAATGATTTAAGCATTTTTCTCAAATAGTCAACAATTCCAAAACCTTCTTGAAAACATCTCATACCCATTCCTTATCTTTCTACTTTCTGATCTTCCAGATTGTAACAAGGCATAGAAAGAGAGCATACTTATTCAAAAATAAAAGGCTTAAAAAAAATAAAAGCATGGTCTTATTTTGTTATTCTATCCTACCCTATTCTACTTGGAAATATTAAAAAAAAATCAAGTCTATGCATATTTTAAATGGAGCCACTTTCGAAGAAGTGACTCAAGCAGGCTCATACTCCCAACAGAAAAATATAACTTTATGAATGCTAGGATATGAGAGATCAAATTCCCTTGAAATGATGGTGCCAAGAATTGGTGAAATATGGAATGATGCTACAGACTGATGACAGATTGAAACCAAGCTTCAATATAGTCTTTGTTCCCTTGATTTCTCATGGATGTGACACCATGAAGCTCCTTAGTAAACTAATCTTCCTCAATGGATAAGAGATTCGGATCTAATGATGTAAAGGATGCTTAAATTTTTGGTTCCAATGTCCGTTCTTCATCAAATATTACGTGTGTCTTGTTGATCTTGTCTTCTTTCTTATAAGGACTAGAAGAAACTCCATCTGCAAATCTTTGATTTAAACCATGTTTAGGCCTGATATGGATTTGCTGCAATAACATACAATCATTTTGCAGCGATGTAGGTGAGGTAGAACAAGAGGGAAATGTAGGAACATTTTGCAGTTTAGCACTATAAGCATACTATAGTTCTTTATTATGGTTAGGGTGGAGGTTGGATTGGATAGAAAATTGTGTTGGATACTAAGGAGTTTGATGAGAAAATAAATGTGGCTGATGCAGAGGATTGATTTGTGAGGTTGATATTGGAGGACCAAGTTGTGTTGCAGCATGAGGGAGAGTGGCCATGTGGTCATAAGATAGGAAATTCCAACCTTGTGGATAAGGTAGGTAAGAGTTAAACTAAGGCTGCAACAATTGCCATGGTGGAAGAGTATTCAATGATTGAGTATGAGAGTAAGGAAATGGAGGGATATAATTTTGAACCATACATCTAGGCCACGATTTCCATGACTGTTGCAATGAGTTGGCTGCAACTTCCAGATCTCTTTGATATGTTTCTTTCATCCTTGGTAAGGAGGGACAATGATCTGTGGAATGATTCAAGTCACATATGCCAAAATTGTGGGACTATCCAAAGGACAATCCATTGCAATTTGTTTCTTCTAAAACCAAGGGTAAACTATTTCTGCAAATTCCTCAGGATTTTCCTTAACCCACAAAACAACAAATTATGCATTTAGTGAATCATTGATATCAGCATTAGAATTTTTAAATACATTATTGATTTCAACTTGTAAAACTCTTGTTTTTGCAGCAGATTTCAAAAATAAAGATAAAAGTTCCTTAGAATTCTTACCGGTCTTGAAGTTTCCTCTTGAATACCTTCTACATAACTCACAAATATCATCATATGGTAAATAAAATACATTACCTATTCCCATTAGATTTAGTATTTCTAAATATTCAGCTTGGATTCCCTTGAGTAGAAGTGTTTTTAAGGTCTCCTTCCCCATTTTCCTTTGTTTGGATATTTGGAGGTTATATTGAAAGCATTCTATGTATTCCTCCAAACTCTCTTCTTCTCCTTGTGTCATTTGGAAGATGTCTTCATTGACCCTACAATAGCCTTGGTACCTTTTCAAGAATACATGTTTCATGTCTTCCCAATTTTATATACAATTTCCACCAAGGTTCATGAACCATCGAAGGGTTGTTCCTTTGAAAGTAATGGGAAACACATTCAACTTTTTATAATTAGCACAATAACCATATCCTCTACAAAGTACTTCGAATTGAAATAAAAATACATCAGGTCTTCATTTTCCAAACCGCGAAAATTTGGTAGAAAATGTGGGGGGATACTTTTTGTTGGCGCTACTCTTCCTAAATATTTGATCGAAAATTCAAAGGTAACAACTTCTCCATCTTTCTTACCTGCCATCTCTTCATAGATTCTTCATGTTCTATTCTGAGGCTCCTCGTTCGAATGTTCCTGTAAACTTGTTAGTCGAATGGGTGGTGCTTACAACACCACTAAGGGGAATGATAAGATTTACACTCCAAAGATTGAAAATGAAATAAAACTGAATGTAAAGATAGAAAATTCACACTCAAAATAAATTCAATAAATTGAAATGTAAATCATGCAACCTACATGTCCTACTTTAACAATGCATCTACAAAACAATGTCAGATGTAGTTTTGGACCAGTAATAACTTCCCCGAAAATGGTGCCAAAATGTTGGGCCCACTATATGCCACTTAATTAAAACTTAACATGTAGAGTGCTAAACATAAATTATCAACCCGAGGAATTATTTTATTTCAAAGCTATCGTGCAAGATATATGCAAGCACAATTTCTACCTGATAGTGTTATCTATTGGTATGCAATCGAAACTCTTTGTAAACTATATCACACCTTCTTGAAAAGAAAACAAATCCCAATCCTATTCGTAAATCCAAACTGTAAATCTAATCACACTTCGAAGAAAATCTATTCTTATGAAACAAGATCTAATTGCATGAATCTAAAATAAGTGTTGTGTTGACCAACGATCTATCAAAATGAATTAACAGGAGAACACTATGATAAATCTAATGAATGAAAGTATGAATTGAATAATAAAACAACTATGATAAATCTAATGAATGAAAAAATGAACTAAATAATAAACAAATATGCAAAATAAAACACCTACAATCAACACTACCAGCATCTGCTCAGGGAAGAGGGACCTTCCTCCACTGAGCAGAGCGGGATCTCCATAATAAAAGTATACAACTCTAGAATTAAGAAACTGCCAGCATGTATTATCATAATGGAATGATTACAATAGATCTATATCAAATGCTACATAATAATATTGCTTTCTCTCTCCCTCTCAATGCGATGGATTATATATTTATACATAAAATTATCTCATGGAAATGAGGAACTCAACCCCCAACTTGTGATCTGTAACAGCTGAAACACGGCTGTAACTGCTAACAACTTTGGAACCAACCGCAACAGTAAATATGGAAAATACCCTCTCGAAGAACCACATGTATATCGCAAACCGTGGCTTTATTTGGCAATTTACTCACGAGTCAGGGAAATGAGGCGGTTAGGCACAAAACCTATGTCTCGAATTTTTGAGATTCGTTTCCATTTGCCCGCAAATCGAGACGTTAATCAAGGTGTTCTTATGTGGCATGCATTTTTGGTTAAGGCTGTAACAGCTAGCTGTGAGCGTCCTGTACATGACAAATCACTCCACAAACCATCATTAGTAAAATTATGCACAATAGTCTTCAATTCATCAAAGATAAAGGAAAATAATCATTATTAACCACGTAAAACATCAATGGAAGTAGTATGCTATTTTACGCACAGTTACAACAAATGGATAGAAAATGGAATGATAAATGGGTGATAATGGGAATAAAATGGATGAAATATATGTCAATAAGTGATGGAAAAATGGACAATTCATGGTCCCAAAAACTACCTTCCGAGAAACTTCAGGATTGTTCTTTTTTCCTAGAACCATTGTTTCCCCTTCCCTTATTTCATCTTTAGTATTTCCTTCCTTATGTTTCTATGAGAATTCTTCGTACTAATAGTCAAATCAATTCTACTTCTTTTTCCTGAAAGCCAACCAACGCCATTAGTAGAGGATATGGGTAGAGTTTCTTTTCGTTTGGTTCTTTCCACCCCAGTTGGGACCTGGGTAGCTATAGGAAGGGGAGGAATCAGAATAATAACCCTTTTGTTTCTCACTTCCACCCAAGAATCCCCTTCATCTTGTAATTATGTCTCTTTCCCAAGAAATGGAGAATATTTGTTTTTTCTATTTATAGGAATCTCATTTTTTTTTGTAGTTATTGCTGCGAGGTATCTCTGCTTTGTTTTCACCATTGAAACAAGCAATGAGTGTATCAAGTAGATTATTTCAAATTTTAGTTTATTCAGAGTTCATGCTGCACGAGAAAAACACATATGAACAGTTGTCAAAATTAGAAAATCAGAGAATGCAATACTAAATCAAACTTTTGATGTGAGCACACATATATATTTGGTCTACAGAAGGAAATACATATCATATGCATGGTTCACCATATGAATCATATGCATAGTTGAATATTCAGGATGTTATAGGCCTCCTCTTGTTCCACAAAGTTTAAACCACAACCTCAACAAAAGATGAAGATTTATAGATTATGTTTGAAAAAGAGTAAGATGACAAGCTGGAAGCAAATATCATATACAGAAACCATAAGCTTCCAACAAATATCATATAGAGAAACAAGAATATGCACAATAGGAAAGAGTATAGGGCCTCACCAGAAAAGAACAACATACATGAAAATTTAACTCATATAAAACATATACAAAGTAATAGTAAGGATCTATCCAAAATAGAAAAACAAGATACCAATCAATTAGCCATAGTAAGAAGGTATCACGAAGAAAATATCTTCACTTTCCACCCCAAGAATAGTAAGATTTAATGTGCTCAAAAGACAAAAGAAGAAGATCCAGCAACCAATCCCACAGTAGGAATGAGGCTAAGAAACAATATTTTCTTTATGATATTTAATGCACAATGAAAGTGGTAGGATACATGCAATGAAAATAATCTAGAAAACTTGCTGAAAGAAGCCTGAGCAATACCTAATTAAAAATCTATAGTGAAAAGAACTAATTGGAGGAATTGGTTAAAAAAAATATTCCTATTATTTGTTAAATGTAGCGCCCTGCTTCATGTAGAGGCTTTCTGTCTTTTTAAGCTCCTCTTGTTGCTTACGAAGATATATTTTCAAAGGTTAATCTAATAAATTATCAGAGAACCGGTCATTTATCCTTTCCTTTTGTTATTTTCTGTCTCCAGAAATTTTACTACGCAAAAGAGAACAACAATATCTTCAATATTATTGCAAGTGATGTCAAGAAGGAATTTGTTTACATGAAGAACATGAGGGATTTCATAGCTTTTGTTTCTAAATCAAAATAAACAGACTTTTGAACTACCACCAACTTGCAACAATCAAGGACACAAGGAAGTGAGAAATAGTTGTCAACTATAAAAACTATATGCAATGGACAATGATGCTTCTGACTAGATAATATAATGACACAAATCCTAGATCAAACATTGCTAAAAGCATGATAATATAGTCCAATACATCAATATAAGAGATGTCATTAACTAGTATGATAAATTTTTGCAGTAAAACCTACCGGTTGCATCCATAGAAGCTAGGAGCTATCTAGAATTTGTAGTTCAAGTGACAGTGGGACAATTCATCGACTCTTCATGGGCGCGCATTTCCATGTGTGAAATATGCATTGTATACATTGAATATGGACACTAAGATAGGCCCATCTAAAGCCACATCTAATGTTTAGAAGCTCGAGTTACATCTCAGACCCTGGGTTAGTTGGGTCTATGCTAATTACTCAAATATATATGGAAAAGGGAACTGGAATAATTAATACTTACCTTGCTAGTATGATTGGGAGAAAGAATAGGAAAAATTGCAGTGATTTAGATCTTAATTCTTTGCATAGATTCCTTGGTAAATCCCTGGGCATCCTGAGTTACATCCTTAATAATTGATTATGTTTGCGCCAGAAATTGTTTTCAGGCCACAAAGAAACAAGCCAACACAATCTCAAATATTCAATATTGAAAGGTTTTCCTGGTTGTAAATTTTGGTGACTGAAGGGAATACATTCATATGCCAAGCAGGAGCTAAATCATAAATAAATAAGAACAGAGATGCATAATATAATAACCATGTACCAACAGAATATAACCTTGAAGTTCATTCACAAATGACAAGCATTACAAGCATAAAGACTAAACCAGCAATGAATTTATCAATCATGTAGCTAAACAAGCTAAAAATGAAGCCAAAACACAGACTGAAGGATAATATGGATCATATATTTCATAATTTTGTTCATCAAATACACATGAGAGTTTAAGTACTTAGCTCATAAACAAGTCAAAGACCTCCTTAAGCCTGACAAAAATCGAACCCTTTGTTATCTTTCTCATCTTCTTAAATACTGTTTTCCAAAAAATCAGTTAGGGTTTAAACCCTAACTATTTTTAGTCTACTCATCGATGGGATAATGTCAAAATTATAATTTACAAAATAAAGTATTTCTTAAAAAACATAACAAGTAACTTCCTAACTAACAATACTCAAATGTCTTTAGCAGCTTCTTCCAATAAGGCTATTCCATCCAAGGCTTGGGCCTTCTTCCTAGCTCTCTGCTGCTCAGCTTCCATATTTTTTAACCTTCTTGTAAGTTCTTCATTCTGCTGTTGTAAGCCTCTGACAGTCTACTTCAATTCTATACATTGTAAATCTGTGCTTCTTTTCCTTTTCAGGGCCTTCTTGGAAACTGCAGTAAGCTCTTGGTAATGATCATTTACTTCTTGTAAATCCTCCCTGAGTCTTCTGTTAGCTAGGATCAAACCATCATTGGTTTCTTGCATGTAATCCATCTGATGCTTATACTGTTTGATGGTTCTTTGCAAATTCTCCTTTTCTGAGTCAAAATCCTTCCCTGTTGTGGTATCCTGTAGCTCACTAGGCATCCATGGGATATTTAGCTTTCTGAAAATGTCCTCATCCTCATGCAGCATCTCTGTAGAAAAACCATGAGCACTTGGTTTTTCTTGTTTGTCTGTTTCATCAGGTGCAATTTCATTCATTAACAACTTATTTTCTGCATAAGAAGCTTCCATTTCTTCTTTCTATTTTTCCTTCAACATTTCACCTATTAGTTCCAAAAACACAGCTGATAGTTTAGTCTCGATGATATTGGAATCTTCTGTTGTCTTCAATGGTTTCTTTCTTTTGTTTTTACATTTGCTAGATTCCATATTTTCATCTAAAGAAGAAGAAGTATCAAGCATAGTCACCTCTGCCATGTTTAACATAGGGTTTAGAATCTTTTTCATATTCATCCTCAATTTGTTTTTAGGTCTGGTTTTGGATCTCCATCCTGAGGCAAGCTCTCCCATCATCTTCAAACTTTTTCTTTGATGTCTAACTGTGGCAAACTCCATAGCTTTAACTTTGATATTCTTTTCCTTTGGCATGATTGTCTTGTCTTCTTGACTGGAGAATTCCCTGTGTGTACCAAACCTAGACTCAGCATTGACTATTAACTCATCTCCTTCTAGCAAATATCCTTCATCTTCAGATAAAATAGTAATTGGGATTCTTTGTTGGACCTTGGCATCCTCTTCCTCCACTACAACCTTCTCTATGACAACAATTTTTTCATCTATAATTGCCTCTGTTGGTGCTTTAATTTGCACAGGCTGATTTTCCTTTTCAATAATCAGCAAACCTTTACCCTTACTGTCAATTGAAGGCTGCTGAGATTCGATATCTCTCTTTGAAGGTTCTATCACTTCCTCAATTTTGACATCTTTTTTATCTTCAGACTTGAATTTTTGCCCTAACTTTCTAATTAGGGTTTGTCCTTTGTTCACATGCTTTTTGGTAGGCTGTTCTTCCTACTTAATCTGAAATCCAGACCAAAAGAGGAACTAGTCCCATGTATTTCCTTCTCTTTGCAAAATAGCGCTGATAATCAACTTGATCAATCCATGATGGAAAATGGACTGTGTTGTGTGGTACTGATGCTCTTTAATCCTGCCTAACATTTTATGCAAACTCTTCAACAAGAATAAGGGAAGATTCATCCTTGATTCACCAGCCAGGTGCTGTAAGAACCTGAAATGATACTTGTAGACAAAAGCATACCTCCCTTCATAGGTAATGTAGCTTTGTAGGACTTTGATGGGATCCACCCATTCATCTCTGAAATTTTGGATGAGCACTCCCTTGCTCCAGTCTGGAATAATTCCAGGTAAAAGATACCTTTGGGCATTGAAGGTAAATAGCACCTTTTTGAACCACAACTCTCCTTCATTTCTAACTCATATTGCTTTATCCACCAACTCCACAATCAACTTAAACTTCAGAGTATCAAATGATACCATGTCTCGGTTATAAAATTGGGAAAATTTATGAGAGACCTCAGTGTTATAGCCATCAATCTTCTTAAACAAATCCAACCATCCAGCGCTCTCAAAAATATCTACACAACCTGGAAACTTGTCAATACAATTCAGCTCAGTGGGCTCAGCCCTGTTGGTCTTACCACTTTTCTTCATCTTCCTTCTAATAGTTGAATGATGTTTCTATGTAATTTTAAAACCCTATTAATAACCTGACAGCCCTTTTTCCCTGAAGTTTTTTTAGAATTTTGGCAGTCATCTTTCTTCAATTCTCCTTGGTTGTTTTCTCTTGATTTATAACAGTCTATTTCTATGGTTAATGCAGGAAATATTTTGCACCACGCTATGATAATTTAGGTCAATAGAGTGCCAAAAATATTTAATAAAGCTATTTCTGAACTTAACTCACATCCAATATGCTCATCTAAATGCCAGAACACCTCTGGAATGCATAGAGACATCCATGTGTTGTGATTCTGCACAAATAGCATCCTTGGCTCCTTCTAATGCCACTAATGAGTTATCTCTTTGCAATAAGGATTTTGCATTAACACTTTCAACTGCTTGACTCTTAGGTTCAAAATGTGATTGTTTAACTAGAGAATGAGATGATATGAGAGCAATCTTATATCTGCTAACGTTCTACTTCTACTTGCATTCAACACAAAACCAATTAGTCTCTGGCACATATTCAAACAAAGTCCGCATACAATTGACATGCTCAGCTAACTCATTGCATTGATTACAAGTAACAAGTAAATCTGTGAAACACTGGTCACCACAAACAGTACAAACCTTCACCCTACCATATTTTCTAGTCTTGACAGGAAAACTGGTTCAATGTAACTGCTATTTTTCAATTTATCACTTGCCAAACATCTAAGACCTTTTAGACTGATATTTGGTCATTGAGAGCTTGTTAACAACATGAATTAAAGTTTTCCTTAATCAATTTTAACATAACAAGACTTAATGGAAAAACCCCCAATTTAGCAACCACGACCAAGTTTACGCGGAATACCTCACTCCCGGCCTGTTGCAAACATTTAAAATTAATCCTTGGACTATCTGACTGTTGAATTTAACTACCCAGGTGTCTTCAAGTCTTCAATTTGCTTCCAACTGGCGCACTAGGAAAACCCTAAATTCCCTCTGTAACTGCAAATTCTGGATTTTTAGCAGTTGTCTTCATTCCACTTCGCCTCCATCTTCGTAATGCATATGTGGAGAACTTCTTTCCCATCAATCTCGGCTCGTTCCTTGATCTGTCATCATTCGTCCAACCTTAACTGCTGATTGCCACGATCTCCTTCATGTTATCGACCACACCTATTTGCATGATTATTTATGCTGAAACACGTATCAAAAAATATTTACACATGTGATTAGTCATCCAAGATAGCAACCATGAGAAAATTTGGAGAAAAACCGACGAAATTAGTGCCCGCGATATTCTTATAGCGCCACTGTGTAAAATTGTAGCCATTGCGCTACAAGAATGTTTTAAAATCAAATTGGTGCTTTTTTAGTCATTAATTCCAATTTAAATGAGGTTTATATGATAAACCTTTCTCTTAGATTATATTTGTGAAATCCTTAATCAATATAAATCCTATAGAACCCTTCAAAACCTAAGGAAACCACAAATAATAAAAACCTAAAGGCAAAAAATCAAAATTTCTCTTTAAATCAAAACTTCATGAAAGTAAACTAATGAGCAAAATTCAAACAAAAATCACAATCAAAATATAAAAATGAAGAAAACAAGTCCATGACTTAACATCTGGCTCCAGCTGCGGGATGAAGTGCTCCCTGTGAGGCTTCAAGAACCTGTAGACCAGTGCCTTCTTTTCTGCTACCTACTAGTCTGCAAAATTTCCATTGGGTTATGGAGTCCTTATTATGCTTCACTCACGCCGGTATATACAATGAAAAGTGAAAATATCCTCAAAGACTGTAAAAATGCTTGAGGAATCGTCCATTGACTGGACTTGACAATTCCTCACCTTCCAAAAACTGCAGGACAAAAGTGTTATTTTCCAGAATCTTAGACACTAGGAAAGGGCCAAACTAAAGGTTGTCAAATTTACCATGTTTCCCTTTTTTCTCTTTCCTAGCATCCCATCTCAGAACCATATCACCAACTGAGAAAGTGTTTTCTTTGATTTTCCTGTCAAATCTGCTTTTGATCTTCAATTTGTATAACTGTGCACTTTCTTCCACTTTTTCCCTGTTCTCTTGTAATTCTATCATCTCATAAATCCTTCTTTGCATATCATTGGGCTCTTCTTGGAAATGCTGAAGAAACTTCATCACTGGGATTCCCAACTGAACGGGAAAAACTGCCTCTGTGCCATACACTAATTGGAAGGGAGAAGTTCCAATTGCTTGTTTGACTATTATCCTATCAGCCCACAATGCATATTTCAGCATAGAATCCCATGATCTCTTATTATGCTTAAGCAACTTTTTGATACTCTGAATGATGCTTTTATTTGAGGATTCAGCCAAACCATTACCCTGGGGATAGTAAGGAGTTGAATGTTTCAGTAATATACCATTCTTTTCACAAAATGCTTCCATTGCCTTAGACTTGAAAGCCTTTGCATTATCTGTTACTATTTTCTGAGGGCACCCAAACCTACTAAGGATATTTTCTTCAATGAATTCCATGATTACTTTATCTATGGCATTCCTAGTAGGGATAGCTTCCACCCATTTGGTAAAGAAGTCTGTTGCAATTAGAATCCACCTGTGTTGTCCTGAGGAAGCTGGATTTATCTCCCCTATAAAATCCAGACCCCATTGTTGGAAAGGAGCACTTACTGCAATAGGTTTTAGGGGCAATGACAACAATTTTTGTTTGCCAGGAAACTTCTGACAAGGGATACAGGCTCTTACTTGCTGATATACATCTGCAAACAAAGAGGGCCAATAGTATCCAACTCTTAAAATCCTATATGTTGTTGTATTCCAGTACTTGTGGCCTCCACAAGCACCCTCATGAGATTCAGAAATTACTCCTTCAATTTCATATTTATCCAAGCATCGAAGTAGGATACCACCTGGGTCCTTCTAGAACAACTGCTCTTCTACTAAACAATACTTAGTAGCTTTAAGCTTTAAATATCTAGCGTATTTTCTATCTAAATTCTCAAGATATTGAAAAAACAACAGAAAATACACAATGTCTACATACCATGTGGATGCTGAATAATAATCCATGATTTTATCTTTTTCCAAATTTGCTTGATCTTCTTCCTGAGTTAACTCTTCAGCCATCACATGCAATCCCAGAGCTTGGTAATTTGATTCAGCCAGCATCTTGGCTAAACCCTGTCCCTTGACTAGTTTGGTAGGTCTAATATCTACATCATACTCCATGATTTTAGCAATCCACCTGCCTCTTTTCCCTTCACTATCAGGCTGTGTTAAAACATCTTTTACAGCAGCATTAGGCACAATTGAAATAACTTTAGAATGCAGAACATAGATTCTGAAAAACTTTAAAGGTTTTACCAGAGCATAGGCCTGTTTTTCTAAGATACTGGATTTTAGTTCAGAATCCCTGAGAGTTTTGCTGAAAATGCAATAGGCTGCTCCAGTCCTTCCTTATTCTTCTGCAACAAAACAACTGCTATTGTATCCTCTGATGCAAATGATAATGTAATAAACTCCCCAGTAAAATATGGGCTTACTAACACAGGCGCTTCAGTAAGAGCCATTTTGGTCTTCTCAAATGCATTCTTTTCCTCAATGGTCCACTTGACTTCCTGATCCCTTTTCAGCATGACTGTGATCTGTTTGATAATTTCAGCAAATTTTGGTATAAACCAATGTAGAAAGTTGATTTTACCAATGAATGATTGGACATCTTTTTTACTCCTCGGTAATCTTATTTTCAATATATCTTTTACCCTTTCAGGATCAATCCTTATACCATCAGCAGACACTAAATGACCAAGCAATTTACCTTCCTGTACAGCAAAGTGTGACTTCTTTGGATTCAAGGACAAGCCAAACTTTCTACACTTCAGGAAAGTCTGCTTCAAATGCTTCAAATATTCATCATCTGATTGTGAGAAAATAGTAATATCATCTAAGTATATCACCACAAACTTGTCCTTTTCTTTGACAAAATCAATATCCATAGCCCTCTGGAAGGTGGCTCCAGCATTCATTAGACCAAAGGGCATTTTATCATACATGAAAGTTCCCCAAGGAGTAGTGAAAGCTGTCTTCTCCTTATCATCAGGATGCATAGATATCTAATTGTACCCTGAGAAACCATCAACCATGGAGATCCTCTATGCCCCAACTACTTTCTGCAACATTTGTTCAATTTAGGCAGGGGATAATTATCCTTTAGGGAAGATCTGTTCAGATTTCTGAAGTCAACACACAGCCTAATTTCTTCATTCTTTTTCCTTATAGGAACTAGATTAGCCACCCATGAAGAATACCTGAGGGGCACTATGATCTTGGCATCTAACAACTTTTTCACTTCTTTTTCAATAACAGGAAACAAGGTTGGATTAATCCTCCTTAATTTCTGACGAAAATGTTTGACATTCGGTTTCAAAGGAACTTTATGCTGTATAATTCCAGTATCATATGTTCTCAATTCCTCATAATACCATGCAAAAACATCCACATGTTATTTTAACAATTTAATATATATGTTTCTTTGTTCAGCTGTAAGTGCTTTAGAAATTTTAACCATTCTAGGATGTTCTGCAGAGCCAATGTTACAATCCACCACATTCTCTTCCGAAGACTATACTACAGGTTTCAAGAGTGTATCATATTTTGAAAAGATCCTTTCCAAAGGTACCAACCCCTTTGGAATGAAATTACTTTTTAATTCAATGATTTTATGTCCAACTATTTCATTTTCAACAATCTCTTCCACCTGTCCATCCTCTTCATCTTCCTCTTGATCAATCATGGAATTTGAAAACTCATGGGTAAGCTCTAGAAACCTCTTAATCTCAATGTCATCTTCGAACACTCTCCACTGCTTTACATTATCAGGTACAGATGGTCTATACCTAACTTCAATGGGATATCTCAACTGAGTGGTCTTGGGGATTCTAAAGTGTGTTGCAGCCAAGGCCAGTGAATCTGCAGTCTGATTATGGTCTCTTGGAATATGGGTAATGTTAAAAGCTATAAAATAATTATCAATCATATCCCATACCTCATTTCGATAGACTTTCAGCAAATCCTGCTTCACTTGATAGTTGCTCTTCACCTGCTGAACAACTAATTCAGAGTCACCAAATGCAGAAATCTGTTGAATGCCCAAATCTTTGGCAGCTTTTAATCCTAACAGCAAAGCTTCATATTCAGCAGTATTGTTTGTAGTAATAAACTCCAATTTATACATCATCTTTACTGTTTCACCTCCAGGGGATATGAGAAGAACCCCTACACCTGCACCTTCTTTGCAAGAGGACCCATCAAAGTATAATTGCCACAACTCATCCTCCTGTTCTCTGCTGCATTTTACTGGCTGTTCCTTTTCAACCTATAACAAACCAACAGTATTATTGTCATCACTAAAATGTAACATGCAAGTACCCATGTCTTTATCAACAGCATACAGTGGATGATTGGTAGGGTTCTTGTCATCTGTCACAATATAGGAAAACTGAGGTTCTCTGTAGAACCTTCTATTTTCTCCTCCAAACACAAGAATAGTAGCATATGATAGATCCATTTGCAAGGTCCCACCAACCTTTTTTTCCCAAGACCTTGAAATAAGTAACCCAAACTTAAGAGTAATATCAACTACCACTACATCCATGATCACATTTTTCATGGGTAACTGAGCCAAGCTGACAACCATGTCCTTTATTACCCCTAAACACTTCACTGCTCAGGAATCAAATGCATACAGATCATGATAGGGTTTAGTGATACTCAGACCTAGAGGCTTTGGCATCAAATTGTGTGAGGCTCCCAAATCTAACAAACAATTATGTATCATTTGTTCATGGACTGTCAGAGTGATGTAGAATGGAGGTGAAGCACTTGCTTCATTTTCAGTCTTTTCAGCCAAGGATGATCCAATGAAAATCCTAGGATTTTCTACTTGCAAATTCACCATATCAGAAATAGACTGATTGCTTGCTGAATTCATCATCTTAAGAACTGTTTCTTTATATGAAGGATTTCTCATTAATTCAGTTAAAGGTACAGGAATATTTAACTTTCCTAATTCATTCTCCAAACTGAAATTCTGGACAGTTTTATTTACCTCTTCAACCTCTGTGTTTTTCTTTTGTTTTTCTGAAACTTGGCTTTTCTCTGTCACAGGATCAGATGGCTGCTTATCAAGGACAGATGCCTTCTTCTTCGAGATTTGTACCACCTGTTTTGGACCTTACCTTAGATTCACAGTCTTATTAAGTTCATTTTGACAGATAGCAGCAGTCACAGCACTCTTTTCCAGACCTAAATCATCCTCTGTTTTGAACATGTCAGCATCATAGCATTCTGCATTTAGAAACTCTTCCTCAGTGACAAAACCCACAGCAAATCCTTCTCCAAAATGATTCATATCTTGATAAGTCCCTTCAAATATCATCTCATCATCAACATCTTCCTCATCAGCCACATTGTTTTCAAGAGGTGGTGGCAGTCTTTGGTCCTCATTTTCTCTCCTTTCTCGCTGGATATCATTGTTCCTTCATTCTCTAGGCATGAAACAGGGACCAAATTGCCTTCTTAACTGGTTCTGATTGTTAGGATTTCATTTACCTTCTGGAACATGTTTGCTGGAATTTTTCTCAAGCTCTAATTTGTTCAATTTTGTAGTCAAAATTTTCACCAACTTAGCCATTTCATCAATTTTCCCTTCAGCAAAATGAGAAGCAGAACTTCCTGGAGCTGCTTCATTCTTTCCTTTTCTGTCATAAAGCTGCTGAGCTGTTTCCTTCTTCAATCTATTGGAAGCCAATATGTTAGATTCTACCTCCAAAGCTGCATCCTCCATATTCAGTAAAGAAATAGGCCTCCTTTCTCTTATTAATAAGGAGAATTCATGGTCGAAAGCATTTGCATATGTTAGTTTTGCAGATTTTTCTTTGGATTTTATTTCTGCAAGAATTCTACTGTACATCTTGTTAAACCTTTTTGAAAAATCTACAATAGTTTCATCCTTTTTCCTCATAAGGGCTCCAAACTCAGTTATGTAGTATGTATGGTCTTTGGTGTCACCCCACTGTCTCATGAAGAGATCACGAAGTTATTCAATGATAGTGATTGAGTTAGCAGGAAACTCCCTAAACCATTTCCTGACATCTCCATCAAGGCTCTGCATGAACATTCTCATCCATACATCCTTAATGTTTTGGTTATCAGCATAACTAAGGAAAGCTTCCCAGTGTTCTTCAGCTGTAGTTTCCCCCTGTCCATTAAATCTAGGAAAATATTTATGATAGTCACCTCCAGGAAGTGCATTTAAAGGATGAGGCAAGACCAATGGTGCATATCTGGCTGCAACCATCTGGTCCATCATGTCTATGGGATGGTTTTGGGCTGCCATTTTAGGACTGACTGATTTTGGAGATGAAGAGGTTTGACTGGAACTTGGCTGAAAGGGGTTTTTACCTAATTTCAGCTGAAAAAGGGGTATTTTACCAGGAGAGGTTGTTTTAGATTTTCTGAATGATTGTGGATTAGTGAAAACTTGGAAACTACTGTCAGGAATTATTGGTTTTAACCAAGGTGAAGTTTCTTCTTCTTTTCTTAACACAGATGAAGCTAATGAACTATCCAACTGGTCAGGGTCAGATAGGGAGGGTAATGACTAAGACCTTCTAATATTTCTTGTTGTATTCAATATCTATTCAGGATCGATAACACCCAACTGCAATGGTGAAGTAGGTATGTTTCTAGTTCCAACTCCCCTAGTAGCCACTGTGACAAACTGGTGAAACGTATCCTTAAAAATGTGTTGGTTTAAGTTCACCTCTTAAAACCAGTAAAAATGATAAGTATCCTAGGGAAAATATGTTTTCAACTTCGTCCCCAGCAACGGCGCCAAAGATTTTTGTACCAGAAATTGTTTCCATGCCACAAAGAAACAAGACAACACAATCTCAAATATTCAATCAAACAAAACTAGGGTTTAGGGTTTTTTTGAAAGGTTTTCCTGGTTGTAAAGTTTGGTGACTGAAGGGAATACATTCATAAGCCAAGGAGGAACTAAATCATAAATAAATAAGAATAGAGATGCATAATATAATAACCATGTACCAACAGAATATAACCTTGAAGTTCATTCACAACTGACAAGCATTACAAGCATAAAGACTAAACCGGCAATGAATTTATCAATCATGTAGCTAAACAAGCTAAAAATGAAGCCAAAACATAGACTGAAGGGTAATATGGATCATATATTTCATAATTTTGTTAATCAAATACACATGAGAGTTTAAGTACTTAGCTCATAAACAAGTCAAAGACCTCCTTAAGCCAGGAAAAAATCGAACCCTTTGTTCTCGTTCTCATCTTCTTAAATACTGTTTTCCAAAAAATCAGTTAGGGTATAAACCCTAACTGTTTTTAGTCTACTCATCAATGGGATAATGTCAAAATTATAATTTACAAAATAAAGTATTTCTTAAAAAACATAACAAGCAACTACCTAACTAACAATACTCAAAGGTCTTTAGCGGCTTCTGCCAATAAGGCTATTCCATCAAAGGCTTGGGCCTTCTTCCTAGCTCTCTGCTGCTCAGCTTCCATATATGTTAACCTTCTTGTAAGTTCTTCATTCTGCTGCTATAAGCCTCTAACAGTCTGCTTCAATTCTACACATTGTAAATCTGTGCTTCTTTTCCTTTTCAGGGCCTCCTTGGAAACTACAGTAAGCTCTTGGTAATGATCATTTACTTCTTTTAAATCCCCCCTGAGTCTTCTGTTAGCTAGGATCAAACAATCATTGGTTTCTTGCATGTACTCCATATGATGCTTATACTGTTTGATGGTTCCTTGCAAATTCTCCTTTTCTAAGTCAAAAGCCTTCCTTGTTGTGGTATCCTGTAGCTCACTAGGCATCCATGGGATATTTAGCTTTCTGAAAATGTCCTCATCCTCATGCAGCAACTCTGTAGGAACACCATGAGCACTTCGTTTTTCTTGTTTGTCTATTTCATCGGGTGCAATTTCATTCATTAACAACTTATTTTCTGAATAAGAAGCTTCCGTTTCTTCTTTCTGTTTTTCCTTCAACATTTCACCTCTTAGTTCCAAAAACACAGCTGATAGTTTAGTCTCGGTGATACTGGACTCTTCTGCTGTCTTCAATGGTTTCTTTCCTTTGTTTTTACATTTGCTAGATTCCAGATTTTCATCTGAAGAAGAAGAAGTATCAAGCATAGTCACCTCTGTTGTGTTTAACTTAGGGTTTACAAGCTTTTTCATATTCAGCCTCAATTTGTTTTTAGGTCTAGTTTTGGGTCTCCATCTTGAGGCAAGCTCTCCCATCATCTTTAAACTTTTTCTTTGATGTCTAACTATGGAAAACTCCATAGCTTTAAATTTGATCTTCTTTTCCTTTGGCATGACTGTCTTGTCTTCTTGAATGGAGAATTCCCTGTGTGTACCAGCCCTAGACTCAGCATTGACTATCAACTCATCTCCTTCTAGCAAATATCCTTCATCTTCAGATAAAATAGTAATTGGGCTTCTTTGTTGGACCTTCGAATCCTCTTCCTCCACTACAACCTTCTCTGTGATAGCGATGTTTTCATATATAATTGCCTCAGCTGGTGCTTTAATTTGCACAAGCTGAGTTTCATTTTCAATAATTAGTAAACCTTTACCCTTACTGTCAATTGAAGGCTGCTGAGATTCAATATCTCTCTTTGAAGGTTCTGTCACTTCCTCAATTTTGACATATTTTTTATCTTTGGACTTGAATTTTTGCCCTAATTTTCTAATTAGGGTTTTTCCTTTGTCCACATGCTTTTTGGTAGGTTGTTCTTCCTACTTAATCTGGAATCCAGACCAAAAGAGGAACTAGTCCCATGTCTTTTCTTCTCTTTGCAAAACAGTGCTGATAATCAACTAGATCAATCCATGATGAAAAATGGACTATGCTATGTGGTCCTGATGCTCTTTAATCTTGCCTGACATTTTCTGCAAACTCTTCAACAAGAATAAGGGAAGACTCATCCTTGATTCACCATCCAGGGGCTGTAAGAACCTAAAATGATACTTGTAGACAAAAGCATACCTCCCTTCACAGGTAATGTAGCTATTTAGGACTTTTATGGGCTCCACCCATTCATCTCTGAAATTCTAGATGAGCACTCCCTTGCTCCAGTCTGGAATAATGCCAGATAAAAGATACCTTTGGGAATTGAAGGTAAATGGCACCTTTTTGAACCACAACTCTCCTTCATTTCTGACTCCTATTGCTTCATCCACCAGCTCCACAGCCAACTTAAACTTCAGAGTATCAAATGATACCATGTCTTGGTTATAACATTGGGAAAATTTATGAGAGACCTTGGTGTTATAGCCATCAATATTCTTAAACAAATCCAACCATCCAGCACTCTCAAAAATATCTGCACAACCTGGAAACTTGTCAATCCAATTCAGCTCAGTGGGCTCAGCCCTATTCGTCTTGCCACTTTTCTTCATCTTCCTTCTATTAGATGAATGATGTTTCTGTGTAATTTTAAAACCCTATTAATAACCTGACATCCCTTTTTCCCTCAAGTTTTTTTAGAGTTTTGACAGTCATCTTTCTTCAATTCTCCTTGGCTGTTTTCTCTTGATTTTTAATAGTCTGTTTCTATGGTTAATGCAGAAAATATTTTGCATCGGGATAGGATAATTTAGGTCAACAGAGTGCCAAAAATATTTAATAAAGCTATTGCTGAATTGAACTCACATCCAATATGCTCATCTAAATGCCAGAACACCTCTGGAATGCATAGAGACATCCATGTGTTGTAATTCTGCACAAATAGAAGCCTTGGCTCCTTCTAATGTCACTAATGAGTTATCTCTTCGCAATAAGGATTTTTCATTAACACTTTCAACTGCTCGAATCTTAGGTTAAGAATGTGATTGTTTAACTAGAGAATGAGATGATATGAGAGCAATCTTATATGTGCTAACTTTGTGCTTCAACTTGCATTCAGCACAAAACCAATCTTCCTATGGCACATACTTAGACAAGGTTTGCATGCAATTGACATGCTAAGCTAACTCATTGCATTGATTACAGGTAACAAGTAAATCTATGAAACCCTGGTCGCCACAAACAGTATAGACCTTCACCGTACCATATTTGCTGGTCTTGACAGGAAAATTGGTTCAATGTAACTGCTATTTTTCAATTTATCACTTGCCAAACATATAAGACCTTTTAGACTGATATCTGGTCGTTGAGAGCTTGTTAACAGCATGAATTAAAGTTTTCCTTAATCAATTTTAACATAACAATCCTTAATTGAAAAACCCCCAATTTAGCATCCAAAACCAAGTTTACGCAGAATACCTCACTACTGGCCTGTTGCAAACGTTTCAAATTAATCCTTGGACTATCTGACTGTTGAATTTAACTTCCCAGGTGTCTTCAAGTATTCAATTTGCTTCCAACCGACGCATTGGGAAAACCCTAAATTCCCTATGTAACTGCAAATTCCGGATTTTTAGCAATTGTCTTCGTTCCAATTCACCTCCAGCTTTGTAATGCATATGTGGATAACTTCTTTCCCATCAATCTCAGCTCATTCCTTGATCTATCATCATTCACCCAACCTTAACTGCTGATTTCCATGATCTCCTTCATGTCATCGACCACACCTGTTTGCATGATTATTTATGCTGAAACACGTATCAAAAACTCTTTACACATGTGATTAGTCATCCAGGATAGAAATCATGAGAAAATTTGGCTAAAAACCGACGAAATTAGTGCCCGCGATATTCTTGTAGCGCTGCAGTGTAAAATTTTAGCCGTTGCGCTACAAGAATATTTTAAAATCAAATTTGGTGCTTTTTTAGTCATTAATTCCAATTTAAATGAGGTTTATATGATAAACCTTGCTCTTAGAGTATATTTGTGAAATCCTTAATCAATCTAAATCCTATAGAACCCTTTAGAACCTAAGGAAACCACAAATAATAAAAACCTAAAGGCAAAAAATCAAAATTTCTCTTTAAATCAAAACTTCATGAAAGTAAGCTAATGAGCAAAATTCAAACAAAAATCACAATCAAAATATAAAACTGAAGAAAAAAAGTTCATGACTTAACAGATTCCATTGACTTTCATGCATTGTCCAGAGCTTCTGATCAAACATTAATAATTGCCATTTTATCTAGGATTCTTTCTTTCATTTGGGAAAAACTCCTCCGTATATCTGCAACAACTCCCCTTGAAGCCTCCAACATGAATTTCCCCTTATTCCACAGCTGTGTGTGCTTTTCTCTATTCTCCAAAACTTTTCCATTCGATTTCAAATAAGGGCATGATGAGGAGACTACAATTTCCAAACCCCTTATAATCCCAAATTATTTTCACAAATAATGTTCATTCAAAATCAGAGACTCTTGAAAACAACTGTAAATGCAAATAATTTAAATGTAATATGTGTTTTCATCTAGGAATAGTTTTCTAGGGTGCAATAACATCAACAAAAGGTACATTTCCATATCTTGTAAACATCTTCCAGGAGAGAATGAATGGATTTATTAAGAGGGAATTCGACAGACAAGTACTGTGTTTGAGAATTTTCAGAAGAGTAAGCGAAGAAATTTATACCTACTTAGATGAATTGAGCATAGGGCCTCTCCTAAAAAAATCTTTCGCAATCTCTTCATAGTTGTTTTTGCTTCTTCTTATGCTGCCTCTCATAACCCAGAAAACCATCCTAGCCTCTAGCAACTGCAAAATATTTGGACAGGTTATTTGGCACCAACGAGTTGGTTGAGTAGTCATTTTCCATTTCATATATTTGTTTTATTTTTATTAATATATATATATTTTTTAATTTGTTTTATTTTATATTTAGTTTAATAATTATTACACAACCTGTTTAGTATTACAAAATAAGATTAATATAAAACTTGTTTAGTTTCATAAAATAAGATGAGACCAATACCTCAAATTTCTCTAAATTCTTTAATGAGAGGCTCATGAGATGATTATTTAGGTTGATTTTGGTATTCCTATAGCATTGCTTCATGAGCCATTCTTTCAATTTTGTTTTTAGTTTATTCTCTGTTATTATGCTGTTAGGATGATAATATATTTATATTTTTTTTTATGTCATAATTTTGTGATCAATCCCATTTTAGATACAAAACAAACAACTTTGGATGTGAGTGTATGGATCGAAGTATTAAAACATAATATATGTTTTTGCAAGGGTTAGGATTTCCCCTAACATTCTAGAATACAAACTAATATTCAAAAGGAGGGTATCTTTAGTTGCCATTGTTGTCTCCTTGAGGCTATTTAGTGCAGTTAAAGTTGGACTTTAACATCGAATGCTTGAGAAAGAGAAGATATGTAGAAATACATATTAATTGATTTAATTGATATAGTTTGATAGAATCTTTTCATTGTGGTTTAATTACTTACTCTACATGACCATCCCTAACTACCAATACTAACTTTTATTCATTAACTTCATTGGTCACTAACACTCATGATATTTATCACACATTAATACATAATATATCATGGTTCCTAATATATTATTGAGTATCACTTATTTTAGAACCTCATCCTAACATGAAATACAATTTTTTTAACTCCCCTCAATATAAAATCCAAAGCAACTTACTCAGTAACTAAGAATAATTACAAAAGTTGAAGGGAATTCTTGTTTAGTCTTCAATAATGCAACACATTTATAGTTCTTAATATCTAAACACTACATTATGTTGTATGATGTAGGTTGTGTTGGTAAAGAAATGTATGCAATGTCATATCAACCAAGTTTTGCATTGGGACATCAAAGGTAATTTCTTGATTTTATCAACTTTTTTCTTGTATTTCTTTAATTATGAGGTATGATTATTGAAATAAGTGTTTGAACATGGCATTTTATGCTTTAAATATTATATTATTTTCCAATCGATAATAATGGGATTCTAAATATTATGGATTTTTTTATGACAAGATATTTCTGTAGTGACCAAAATGGAAACCTGACCAATAGAGTAATCATGTTGTGATATAGGTAAGTGAAATGTGACCTATTTTATGATCACAAAGAATTTTGTCTATACTATGAATGCTTTCTTGTTTACAATGCAAAATCTATATGGAACTTCTTTAGGGTGTTGATTTTTACGTTCTAATGTTATGTGTATCCCCTTGGAGCTTCCATTTTTGGCATCTTTATTTCTTTATGTTAGAAACAGTAAACTCGCTGCAATAGAGTATTCCTCTGACATGGAAGGTTTTGAATTCATATTTAAATGGATGTTTTTCATAGTCCTTAGGCAGTTATACCCATTTCCAACATCTTCACAATGACTATAGAGTAGAGTCCTATGCCTTGTCATGACTGTAGTTTGTTAAGTATATCTGACTATATTCCTTCTCCCAGTGTTTCAAATCATGCCTAGTTTTCCAAAGAAAAAGATAAAAATACATCCTCATCCTTTACTCTATGGAACCATGAATATGCTTATATCCAAAGCTATTAGGGATCACTGCAACATCACTTGGGAAGTGAATAAACATTATGAATTGACATCATAACATATCGTAACCATTTTTCCTTGTGGATACTCATTAGATTTATGGAAGAAGAAACTTTTATCATCCCATGGTGGATAGGATCCATGTGAAGCACCAACTATTGGGTTGATCATCCTCTTTTGATTCTCCTTATTGCTCCACTTATACATGGATCTAGGATGATCATGCTTATATACTATATCCTTGGCATCCAAACTAAGATAATTGTTGTTGACAGGTCTCATATAGTGGCACACTTACGATTTCTAGGGAATAGTGATTTATGCAATTCCATTAAGAGAATTTCTTGAGTTTTTTTCAAAATTCCTAGAAAAGGTTTATGGATTTCATAACATGCTTGATCATATATTGTGAAATCATACAAATTATCATCCTTTTTCGACAATTAGATACTCAAAGTTGTGTATTGATCATTTTTACCATTATAGAGGACTCTGTAAGTTAGGTTCCCAAATTCTTAAAGGGTTCTAGCTCAATGGAAAAGCACCTTCCTTACAAGCAGAAGGTTGGTGGTTTGATTCCTCCATGCCCTAATGATATTATAATATTGGCTAAAAACAACAAAGTTAGTAACAAAAAAATAGGATATAAGTAACCAAACATTGAGATATAAGTGATCAAACAAAATGACCAAAATTCGTATATAAAATTACTAAAAATGACTAAACTAGTGACCAAAAAATGAGAGATGTGAAACTAGGAATTATAACATATGCAACACGTGGAACTAATGATGAATCCAAACATGCCATTGATATGTTAGAAAAATAAGACGTGAAACTAGGAATTAAAAAGGATGCAACACATGGCACTAATGATGAAGCCAAACATAGTGTTGATATGGTAGAAAAATAAGATGTTACTTTGGATGCAAAACATGGCGCTACATAGGAATCACAATATGGTGCAACAATAGAAGAAATATTTGGCATCATTTTGGTAGCAAAACACAATGCAAAAAAGGAAGCAAAAATTGGTGCAAATTTGGAAGAAAAAATTGGCACATATTTGGAAGTAAAACATGGTGCAAAATGGGATGTTGAATTGGTAGAAAAAATGGATGCAATATTGGATGCTAATTTGGATGCTAACATGGTGCTATTAAGGATGAAAATATGGAGCTAAAGGGGATTCCATTTAAGAATCAAAACAGAACACTTGCTAGGAAGAAAAATAAGACGTTTTTAGGAAGAAAACCTTGATGTTGTTTAGGAAGCAAAGTTGGACGTTATTCTGAAAGCAAAAAAATAGACGCTATTTTGGATTGCATAAACGATGCTATCTAGGAACAAAAAAACATGTTTTTGGAGATTCTTTGAGTTTTGTCCATGACACATCCCATTTAACGTCTAGTTTGACCACTCGATGTAAAAAAAATACACTAAAAAGGGACACTAAATGGGATGCTAATTCCAAGATTTGTTGTAGTGTAGAATGGCAAGAGAATCCTTGGCTTCGCTCACTAGATTGAGCCTTCTTCTTATCAAAGTTTTAAAAAAATGCGTTAAATTACATACACATGTAATTCCTAAAGCGGGAAAATTAATAGATTTGGTTACACCTTCACATATGTTAAATTGTGATAAAGAAAAACTTACAAACCATGCCATCAAGAAAAAAAATCTATGATCCAACAAAACAACATCCGTCGACTTCCTTACCAATTTTTTAATAATGCCATTTCAAAATACAATTCCAAGAAAGCATATCTAACTTGTGATAAACATAATGAACATAAAATATCTATGAAATGGATTGAATTATTGATTAAAAGGATAAATTAAAAAAAAATATACACTTGAGATACTTAGTTAACTCATCTTTAATATACCAATGAGACAAATTGATATTTTTATGAAAAAAAATTCAAATTTCATCTCAGAGTCTTATATATATATATGAGAACCATTTTCCGAGAGTCCCATTTGGAATTAGAGAAATCCATTTTATATTAATTCTATTTCATTTTGATTTTTGGAATTGTAGTTAAGGATGCATATGTTTCTTAGTCACTGAGATAGAAAGATTTCCCAAATACAAATACAAGTACTAAAAAACAAGTAGTGAGAACTATACATGCCAGTGGCCCCCTCTGAAGCTAGTGGAATTGGTTGATCTGTAAGTGGAAAATGCTATCTTAGCATGTGCATATTTGGTACACTATATTCATTATATATGTAGTTTTGATTTCTTTCCACTCCTTAACAAAGGAAGATGAGTTTTTCATAGAAATTTCAGTTACCTAGCAATAACCAAATACTTGATAGATAATGGGTGTTGATATATGTATCAATTAGTAACATCATAATGCAGTCTATAATAAATGGGACAGTCTCTTTGCACGAGGATGATAAACTAGTGCCTCAATCACCTTAAACTAGTTCTTACTATGGATTATTGTTCTTTATTCCTCTAAAATTATATGTCCTTCTGATACAAACTAAGATTCCCTACTCAATTAATATTCAGTGTTGGGTATTTCTTGTAAGCTAGAAATGATAGAATATTTAAACACCATAATAGAGACATTTCCATGGATTCCTCTGTCCCTAAGACAATATAGTGAAAAATATTCAAGTATCCATTGGTTGTTCAATGTAGCATCTTATAGGGACATATACTTTGTACATACTTTCTTATAGACATTAAAATGGATAGATTTGTATCTTTCATTCTTGTTGTTGATGTGATATGAGTATGTTTCTTTGAATGGATCTCTATTGTGTCTTATGTTTAGATTAGTCTTTTTTTGTGGAATGGATATTGGTTGCAATGAGAGAGATTGAGTTAGTTTAGTGGTTTTCCCTCTGTGTTCTTTCTAAACAAATGTAGTAATAAATGTTCCCTACAATCGTAGCTTTGTCGAAAAATTATTGGAATTTCTAGAACATTTATGTGTGGTAGGCCTTTGATGATTTCATAAAATTAATGGTTTTAAATGTCTTTGTTTTCTATATTTTTTTACAATTTTGAGTCGTGTTTTGGTAGGCCTTTGATTGAAATTAAATGGTTTTAAATGTCTTTGTTTTCTGTATTTTTTTACAATTTTGTCAATAAAATTATCTTATTTTGACCATAAAAATGTTTTATTTTAAAGAAAACATTGCAAAATGTATATGTTTTTCATTATAACTTGCTTCTAAATCTATGTTATTTTATTAAATTTCTAAAAAACACACTTGAAAAATAGAAATTAAAAATATTTTACCACAAAGATGATTCAATGACCCAAAAAATGCCTCAAAATGAAAATGTGTGATACTGGTATCAACTCTTTTTGAAACGCAGGTAAAAATAGCTACTAAAATTAGGAGAGAGAAAAACGAGAACTATGTCGATTTCTCATTTCATAGTATAAGTGGTTTAGAGACTAAGTCATCTACACTACATCATGTTATTAAGTTTGAACAAAATATTAAATGCAAAATTTTCCATTGTGAAAAAAGGAGATTGGTTTATAGGTAGTTTAAAATATGTAAAATTATTTTGCAATTAGTTTGTTTCTAGGATACCTTTGGATATGAATATACTTAGTTCCTTACATAATTAAATATATTATGAATTTAATAGAAGTTATAGCTACAATCCTTTACTTTTTACTCCTAAAAAAACACATAACTTTGGTTGTTTTTTACTAGTGTTTTTTTGTTTTTTGTTTTTTCCTAGTGGTTTTTTACAAGTTTCTTTTTACTCCTAAAAACAAAAATACATATGGTTGTCTTTTACTGGTGACTTTTTGTGGTTTTATTTATTTATTAGCATTTTCTTACAAGTTGAGAAACTTGATAACTGGATATTAAGGGCTATAAAAGTTATTCAATTTGGATATCAATGTTTGGATTTGTTTCTATATGAATACGTTAGTTGGAATATCATTGATATATAGTTCAATACTATTCTAAGATATGTAAATGGATAAATGTCCCAATGAAACAGTACCTTAGTTTTAATCAAATTAAATTTAGATGTCTACATAGTGTCCCATGATAAAAAAAATATATCGTGTGACCATTTACAGTCACCTTTGTCTAGTACATCATTAGATATTAGAAAAAATCCATGTGAAGTACTAAATATCAAACAGGAAAGTGAGCATATTATCTATTGAATGCACAATTTACATTGCATCACCTACTAGTAATGAATTTAAATAGTATCCATTTGACAAAAATTAATGATATCCCATTAAAAAAAACCTAACCTATACATATACTAAACTATATCAATCTTCAATTTTGTCAGCTTTCTACAGGATGCATAAGAAGCAAAGAGTGATATGTTTAAGAGTCGTGTTTTCTTGACCATAGATGATTGTATTTCTGTGTCCAAGGTCCCAACTTAAATAAAACTCCATCCAATACCGCATTCATTAGGAATTATAAATAATATAGGAGAGAGATATGCAATGGAATATATTTCCCACTACAATTATTAAGAATATTGCTACCGACACACCACTTCAACTAGAAAAATATTTGCAAAGCAACACATATCCATTTTGCAAAGGAATTTATGCCTAAAGTTCCTACCACTACACTACAATATACAAAGAATATTAACTCCAAATACACCAAAATGAAACACAACACTCAATTCCATAAGTATGGATGATGGATCAAGGAGAAGAGAGGCAACCATGGACACAAGATGTCTATAACTAAATTTAAACATTCTGACCCCATTAAGTGAAAACACAACAAGTCCATTCCAAAAATGATAACAAGGGATGTTATTATGACTACAAATATAATCATAGAGGGTGATAGAACACTATCATCCCCAGCTTCAAATGCAATCAATAGAGCCTAAACAATATAAAAATGTTGAAACAACTTGCTGTAAAAGAGATGGTTTTGATGCAAAGAGGATTACTTATATAGGTGATAAATTGGTAGGTGATAAATGAATTAGCTATGAACATATATCCTTTTTTTTCCACAATGAAATATCATATCATCCTTCTAGCTACTTGATAGCTAGAGATGCCATCTACCATGAACCAACCAATGAATACACACTTGATCAATACTACTATCAACATTGAACTATGAAACATGCAATGTTTTAGTCCACACTTCTGTTTCTATATTTTCCACCTCCAGCCAAGTATTCTTATAGAAATTTTGAAGTTTCGACTCGAAATCCATTGGATTTTGTATCTTTAGAACCGAAAGATTATGCATTAGTTTCATTGACACATCATCACTAACACCATGCATTAGTATGAATATGCAGATACTCCCTCTTATGTTGATTGAGGCATCATTCTCCTCTATAAATTTACATATTGAATGGGCTTCTACATGTGAATTCACGATGGGATAATCTTTTATCAATCCCTTCCCTTCTAAAATATGAAAGAGTCTGTTGTTGCACCCATGGAATCTAGTTTTGAGACATGTGAAACATGGGAGTATGTAGTGGGTTGAATCAGAGATTCCTTTCAATGATCTAGGTATTAGACCACTAGGGGTTCACTCAGTGAAATTTTTTCATAGAACGATCGTTGGAAGGATATTAAAGAATATTCGTAATTCACTAAATATTGGAAAATTCCTCAAAAATATATATTGTTGAACCCCCCTCCAAATATACCTTTCCAATTAAGAAAACCCCTAGTTTCACCAAATATTGTAGGTATCCATTTTCACCAATTAACTTTTAGTACCCGCTTTATATCATATTGCCAAATTTGAATCTCAAATGCCGGAAATGATGAAGCCAAGATGTTGGCTTTCTCACCCCTTAACCTAGGTTTAGTCCCTATACACTTCAGCAAAACAAAGTCCAAGATATCGACCGGATAGAGCAGAGCTCAGTCGGAAACACCTACGAAGCAGGTCCAGTCTCACCCAAGATATCTCTCATGAATGGGTAACTGCCAAAACAATGTTTTTCGTAGTTGGGTGGGGAATTTCTAGTACCTTGGACTTACACCAAGGTTCTCAATGAATCCCGGGGGTGGATTATATATTTTCACTATGATTCAATAGTTAGTCTGTGACCCAACTTCTCTTATGCAAATTATTATATCAATAGAGGTTGTGCAGTATAACTGTATTTAGCAAATACAATGCGACAGATATACATTGGTTCATATTTAAGAAAACCTATAAGAATTCATTCCATGCACATTCATATAAGTAATTAAAAACACATTGAGCATTCACACATATACATAGGATATAACATGGAAACCCATTCAGGAAAAAAAGAAAAGCTACTCTTCATGTGGCATGAGGAAATAGATGCACCTTTTGTCTGCTCACTAATGTGTAGAATCTACTAAATATATTCTTCTATTTCTTTATAGACTCTTCCTCCCTCTCATGCTCTCTAATAGTCTCTCTCTCTCTCTCTCTCTCTCTCTCTCTCTCTCTCTCTCTCTCTCTCTCTCCTCTTATTACTAATATGCACACAGCCTGGATCGACTCAACCCTTCCTACTCGTATGTGCACTCATATAAATATACTTTACTCATATGCACTCAACAATACTAACAGACAAAATACATAGACATCAACCAAAAAATAATAGTTAAAGACTAATCAGAGTTCACTTGTCCAATTGAAATCTACCTTTGGAGTCTAAACTGAGAGCCTAACCCACCTACAACTTGGTTATCCCATTTATAGTGTTATTATAGACATGATACATGCTCAATATAGTCTCAAAATTCAATACAGACTCATTTTCTATCACTTTCTCATCAAAATTCCTATATCTAGTGAACATATTGTTTTTTTCTATTCTAGTAACACCTAGTGGGAGGCACTAATGATCTGACTTACAAAGATACCTTCATACGTGCAGTTTTCGTCGGCTATAGTTGAGCTCATACCCACAATAGTTAAGTCCTATTACTTTTTTATCATTATTCCTCACCGTCGATTTACAACCATTATGGTCCTTGCATGCCTTCTGGTACTTTTATTCTATCACACCTTCCCTTGTCACACTCCTTCCTTTAGTCACAACTTGCTCTTCTATTGTACCTCTTCCTTCTTCTTCCTTCCCTTTACTACCTCCATCACAGCTTCCTTTTATGCTCTTCTTCTTTAGCTCTTTTCCATCCTTAGGTATAATTCTAGGTGAACTATACCTTCCTATCCCTATGACTAAGAAGCCCCCAACACTCACCTATGTCTCTTCCCAAGCCACTCACAACTATTCTTCCATGTTTTTACTTGCGCTGGTTTTTTTCTGAAAATATTTCCACGATTTTCACCACTCTTTCTTCTTCTTTGTACACTTCCTCCCCTTTTTTTTTCAATTGTTATACGAGGTCGAAATTGACATGCTCTAGCATGAACTTTTCTATTGATGTCTCTACGTCATGTACCTTCTCATGTACAGCGCTTTGTGTATGTTATTTCTAGTTCTACTACTATTTTTGTTCTTTCTATCATCGACTTCTATTGTGATTATTTCTTTTATCATAGAAAGTATTGTTTCAGAGTAGAAATATCGTCAAGATCATAGACTTAACACTTTTACTGATTTTCCTTGTTTTCATTTCTGGATTCAGCTCAAAATCATCCCAAGTATTTCCTTCAGCCCTTCAGAAGCTTCCTTTGTATTATCCTTGAATGAGTATGCAACCTACTATCGGCAAAGTATACCATCTCATCAACATCTTACCCTTCCTTATTGGACTCTACTAGTTCATCTGTTTCTTCGGAACGTCATCACCCCTTTTTTTTCAACACTTCATAGAGATGATGGTGATGATGGTGGTCTCTGTTTCCATTTTTCGCTATCCAAAATGTTGTACAGACTGACAGGTTCTAGAAATGGATACTATGCACTATGGTATTTAATTCCAAAGTATCATCCAGAGGCTTTGGCAGGATATCCTCTAGTATTTTAATTATAGCTGCTACTTCTACATTCTTTCTTGGTTCTGTTAAAACAATTTTTCTCTCACGGGGACCAGAACTCTTCCTCATTTCCAATCTTACTAAGATGGTTTGAAACCTTGGTGCAGGGAGGAATGGAACTATATTATTTTCCAAGTGCCTCCCAACTTGTGGTGGAACATATCCAACATCATTTCCCTCAACCATAACAGGTATCACAGCTCCAATCACAACCCCTCGGGGTCACTAGCACTAAATTTATCACAAACCATACTTTTCCAACAAGTGTACTTCAACTCTGTGTCTTGAAAACAATAGCTTGATGTGGAATTACATGGGAGGTAATTGGAAAGCAATCAATGGTAGAGGGTTTTTTCTGATGGTCAATCCCTCAAATATTGGCATGTGCAATCATCAAGTAGCATAAAGAGAGCATGATCCATCATGTGGGTCACCACTCCAAGTTATTATGTTAAGGATTCCAACTACGCCGCCCCTTTTAGTTTTTATGTCATGATACTTATGATGGAGGTGACCAACATATTCTCTTGGTATCTACATATTTAATAAATAAAAACTATCACATCAACAAGTTTGTTAAATAGTTGTGCTAAGGCCACACCGTTTCAGTTCCACAACTTCCTCGCCGTGCTCCTTGCAAAAGGAATTTCTTCTCACTTATCATCATCAATTTTTTTTGTGCGACCTAGTTGTAGTTACCAAAATAAAGATTCAATCGACTCCCATTGATGAGCCCTCTGAACTCTGTCCCATCTAGTTTTTCTAATTTTACTTCTCCTTCATTAGTGATTTCCTTGACAACATATAGTCCTAGCCAATGTGTCTTTATCTTTCCTAGGTGCTTGAAAAATTTGTTGTTGTACATAGGAACAAGGCCTCTGATTTCAAAATGCTTGTTCTTAATGTGTCGATCGTGCCATACCTTTTTCCTTTGTTTTTATACCTTCTTCCTCAAAGTGTATGATTTGAATTAATCTGTCTTCGACAGCATCAACATTGGTCATTTGAATGATCATAGTAACTCTCAAACTCGGTACAATGTATTCCATAAGAATTACAACTTCTTATCCATATTCCAACCTGAAAGATGTATGACCTATTAACTTCTTACATGTACGATATGCCCATAGTACTAAAGAGATATTTTGATCCCAATTATCCCTTCATGCATTACAGACCTTTGTTAGTGCATTCTCCAAAATTTTGTTAAATGCTTCCACAACTCCATTTTCTTGAGTATGATATGGAGTTGCTATTCTATGTTGTATCTAAAATTCATCAGTCAGCTCCTTAATCAATTGAATAACAAAATGCGTACCTTGATCACCAATCAAAATCTTTGGGATACCAAAGCTGGTCACAACATTTTCAAATAAGCACTTCGCAACAGTACAGTCCTTTACTTGCATAACTTATACCCATCAGGTTAGGTAATCAGTTGTTGTAATGATATACCTCACTCTAGTGTGCTTTCCTATTGGACTCATAGGTCCTACAAAGTCAACAACCCATTTATCAAATTCCTGTAATGTTATCTTCTACACTAAGGGCATTTCATCTTTTTGGGATGGCTTGACATTTTTTTGACAGACATCACAACTACGACAATAATTTCAAGTGTCTATGTGCATGGTGGGACACCATAATCCTACTAGTAATATATTGCGCACTGTGGCATTTCCTACATAATTCCCCCCTATACCACTAGCATGTGCTTCACTTAATATGATCGGGTGCTCATGCTCCAAGATGCATCACTGAATTATCTCATCAGAACCATTTTATACAAGTGTCCAATAATCAATTGGAACTCTACATCTTGCACCACCAATTGTTTCTTCTGCATAGTGGTGAATTCAATTAGCACATAACCCATACTAAAAAATGTATGATATGTCTATAGTGATCATCAAAAAATGTTATCACAAACAGTTGCGCATCAGAAATATTATGTTCCAAACTAGTAGGTTCTTCACCACTTTCAATCCTTTATAGGTAGTTTGGTCATAGATTTAACTGACCGAGTTTACCAATTATCTAAAAATTAAATTCTTGGAAGAGGATAAGCCATCGACATATCTTCCCCCCAACACTAACTTATTGACCAAATACTTCAATGCAGAATGGTCAGTGTACATCCTAAAATTTCCACCCAATGAATAGTGTCTAAACTTTTGTAGTGCATATACCATCGCTAGACCTTCTCTCTTTGTCATGGAATAATTTTTCTCCATAGTTGATAACTTTCTTCTAGTGAATGCAATGGGGTGATCAATTGATCCTTCACCCGAATACGTCAGTACCACACCTAGTGTAATAGATGATGCATCCAGATGAATATGGAGTTCACTTTCCCAATCTGGGAGTACAAGTATTGGCATAGTATCCATATTGTTATTCAACTTGTACAAACTCTCTTGACATTCATCTATCCATTGAAACTTAGTGTCTTTTTTCAGCACTTTCTCCATCAAGGTAGTCACCTCCCCATATCCCTTGATATATTTTTTGTAGTATCTCGTATGCCTTATTGTTTCTCTTAACTGCTTAATCATGGTACATGATTTTAATTCAAGGATGATTGCAACCTTCAATGGGTCAACCAAAATTTCATCATGGCAAACCACATGGCCTAAAGAAGCTCAAAAGGCATGAAAAAGATACATTTTTTTAAATTTAGAGAAATTTGATACTGGCATCATTGTTCCGACACCATCCTAAGGATTTCGATATGATATTTTATATGAACAAATATTTTCCATTCAGCAAACTAAAACTCAATAAATTTATGTATAAAATCTTTAAATGCAACAACTATGATTCTAGAAAAAGTTGCAAGTGCATTCTTGAGTCCAAAGGGAATTACCATGTACTAGTAGCATCCCCACTTTGTCACAAAGGTAGTCTTGTATCGCTCCTCCTTTTCAATTATTATCTGATGGTAGCCCAAGAATCCATCAGTGAATGAGTACATTTCTTGTCCTCTGACATTCTCCAGTACTTCATTTGCAAATGGAGTTCGAAATGGATTGTGCAAACAAGCATAATTTAATTTCCTCAATTCAACACAAATTATTACTTCCCTTGAAGTTTTCTTGTCTTGCACTACAATTGGAATGATCCATTCTGATTCTTCAACAGGTTCTATTACACCTAACTTTAGCATGGATCTAGTTCAACTTTAAATTTTTCTTTGTAACATGGGTTTAATCTGTACGATCATTGTTTGACTGGTTTTGAGTCAAAGGTATTCTCATTTCACCAAGGTTTTCAACTATTCCTTTCATCTCTTAAAATTCTGTGGGGAACAGATCCTAAAATTCATGTAGTAAGTTAGTGATCTTTCCCACAGTCTCATCGTCCCAGTAATCTCCAATATTGGAAAATTTCAAATTTTTAGCCGACCTAATATTGAGTTTCTTGATCTTAAGTGGACTTAGGAATTGGTCAGTAGAAATACCATCCCCTTCCACTGCATGCATACCCTCCGAATTGGGTATGTTTATTTCAAGTGGATCATCATCATCTAGTTATCCCATAATATTGTAACACTCCATCCAGTTATGTACTATTGTGGTGCATTGATGGAATTTTGTAGTTGCGACAGGTATTTCTTCAAATACATTGTCTTTTATTTTCTGTAGCATAGCATCAATGGCCAGATGTTCAGTTGTGAATTCAAATGTATGGGTAAATATTGTAACTATCTCTTCCCATTCAACAGTTCCTCTTTGCATATCTATTGATGTGTACCAATTACTTGGTACCATTTCCAATGTATGGATGAATCGATTAGCTCACTCCTGTCCTAGATACTCTTTCCATGTCATGTGACATCACTCAATGTGTTCCATGGGATTTGTTAGTCCTATATACTTTAGACCACATAAATAATATCTTCCCCAAATCTAATCTCTAATAAACATTTACACTGTGGCCACTCAGAGATAGATTGTTTATGCATACCCCACCATCTAGAGGGTGTAGCTTTCATCACATAGTCCAAGAGAGATAGTCGCTGCAATTATGTAACTTTTTCTTCAAACTCCACTAGAAAAGACAGAATATTGTGTAATATTTCATATGTAGGAAGCATGCTTTCTTCATCTCCTACCCTTCGGACATATTTGGTGATTCTTGTGCATTTTCTCATGGATACTTCATGTAGGATGTTTTTCAAATTTTCCAGGGCATCACCTGAACCAGATGTGCATGAAATAACACTCTACCAACTTAGTTTTCCATCAGTTGTTGGATTTATATAGTCTTCTCGGGAAGATATGATGGTATATAGTTGATCCAGGTAGTTTCCTTTTCCTTCACTATTTACCGATTCCACATATCTATGCTCTTCAAGTGGATCAATTGGCATGACCACCCTTATCTCAAAATATTCAAATGATAAGATTATTTTCTTAAAATTAATAATGGTTTGGTTTTCTATTGCCAAATTGATTCCAGTAAGTGCAAGGTAGGGATTTGTGTAATCGACAATGTCAATTGCCTTGAGGTCGGCATATGTCCTTAATCCTTCGAATTCTACAAACACTTGAGTTAGCCTACCAATTTGTAGTACCCTCGGTTGGTTCAAAAGTATTAGATGGATGGGGGACCAGTCCAGACATAGCTTATTCATGTTTTCCCATGTTTGTCTTGTCAATATGTTGACATCTAATCCCAAATTTAGTATGATATAATCCATATCAAAATATCTTATCTATGCAGTCATTCACAGTTCTTGGCTTGTCTTTAGTCTCTTCTCAATATGGTTAACTCATTTTTTAGATTGCATGTCATCTAGATTTTCTTCTATTAGCGCTAATATCTTTGTGACAACATCTTTAACATTGATTAGTTCTAAACAATTTTTGAAAAAATATTTAATATTACTAACATTTTTCATTGGTTTCCTCCTAAGTAACTGTTCAAACCATTTGGGCATGTTTTTCACTTGTCCCGATGTCGATGGTTGTTTACCATCAAAAAACTATGGCCACACATCGAAGAAGACTTCCTTCTCCTTTTGGACATCTAGCGAGACTTTATTTTGTGCTGCAGGTCTTACCTGCGGTTGCGCTTATTGTGTATTCTGGTATGCATTTGTGGAAACAAAGTTCTATTATGACCACAACAATGTGATGTTCTATTGGGTCAACATGAATCATATGAATTTTTTTGTTGGGTTCTAGGTTCTAATTATGGACTAGATTTGGATTGACAAGAGGTCAAGCCTGTCATTTCACAATTAATTGCAAACATTATTCAACAGTGTGATCAAACTCTCTACAATAGGTACATGTTTTTGCAGGACTTTGTAAATCTTGGGAAAAATTTCCTAGCTATCCATAGTTATAACATATTACTTGGCCTCTTTCTCAACCAAATCCTCCTCCTCGTTGTGGTTTCCCTTGACCACGAAAATTTCCACCTCCCCTTTACAGAGGGTATTGTTGTTGTGGATACTAGTTTCGTGGGTATTGTGGTTGAGGATATTGTGCTTGTATTTATTAGGATGATACTCAAGCTTCACTCATTCAAATTGCATATTCTCATCATTTTTCATCAACTACATATCCACTGTCTTTTCTTGTAGTAGCTGAAATGATTTGCAGTCCTTTTCATCACGACCTACTGATTTACAAAATTTACCATAAAAAAGTTGGTGAACTTAAAATATTATGTAAGTGCAAACATTGTTCAGACTTGTGGACCCTAGTATGACATATTCTACACAAAGGAATCCCTTGGGTGTTTATCAGGTTCAGAACTCCCACTAAAACCTAGTTCATGAGCACTGGGCAATTATCTTGATGGTGTCTGTCTATTCTACATATTATACACCATTGTTATTCTTGGACTTCCTTTTCTCTCTTAATATCCTAGATTTGTATTGTAAGGTTGGACAGCATCGATTGAATCTGCATCATTCCTATTCCACTATCTCCAATTAACGAAGATTCTAACTTTATTGCTATCTCCAGAGCTTCTATCTATGACAAAAAAATTTGTTGCATCAATGGTGTTCAAATACATGGTAACAATGTGGAAACAAACCATTCCTTGTGTTATATATCAGACATTTGGAAGCTCACTTTATCCATCAGTGTCTTAAATCTCTGTTCAAAGTCTGAGATAGATTCCGTCGATAGCTATTAATTTATTTAATTTTGATGATGCACTGTGATTCAGACTTTGGCTTTCTAAACTCATCTATCATACCTAGTCAAATCTCATTGAGTGTCTTCTACAAATCCCCTATTGGTACTTTGGAAAATTTCATGTACCATTCCAGTGCATGACCTTGTAGGGTAGTGATCATTTGTTCTTTCTTGATATTTTCATCCTGGATCTGTTGCATAGTCCACACATCCTCACAAAGGAACCAATTTTGTTCAAGGTATTCCAACCCATTTCCAATAAATATTGGTAACTTAATGTCAGCTCCAACCATTGTATTTACTGTTGGTACATTTGAAACAAAATTTTGACTAGTTTGACTCTATTTTCCACTCTTTACAGCGTTAGTACTAATTGTATTTACAAATTCACTTAGATATGAGTTTCTAGATCTTACCTTTGGTGATGTATGCGATTCCATAAGCGAGTTGTAACTAGGTTCTCATTCTGAAGCTTTAGTTGATTATTCTGATTCTTCGTCATCTTTAGAAATCGGCTGCTATTATTCTTCTTCATCATAATAACCTTTGTCTATGTATGAAGAAAGTTCATAGCCCTCTTATTCTCTACTCATGCTGCAACTCCCTCTTCCTAGAAGAGTCTTCCTTCGCTTGTCGGATCTAAACCTTCTTCCACTTCTTCAAAACCTAGACTCTAGTTTTGTTCCACTATCTCCAGGGAACATCTCAACTCATATTGTATCATTTTTCATAGATTTCTACTTCAACAGACACACTCATTTGTATCAAATACTTCTCTTTTCACATTCGTAAAATGCCTTTTTCACAGACAAACATTTTTATCCATGTATTTAAAGACGATAGATATCTACTGCGTGGTCCTTGAAATTTTTTTTGCTCTGCCTCATTGTTTGGGGTTATAGTGTCAACAACAAACTCAATAATTTATCCCTCCAACATACTATCTACCTAAAAATCCATGGTCATCAGCACAAGGTTGTTTACTCTTTCCAATAACTCAATCAACTGAGGATTCCACTCTCTCAGCTCCCCTCCTTAGAAATGTCTTTGTTGGGTTTCCATCTGAGACAACCACTCATACAACACAATGGGAAACTCAGAAGAGAAAATAGCATGAATGTCCAAAAAAATACCAGCCCAACCACTCTGTAGGGTTCCACCAAGATCCTTTGCTTTCTTTTCATGTGAATTTTAACTCCCTGAAATTCACTCAATCCTGGATATCTGGTTCCATTGGGTGCCATAGTATATCCCTCACCATAACAGTTTTGGTAATGATAATAGAACCATTTGTTGGATTTCTCTCCCCTTAACCTAGGTTTATCCCCTCTCTACTTCAGTGCAACAAATCCCAAGTTATTGGCCTAACAGAGTAGATCTCAATCGACACCACCTGCAACGCATGTACAGTCTCACCCAAGATATCTCTCGTTAATGGATAACTTCCAGAAACATGTTTTTGTAGTTGGTTGGGGAATTTGTGGTACCTTGGACTTACACCAAGGTTCTCAAAAAATCCCCAAGTTGGATTATTATGTTCACTGTGATTGAACAGTTAGGTCACGACCGAAATTCTCTTATGCACCTTATTATATCAACAGAGGTTCTGTAGCATAACCATATTTAACTAATACAATGTGGATGATATACAATTACTCATCTGTAAGAAATCCTATACTAATTCATTTCATGCACATTCATACAAGTAATTCAAAACACATTCAACATTCACACATATACATAGGCTATAACGTGGATACCCATTCATGAAAAAACCACAAGGTTATTTCATCTAACATGAGGAAATGGATACACCTTTTGCCTATGCACCAAGCTACAGACTCTGCTCAATTTATTCTTCTCCTTTTTTACAGACTATTCCTCCCTTTCATGCTCTCTGATCTTCTCTCTCTATATATCTCTCTTTTCTCTTACTACTGATCCACACACATCCTGAATCAACTCAACCCTTCGTACTCGTCTGTGCACTCATTTGTAGATCCTTTACTCAGATGCACTCAACAATACTAACAGACAAAATACATAGCCATCAACCAAAATCTAATAGACATAGACTACTAATATTTCACTTGTCTAATTGAAATCTACCTTGAGAGTCTAAACCGAGAGTCTAACCCACCTACAACTTGGGTTCTCCATTTTATAGCCTTATTACATACTAAATACATGCTCAATAAAAACTCATTATAGACTTTTTATGTCACTTTCTCACCTGAATTCCTATATCCTGCCAACATATTGTCTTTCCAATTTTAGTAACACCTAGAGAGAGGCACTAATGACCTGAATTACAAATATTCCTTCATACATGCGATTTCTGCTAACTCTAGTCGAGCTCGTACCCATGATCATTAAGGCCTACCACTTTCTAATCATTATGCCTCACTATCGTTTTCCATCCATTATGGTCCTCGCACACCTTCTGGTACTGTTATTCCACTGCACCTTCCCTTGTCGCACTCCTTCCTTTAGTCGTGACTTCCTTTTCTGACATATCTTCCTCCTCTGTTGTGCCTCTTCCTTCTTCTTCCTTCCCTTTACTTCCTCCGTCGCAACTTCCTTTTCTTCTCTTCTTCTTTAGCTCTTTTCAATCCTTAGGTATAATTCTAAGTGAATTCTACCTTCATATCTCATCATGCAAAGGAACAAAAACTAGTTCTAGTGTTTGTGCCAACACAGAAATATGCATGAACTACTACATTCTTTATTGAACAACTCTTTGATCTTTGTCCAATAACACAAAGTTAGTTAGCTAATAATAATTGAGCACTCAAGAAACCAAGACTTATATGAATCCATTCCATGATTCGGATGTATAAATCCAACCCACAATATTGAGTTTATTCCTTAGTAGTAGTTATGACTGATAAGAATCCATCCCATTAATTAGAGGTATGAATCTAGCTCGTGATTTGGAGGTTATTCCTTAGAAAAAAATAAGAATGACATGAATCCAACTCACGATTTGGAGGTATGAATTAAGACCATGATTTGGAGGTTATTGCTCATTGCACCCAAATAAAATAACCTCCAATATTTATATTACTATTTCAAATTAAAAACCCCATTGACCCCTTAATACAGGGCAATATATTTTAAAGTTTTTCAGAGTATTCAAACCCCCAATATGAATGGAAGTGATATTATATTGAATTTTTAGTGAAACCCCTATGTATTAGATGAATAAGCATGTTTCTATTGTTTTCCATTGTCTATAATACAATGTAGTTGCATTTGCATTGACAACTCACTATATTAACATCTCGTACATCATCTCTTAAAGATACAAATTGCAACATGATGGAATCTACAATAGGGGCATTGGATTTCATGAATTCCATCATGGAAATATTTGGTGGATCATTTGACAACATTATAATACTAGCCTTATTTCTAGTGTTCACCTCATTTCTAGTATTGCCATTTATTATTCTAAGTTTAAGACTTCCTAGAATGGAAAGAGCATCACTAGAACCACTCTCTAGATCAAGCCTTCATCTTATCAAAGTTGTAACAAAAGCCATTAAATTACCTACACATGTAATTCCTAAAGGAGGAAAATTAATAGCTCTAGTTACACCTTCACATATGTTAAATTGTGCTAAAGAAAAACTTACAAACCATGCCATCCAAAAAAACTACTCTGTGATCCAGCAAAACAAGATTCATTGACTTCCTTGCCATTTTTTTAATAACGCCATTTCAAAATACAATCGAAGGCCTACCCAACTTGAGATAAGAAAAACCAACATAAAATTTTTGTGAAATGGCTTGAATTATTGATTGAAAAGATAAATTCAAAAAATAATTCACTTGAGTTAGTTGGTTAACTTAGCTTAAATATACCAATGAGACAAATTAGTATTTTCATGCAAAAAAATTCAAATTTTGTTTTAGAGTCTGTTCTTTTTTTTAAGAACCCCATTTTGAATTAGAGAAATGCATTATATATCAATTCTATTTCCTTTTGATTTCTAGAATTGCAGTTAAATATTCATATGTTTCTTAATCAGCTAGATATAAATATTTCCCAAATACAAATACATGGACTTAAAATCAACTAGTGAGAACCATACATGTTATTTTCCCCCTCTGAATCTAGTGGAATTGGTTGATCTGTAAGTGGAAAATGATCTCTTATAATGTGCATCTTTAGTGCACTATATTAATCATATATGTAGTTTTCATTTATTTCGACTCCTTAAAAAAGGAAGATTAGTTTTTCATAGAAAGGTTAGTTACCCAACAATAACGAAATACTTGATAGATAACGGCTCACTAATATAGGTCTCAATTAGTAACATCATAATGCAATATAGAATAAATGGGATAATCTCTTTGCATGGGGATGATAAACTAGGGCCCTAATCAAATTAAACTAGTGCTTACTGTGTATTATTGTTCTTTATACCTCTAAAAGCAGATGTCCTTATGATACAAACTGGGCTTCCCTACTCAATTTCTATCCAATGTTGGGTATTTCTTGTTATCTAGAGATGATACAATCTTTAAACACCAAGATAGGGCCATTTCCATGGATTCTTTTGTCCCTAAGACATTATCATGATAAATATTGAAGTATTCATTTGTTGTTCAATGTAGCAACTTTTAGGTACATATCCTCTATACATACTTTCTTATATACATTAAAATTGATAGTTTTTTTATCTTTCATGCTTTTACTTGTTTCGATATGAGTATGATTATTTGAAAGGATATTTGTTCTGTATTATGTTTAGATTGGTCCTTTGGTGGGAAAGGGATATAGGTTCCAATGAGAAACATTGAGTTAGTTCAATGGTTTTCCCTGTGTGATATTTCTAAATAAAAGTATAAATAAATGATCTCTACAATTATATCTCTGCCTAAAATCCTTACACGTTCTAGAACATTTGTGCGTGCTAGGCCTTTGATGATTTCATAAAGATAGTGTTAAACAATATTTATGTTCAATATGAGCACTTTGAACAATTTTTTGGCAAACAATATACACCTTTCTTTGTGGAATTTAATGCACCCATGGGGTGCATAGATATCATTATATCTGACGGTGCCTCACATTTGATGGCCTCTTTGCACCCCACAGGTGCTTTAAATGCCACACAACGAGGTGCATATTGATAGTGAGCATGAACTTCAATGTCTCTTTTTGATATCATATTAGATAACATGATCATATTTTGTGCATTTATATTGTATAGTTCATTTGTATTGTAAAAATATAGAGACTCAATCATCTGCACTACATTATGTTGTTAAGTTTTAATAAAAGGTTAAGCCAATTTTCCATTATGAAAAGGGACATTGGTTTATAGTTATTTTAAAATATGTAAAATTATTTTTCAATTAGTTTGTTTCTAGGATACCTTCGGATATCAATAGACTTAGTGCCTTACATAATTAACTATATGTTGAATTCAATAGAAGTTATAGCTATAATCCTAACAAAAATATGGTTGTTTTTTATTGGTGGTTTTTTACAAGTTTCTTTTTAGTCCTAAAAAGACACAGAAATGTGGTTCTTTTTTTAACTGGTGATGATTTGTGGTTTTTTGTTTTTTACATATTGTCCCATGATCAAAAACATATCTTATGACCATTTTGAGTCACCTTTGTCTAGTAAATCATTAGATAGTAGAAAACAACCATGTGAAGTACTAACTTTTAAATAAGAAACTGAACATCTTATCTATTGAACGTGCAATTTACATTGCATCACCTACTAATAATGAATGTAAATAGTATCCATTTAACAAAAAATAATGATATCCCATTAACAAAAACCATAACCTATACATATACTAAACTATATTAATCTCCAATCTTGTTGGCTTTCTACAGGCTATATAAGAAGTAAGGAGTCATATGTTTAAGGGTCATGTTTTCTTGACTATATATGATTGTCTTTCAATGGTGAAGGCCCCCAATTAGAATGAACTCCATCCAATACCCCATTCATTAAGAATTCAGAAGAATATAGGAGAGAGATATTCCATGGAAGATATTTCCTACTTCAATAATCAAGAATTTTGCTACTGGCATACCACTGCAACCAGACCAACATTTGCACAACACCATGTATCATTTTTGCAAAGGCCTATATGCCCAAAGATCTTGCCACTACACTACAATATACAAATAAAATTAACTCCAAATACACCACAATGAAACACACCACTCCATTCAATTAGTATAGATGAGAGATCAGGGAGAAGAAAGAAAACCATGGACATAAGATGAATATCACTAAATTTAAACAATTTAATGTCGTCAAGTGCTAACATAAAAAATTGATTCCCAAAATAATAATGAGGGATGTTATTATGACTACAATTATAGGCATAGAGGGTGACATAAAATTATCATCACCAACATGAAATGAAATCAATAGAGCCGAAATATTAATAGTATGATGTAGACACAATCCACTATAAAAGAGATGGTTCTAATGCACAGAATATTACCTCTAAATGTGACAAATTGGCAGGTGTTGTTGGCATTATCCTTTACCACATATTTGGTTATAAATGCATTGGCTGCGCACTTATTTCCTTTTTTATCCACAATGAAATCTCATATCATCCTTCAAGCTACTAGAGAGATAGAGATGACATCTACCATGAACCAACCAATGAATATGTTAGCACTTAGAATGTACCCAGGTTGTGGAAAGGTATATCCCGAGGTAACATCAGAACCACTTTAGACTGTACTTCTGACCTAGTATAGTCAGAGAGGGATCTCTCACTATTTACAAAGTTTTCATACTCAAGATATTCAATCGAAGACAATTAGAAGGTCAGATTTATGAATAGAACAAGTTTGTTTTTATAAATTTTGGTGGGACAATCATGGAGGAGACCATGGGAAATGGAGTCAACAACCAGCTCTAAAATAGGATGCAAGAGGTAGGAATCCATGAAGTTTTGTGAACAAAGGAAAGGTAAGCACCCTTTCCTTAATATGGAGGTATTAGCAGGTTGATTAGTAGACGGAAGGAGACAACCCATCAAACATAGCACCTAAATAGGGTGAATTTTGTAAGACTTTAGAGAAAAATGTTTGAAAATTCCTTAGAAAATGGAACTAGAGCATGCAAGATGAATTCTGGCCCATATACACTAATGTTCAAGCATGAAATCAAATACAATAATGGAGTGGAAAAATAGGATAAAAAATCATGTGAAAAAATCACTTATTGAAGAAAAAGATGTTATAGGAATATCTGCCATAAGAGGTTTAATGTTCCTCCTCTGCAAAATTAATTATTCTACTGAAAAATTGAAAACCTGGATTACAATGAAGAGACTCTCTGCTCTTGAAAACTCCACCCGTATCCCCTCTATGGGGAGAAAATTTATAATGTATCAAACCCCCGAGGCTAATCCCCAAAATAGGATCTGAAACTATTTACAGTCATAAGAAAAACTAAGAACTAGAGCGTGGTACTTCCATAATGGTTTACATATATTTAAATAGACATCATGGAGCTAATGCACATCCTCGGTCTAGATGGAAGCACAATGTTTCTGGTTTTGAGCTTGCAGGTTGTGAAAACAACATCTCAGGATGCTTCCGATGGCTGATTTCTGACTGGGCTCGACCACTTGTCTGTCTGTCGAGTCAGCAACATGTCCTTCCCTTTATGTTCGTTCCATGCTCAAAGGCATCTTTTTGCATGGGGTCAAAGCTGGAAAATGAGTTTATATCCTTTCCATGATCAGCCTTCTTCATAGCTCCCCACTCTGTGAGTAACATTGTTGTATGAGGGGACTTGAAGAAGGGTCACATTGCTCCTACAAAAAACAAGCCTCTACAGTGGCTTGTCATTCTTGTACTCTTCACCTCCCCTGATGTGGGCTCTTTGAGAGGAAATATGGTGGGATGCTCCTTCAACCTCCTCACCACCTCAGATAAAGTTGGCAAATGGAATTCACAAAGGAGGTGATGAATACTTTGGAAACCCAGGCTTCTAGTATGAGCATTCACTCCTACTGGTGGTGGCTAAACATGGTCACCGTGTACCGAGGCTTTGGAGGCAGTGATTGCATCCAAGGTTTCTGGGGGGACACCCATGGCACATTAAGGCCCAGGAACCACATGGTTGGAGGTATGGCTATCTAAAAACATGTGTATCTCTTGAAGTTTTTTACGTTTGTTCCTTGATGGCTGGTGTTTCCCTGGTGTAAAAAAACAAGGCGATAGATGAGCATGGAATCGAGCTCACCAACCAACAACACACCTAGACATCCAATTTTTTTGAACCAAATTGCCATTGCAAATATCTCAGAATTCACAGAACCTCTAGCAGATTGATACTTCGAGCTTTGTTTCTATACTAGCTCATCCCATGTGCATTAATGGCTCTGAACAGTGGTGTTTATATAGTATTGGAAAACTGGACACGGGGATGACCCATCAGCATTTGCACACATTTCATCATCGATTAGCATGATGATGACATGAGCGAGCACATGAGCCGAGGGATTCCTTTCCCGCTGGAGATCTAGTCATTCCACCTTATCTGTTGTGGAATTTCCTTACTGGCTGCAGAAAATACTTTGGATGCTAGCCTACCTGGTCAACCATATGCTTCAGGGAATATGGAATGGATGTTTTCTTCCTTTTCATTCTTGATACGACGATATCAGAACATCTCTTTCACTACACTTTCCCTGCTAGGTGTGGTGATCAAATTCATTGTCCCGCTTCTTAGATTTTCATGATGTCCTTCTGATTTCACACGCTAGCCATATGACAAAGATCTGGTTTTGGGTGAGATGGTGTTGCCACGGGGATGATCTATCCTATGAGTGCATAAAAAATGGTGTCGAGAAATCATTTGACAGTCGGGAAAATTCCTGTGGATCTGCCTTCATTTGAATTCAAGCCGTCAATATACAAGACCTTCATGTTTAAACTCTACACTACCAACTAGCATAGATCATTTTTTGGGAGTCCACATCCACCGTCGATCTATAATCAGTTTTCATCGGGACTGTTCAACCTTGACACCTTTAGTATTCCTCCCGTCCCTTTTTATCTAATCATTAGAGCAAATTTGGATTGCAGAATATTTCTCACCCATTGATCAACCTGATCTCTCATTCAGACCGTAGATCTTCTTAGCCCCTACCACTTTCCGCGGATTGAAATCATGGCTTTATCCGTGCTAGTTCAATCCACGAAATCGTTCTAGACCGTAGATCTACCTCCTCTCTTTTCTTCGTCGTCTGATCCTTTCACCTGATAAATCATTTTGTGATTTGGAAAAATTTCTTTCTCTATGCATGTTCACCAAGAAGGATGACTTAGAGCCACTAATATTATCTTGTGTCGATCTCAACCCTCTAACATCGTTCCCTTTTAACAAACTCCGCAAATCTCAAATTTTGAACCTTTATTTGCATCTTTGTTTTGTGGAAAACTCTTTTCTGTCGTTGATCTTCCTCATCTTGAATCTGAAGCATCGAATCTCGACACTCTTTACCCTATTTCCACTGCTACATGTTTCAACCTACAGAAAAGATCTATCACCGTAGATCACAATCCACTCTCCATCTGACAACTCTGGATGAAAAAATTGCTAACCCAATAACCTAAAGGGCATTTCCATAAAATTTCATCAAATAGGACCATTTTCAAACCTTACAAGCCCATAATTTAAAAATTCAAACATAGTGCTAATAGAATACAAGGATAATCAATACTACCATCACCCATGGAACTATGAAAGAGGCAATGATTTAATCCATGATTCCTTTTCTATCTTTTCCACCTCCATCCAAGTACTATTCTAGAACTTCTAAAGTATAGACTCAAAGTCCTCTGGATTCTGCATCTTTAGAATTGAAAGATTAGTCTAGTAGTTTTGTCCACATATCATTACAGTCATCATACATTGGTATTCATATACAAATACTCTCTCCTGTGTTTATTGAGGCACCACTCTCCTCTAGAAATTTACAAACTAAATGGGGTTCTACACAGGAATTAACAATGGGATAATCCTCTATCAATCCCTCCCATTCTACAATAAGAAAGAGGAGGTCGTTGTGCCCATGGAAACCAGTTCTAAGACATGTGAAACATGGGAGTAGGAAGTTGGTTGAATTAGAGATTCCTTTCCATGTCCCAGGTATCAGACTAGAAAGCACATTTCTGTTGTTTTTCATTATCCATAATACAATGCAGTTGTGGTTTCATTGACAACTCACTATATGGACATCTTGTACTGCATCTCTTAAAGACGTGAATCACAACATGATGGAATTAACAATAGTGGCATTGGATTTCATGAATTACCTCATGGAAATATTCCATGGATCATTTGAAAACATTACAATAGTAGCCTTATTTCCATTGGTCACCTCATTTTTGTTAATGTCATTTATGATTCTAAGTTTGGGACCTCCTAGAGTGGAAATATCATCCCTAGCTCCACTCTCTAGATTGATCCTTCCTCTTATCAGAGTTGAAACAAAAGACACTAAATTACCTACACATGTAGTTCCTAAATCTAGGAAATTAATAGAACTGGTTACACCTTCACATATGTTTAATTGTGTAAATAAAAACTTACAAATGATGCCATTCAACAAAACAACTCTATTATCTAGCAAAACAAGATTCGCCTACTTCCTTGTGAATTTTTTAATAAATCCGTTTCAAAATACAATTGAAGGAAAGGATATCCAACTTGCGATAAACATAACCAACATAAAATATTTGTGAAATGGATTGAATTATTGATTAAAAATATAAATAAATAAAAATACACTTGACTTACTTGGTTAACTCAGCTTAAATGTTGTTGTGGATGTTTGTTGTTTCACATACGGTGGTGGAAATGACACAAAGAACAACTATGAAGCACCAATTTGAGTGCTTCTGGACATAATATTTACTTCTCCTATTCTTCCACCTACTTTAATTGGAATGAAGACAATACACAAAAGCCATAAAAATTGTGAGGCTTTAAATTCAACAACAAAACCCATAAAATTTGTGACACCGATGATTGGAGCAACTATCATTTCGAAATTTGAATTCCATTAAAAACATACCAAAGAAACTCAATTTTCATTTTGAAAATAGGACAATATGCCTTCTCTCTTGTTTTATTCATTGAAACATAATCTATTTAAATCCCAATTTTAAAATGTAAACCCTAGTTGTGATGAGAGGCGCTCTATAGCCCACTATGGGGGAGATCTTGTAACGTAACGTACCTCATGCATGTAGCATTCCTCGTGTAAATTTTGGCTATAAATATTATGAGGGAGATGTTGTAACGTTATGTAACATTCCTCATGTAAATGTTGGCTATAAATATTTACTTCCATTTACTTATGATTTCCGATTATGAGGGAGATGTTGTAACGCTATGTAACGTCCCTCTTGTAAATGTCGGCTATAAATATTTACTTCTATTTATGTAAATGTCGGCTATAGATATTTACTTATATTTACTTATGCTTTTTAGAATATGAGGGAGATGTTGTAATGCTATGTAACGTTCCTCATGTAAATGTCGGCTATAAATATTTAATTCTATTTAATTATGATTTATGATTATGAGGGATATGTTGTAACGTTATGTAACATTTCTCATGTAAATGTCGACTATAAATATTTAATTCTATTAATGTAAATGTCGGCTATAAATATTTACTTCTATTTACTTATGATGTAGATTTTGTCGTCCATTAATAATAATTAATATGCAAGTAATGAAATAAAATAATATCTAAATAATTAATTCACATATGAAAATACCTTAAAATACTATTTATAAAACATGCTAATTAATATTCATTCAAAATAATTCACTTAAATTATGTATTTGATAAATATGAATCCCAGTTTGAAAATAACATGCCCTAACCCTAGTTGATTAGTGGCAGACTAGGAAGACTGGGAGAGAAATATGGGCCAAGTCTATAGCGCAAAGGGAATGAGGAAGGCTGATGTATCATAGCCATGGGGAGAGGATAGGAGCAAAGATATACCATGTGCAAAGTCGTGAAGTTCCAGTCGAGGACAAGCCTGCGTGGAGGGAGGAACTCTAGCCGGGCATAAGGGCTATGAACCATTGTTTTTTCTTTCATGAAACAAAAAAATGTAGCGATATTACAAATGTATAGAAATAGAAGAACCGATTTAAATCCACCCGTAAAAAAATACATTGTGCCATTTACCACCCAAATTAAATCCTGCGAGGAGGAGGAACTAGTAAAGTAGCTGCAATTGAAAACATGCTCAAAACCCTCGGTGGTAAAGAAGAACTGAGTCGAGTAAAACCATGTCAATTAAATCCATCATTTAAGGGATTCTCATCCCATATTGAAGGAATTGTGAAGTATTGAAGACTTATAACAACCAGACCACACCATAGGTTCAATATCCTCGGGACTGTAACTCTAAGCTCACCCGTGGAAGTACTAAATTTTCCAAATAGTATAGAAATCACAAGATTGAAATAATTATGAATTAGATCAGTTCCACTGGAAACGAAGTAAAATAATGTTGTTGAAATGAAATGTTTTGCGATTTCTTGGTTAGTTTTAATTATTGAAAAATGAGTTGAGTTATGGGAAGGGGATTCTCAATATACTATAAAGTACTAAGAATATGTAAATAATATGATGAAAGTGGTTCCTCACTCAGAAATCTGGGCTGAATCAGAGTCTTTGAGAAGGTGTCCAATACTACACCAACAAGGATGTAGTCTGACTGTATATCGAGGTCGCTACTCAGTGGTTCCCGCTTCCTTGAAATAATTTTCCCACGATTGTCAAATATCGTATGTCGGATATTCATAATGTTTTTTAGGGAGTTCACTTTATTAATGGATTATTAGATTAATGTGATAAATTTAAAGAATGTCGCAAACCTCTTTTGATTCCCCAATGACCGGCAAAGCCCACACAAGGAAAGAGAATACATGAGTTTACAACAAAATGTTTATTCCAATTTGATGAAGCAAATATGTTTGTAAAATCATATACACTAATGAGAAATTAAACTGCAACTATGTGTCACTTTCTGATCATCCACTGATAATGAACAAAAAATCTTTTGGTTGGTGGCGAGAGCATACTTCGTGGAAACAAGTCGGGTATGAAATTTAAATATGAAATCAAAGAAAAAAAACCAAACTTTTTATCCTTTCTAGATGGTGGAGTGTTTGCAAGTGTTGATTAGTAAAATGCAAACCATGAAGGAGACTACGAATCCCCCCAAGGGGGATGGAGTGTGGGCGATGTGTATCCCACTTTCTTTCTTTATTATTGAATTTACAATTTGATGAAAACATGAATTATGAATGCACTTTGATCCTTAAAAAGGGATTGAAAGGAATACAACATTGTTGGGCGAGAAAGGAAAGAAGAAAAAGGATGGAGGATGGAGAAGGGAAAGAAGAAAAGGGATGGAGGATGTCATGGGTGACCCATAACTCAAAATTTGAGCAGTATGTCCTCCTCCTTTTCTCAAAACCTTCTAAAAACTAGAGAGTTAAATATTTTAGAATGTCACAAATTGATCAAAACAAATACATAATCTACACTACTCAAAATGCTCGAAATTTTGTAATTTTTTATTATTGAAAAGGGAACTTTGAGAGACTTAATCGAATCTAGTTCAAGATGAAGATTTTAAAAAGGAACCTATATCTGATATATATTCCTAATTAAAATCATATTTTAGATATCAAAATGATCTATCTAACTTTATTAAGCATCAAGTAACCGTAACCAAGAAGAAAGATTGAACTTTTTAGAGAAGAAGAGTGAAATCCCCAAGCCCGTGCTTGAAACAAGTGAAGGAGAGAGGGATCTGAAAAATAAATATGTTAAGTACAAAAAAATGTATGTTGTAAGATAGAAGTGGATGCAACCGAGCTCGAATCCCTTTCTACCTGAGATAATCTTGCAAAATCTAGACAATTTCTCATACAAACAAGGTTAATCCAATAAATCTCATCAATCTAAAAAGCATGAGAGCATAATTTTAACCAGCTACAATTTATTTCTCCTACAAAATTATAATAATGAAATTCAAATAAGTAAATTGAGAACAAGAAATACTTATTAAATTAAATTGGATCTAAACAGATCATTTGAAAAAAATAAAGCACGAGATTCAGCCGACTTTACCTCAAATTTAATTGAGTCACAAGCTCACAGTGAAATTCCACAGATTAGCCTCCAAATCCTTCAATATTATTAACAAAATTTCAGAAACAAAAGTACAATCAGCAAAGCTTCAATACATCTTTCCTAATGAGGAAGAAAGCCTCACTTAAATGGGGAAAATGAGAGAAAACCGCAAGGGGGAGAATTTGCTAAGTGTTGAATCTTTTTGAGAGTATTGGGGGGAAACTAGAGGGAACTAGAGGTGGTAAGAGACATATCTCATAAGGTAGTAAATACCTCCTCTTTCCGTGACACATATACAAGAAGAGGTGAGCTTTTCCATGGATAAATGTGCCCCTCTAAGGAGAAATTCTCCCTGTCATGGATTTGATTGGAATTGAATTGATTTGATCTTGATTTTGTCTCCAATTATCCCCAACATCATCCTTGTTTAACTTGGAATATGTATGAGCCACCTTCCCACTGATTTAGGGATGTGTTTTTTCTTCATATTTTCCCTTTTTCTAATTTTTTATTCACTTTTTTTCCTATTTTTGGGGAGAAATTCACTTAAGTGGTAAATAATCACTTAAAACTTAGGAAAATAGGGTTTTGGGGTTAAGTGGGAGCTATGGGTCCAAAAAATAGCATCCCCATGACCAAATTGGATCCCTAGGCCCACTTTTATGACCTTTTGATATTTTACAATTAATTTACACCTTATCGATGATTTTATTAAAAAATTAAAAATTAAAAATTCCTATGAAAGACTTAGCGTGTGTACACAAAAATTTGGGACTATGACTAGAATGGTATAATACATATACCCTAGTATTTAATAACCTTTTAAGACATAATCACCAATTTCACCATCCCGACTTTGGAGGATTTTGAGTGAACTCAAAAATTATATGTCACTTAAAAAAGAGTCACATAATCGACGAGGGAAAAAACACTCAAGGATGATGACCTTGATGACCAAGTAGTAAGAAGGCCAATCCTTTTACAAAAATAAACCATTATGCTATGTCATTTATTACAATTCCCTTGAGGGGGTGACCATTGGAAAAAGGGACCACAACTGGCCCTGATGAAACCATGGAGCTTCCTAAGAACTGAGTAAGAACACTAATTTGTTCTGATCCTTGGTGGCTCACTTGAAAAATCCCCTAAGTACCAATTAGTAGATAACATCAGGCTCCAACTACGGGACAAATACTCGATTTGGTATTCAAGCGAAGGAGAGGATACAAGAATTCCAACATCCCTGGTTAATATAATCTGTAAAAACATTTCATCTTAACAAGAAAACCTTAGTAGCACAAGTTTTATGAAAAAAAATCCAATGATTCAAAAGTTTCTTTATTGAAATGAACAAAAACTAATTGATGAAAGAGAATATTATTCCTAAGTACATAAAATAAATTCTCACTTTAAGGAGCTTCTTTTCCTACTCTAAGCAAGATAAAATAAATATCTTAGGTAAAATCAAATATCCTATGTAACCACCTAAGCATTTTATCAATGTAAAGGTTTTTACCGTGTCTTTGGTTACCAAAGAAAGGAAACATTATTCAAGAAATGAAAACTTGCATGAAACTTCAATATGTGAGGGTTGGACATGAGATTATAATCATGGATAAGGTCATCGAGTTGCTTCCCAAACTGGCAAGTCCTCTTGCAGGTTTCTTGTATCCAATATTGTGTACGACTAATGTACAATTCTGTATGATGAGGCAGGTCATCATATTCATAAAAAGGGATTATCTACTGATAAATCTATGCGTAAGACCAACACTGATACAAATCATAAGGAACATCTATATGTGAAGATGATGGCTGAAAAAAAAAAATCAATTAGTTGCGCCCAATCTGACTCTTCAATACATTGGTTCTCCAAGTCCTCATTAAAGATACTCAACTACAACTCTGACTAGTCATATGAAAATTCTTATTACTCTTCTTTAAAACTTTCATAAGTCTCAAAATAAACACTTTCCTCACTTGAAATATTATATATGGGATTTTCAAAAGTTTCATAGGTTTTATTTTCAATAACAGTCCAGTAGTCATCATCCCCATCTATGTCAGATATGAGAGATTCCTCATCACTGGTATCAAGTTATTGACTATATTGCTTCTCTTTGTCTTAATTATTGATATTGATATATGGTTCATACTGATCATATGGATAAAATACATGCTCCTCTTCCATACAAAAATTTCTCAAAGTCACAAGATTCATTCTCTCTCCTTTTAAAACATCACAGATAGGATCTTTACTAAAACCATCAAGAGTTTCTGGTTCATTATTTTCCTCCTCATACATGTCATAGACAGAACTTTCCATGAATTTCCAAGGATCCTCATCAACATCTTTTTCAGACATAAGGGATTATTCATCACTTGTATCATGCTCCAGAATATACTTGTTCTCATCTTCATACTCATCTTCTTCAAAAAAAATGTCACAAGGAAGTAAACCTTCCATACTATCACCATTATATGGAGAACAAGTAGGAGTTCCATTATGCACATTACAAATTTCATCATGTTTTATTATAATATTTTGTGATGGTTTCATCCTGAGGTAGATCTAGAGTACAAATGTGATCATCATCTCCTTAATAATCATGAAATCATTCCCAATCATCAATATTTTTTGTTGATGTGACATGAGGAGGGCCTTCAACAATATTTTCAATTAATGGATCTTCATGCACAAATTCAATCGAATCATCATGGATTTATTCTTCATTGTGATATCTTGGAGGTATCACCTAATACCTATCATTTCCAATCCTAATGAGATGAGGTAATTTAGGGTCTTCCTCATGATACTCTATCAAGGGAAAGGAAGTGGAAAGGAAACTTTCCAGGAACTTGTCTAAATATTCCATTTCATCCTCTCTTGTATGCCACTTCCTCACAAATATTATAAGGAAGCTTGAAAGGGAAGTAATATATTTATTTGGAATACCATTGAGATACCATTCACAAGCATTTCCTCGTAGAGTACTGTCAAGCATTTCCATCATACTATAAGGAAAGATATGACATGCTATACCTTTGCATGCTTATTTCCCCAAAAGATAGGTAGATGATAAAATATATCTTCACCATTATGATAATTAGGGAATCCTGGGATGTTTGAGAAGTTGAACGAAGGATATTCACTAGAAATCTAAGCTCTTTTCTCATCCATATTGTTAGTCAACATTAAGAATTTGATATAACCATGGAGCTGTCAAAATAATGAGCTTTAAAATTTAATGTTTGATGAGCTCATCTACACACAATCAATCTCAACAAATTTTTTGAGAAATAAGGGTTTTATCCCTTAAATGGAGTTACCATGTGAGAAGAAAAATATGCATCATAAATATTTCACAAAAAAATATAATTTTTTATTTTCTTTGTATAAAGGTAAAAAGGTTAGTGGAGTCGCCATACAAAGAATCAAAATTATATTCTAATCATTCATCACACAAAGCAAAAACAAAAAGAAAGAAAACAAAACTCATAACACAGGAATAGAAATATGTACCCTCGTCAATGACACCCAAAAGTGTTGTCTCCTTTCACACACCTGGGGGTTAAGCGCAACATAAATCTGTAAGCTGCTAGGTGTGTCCTTGGGGGAAAGTATCGAGTCAAGTAATGTCACTTGATATTGAATCCTCCATTTAGGAAAAAATTCTAATGAAGACATGGGGGGTGGTCCCTAAAAAAGAGTTTAACTAAGGCTCTTGTGTTTTAGTCGTTCAGGATGGAAGTAAGTTTTTAGGAGTTTTTGGAGTAAAATATTGAGACAAGATTGTTTGCAAATTTAAATAAATATTCACCAACAATACATCAACATAAGAAATATTGAAATAATTGCGAATTAGATCAGTGCCAATGGAGTCAAAGTAAAATAATGTTGTTGAAATGAAATGTTTTGCAATGTGTCTTGGTTAGTTTTAACTATTGAAAAATGAGTTGAGATACAAGAAGGGGACTCAATATGCTATAACGTATTGAGAATATGTATGGAATATGATGAAAGTGGTTCCTTAGTAAAAAATGTGGGCTGAATCAAAGTCTCTGAGAAGGTGTCCAACACTACAGCAAAAAGGATGTATCCTGACTATATCTCGAGGTCGCTACTCAATGGTTGCCGCTTCCTTTGAATATTTTTCCCACGATTGTCAAATATCGTATGTCGGATCTTCATAATGTTTTTTGGGGAGTTTATTTTTTTAATGGATTATTAAATTAATGTGATGAATTTAAAGAGTGTCACAAACCACTTTTAATTCCCCAATGACTAGGAAAAATCATACAGAGGGAAAGAGAAAACACAAGTTTACAAAAAAATGTTTATTCCAATTTGATGAAGCAAAATGTTTGTAAAATCAAATACACTAATGAAAAATTAAACCACAACTATGTGTCACTTTTTTATCATCCGCCAACAATCAAAAAAAAATATTTTGGTTGGTGGCAAGAACATACTTCATGGAAATGAGTCAGGTATGAAATTTAAAGATGAAATCAAAGAAAAACAACTAAACTATTCATCCTTCTAGAATGCAGAGTGTGTGCAAGTGTTGATTAGTGTAATGCAAACTATGAAGGAGACCGTGAATCCCGTGGGTGGGATGGAGTGTGGGCGATGTGTATCCCACTTGCTTTCTTTATTATTGAATTTACAATATGATGAAAATATGAATTATGAATGCACTTTAATTCTTAAAAAGTATCGAAAGATTTAAAATACTATCGAGAGAGAAAGGAAAGAAGAAAAGGGATGGAGGATGGAGTTTTTGATGTCCCAGGTGGGCCGAAACTCAAAATTTGAGTATTATGTCCTCCTCCTTTTATCAAAATATGTTAAAAACCAGCAATTTAAATATGTTGGAATGCCACAAATTAATCAAAACAAATACATAATGTACACTACTCAAAATGCTCGAAAAATTGTATTTTTTTATTATTGAAAACGAAACTTTGAGAGACTAAATCAAATCTAGTTCAAGATAAATCTTTTAAAAAAGGAACCTAGATATGATATAAACCAGATTTCAGATATCAGAATGATCTATCTAATTTTATAAGCATCAAGTAACTGTAACCAAGAAGAAATATTGAAAATTTTAGAGAAGACGAGTGAAATCCCCAAGCTCATGCTTGAAAGAAGTGAAGGAGAGAGGGATATGAAAAATAAATATGTCAATTACAAAAAAATAGATATTTTAAAATAGAAGTGGATGCAACAAAGATCCTAGCCCCTTCTACCTATGATAATATTTTAATCTAGACACTTTCTCATACAAACAAGGTTAATCCAATCAATCTCATCAATAAAAAAGCAGGAGAGAATAGGTATAACCAACTAAAGTATGTTGCTCCTACAAAATTATGATAATGAAATTCAAATAAGTAAACTAACACCAGAAAATACTTATTAAATTAAACTAGATTTAAACACATCATTTGAAAAAAATAAAGCATGAGATTCAATTGATTTCACCTGAAATATAACCAAGTCACCATATCGCAATGCAATGCCATAGATTAACCTCTAAAGCCTTCAATATTATTAAAACAATATCAGCAACAGAAGTACAATGGGAAGAGGTTCAATACATCCTTCCTAATGATGAAGAAAACCTCACTTAAATAGGGAAAATGAGAGTAAACCCCAAGGGGGGAGAACTTTCCAAGTGTTGCATATTTTTGAGAATATTGGGGGTGAACTATAGTGAACTATAGGTGGTAAGAGACACCTCTCATAAGGTAGTTCACCCCCACCTCTTTCTTTGAAACATATACAACAAGAGGTGAGCTCTTTCATGGATAATTGTTCCTCTCTAAGGAGAAATTTGCTCCCTAATGGATTTGATTAGAAACGACTTGATTTCATCTCTAATTAAGCCCCACATAATCCTTAGTTAACTTAGAGCATGTCTGGGACAAGTTCCCACTGATTTAGGGATGTGTTTTTTCTCCATATTTTCCCTTTTTCTAATATTTTATTTACTTTTTTCCTTTTTCAGAGAGAATTTCACTTAAGTTATAAATAATCACTTAAAACTTAGGAAAAGTGGGTTTTGTATTTAAGGGTGGTATATGGCTCCAAAAACAAGCATCCTTGTGACCAAATTGGATCCCTAGGCTCAATTTTATGACCCTTTTAAATTTTACAATTAAAATATACCTTATCGATGATTTTATTACAAAACTAAAAATTAAAAAATCCTATGGAAGACTTAGCGCATGTCCATGAAACTTTCAGACTATGAATAGCATGGTATAATACATATACCCTAGGATTTAATAACATTTTAATACATAATCACCAATTTCACCATCCTGACTTTGGAGGATTTTAAGTGAAAAACTCAAAAATTATATGTTGCTTAAAAAAGCGTCACGTAATCGACGAGGGAAAAAACAATCAATGATGATGAACTTGATGACCAAGCCCTAACAAGGATGAATTTTACAAAAATAAACCATCATGATATATCATTTATTACAATTCTCCTGAGTGGGTGTGAGCATGTGAAAACGGGACTACAACTGGCCATGATGAAACCATGGAACTTCATGAGTAGTGAGTAAGTACACTGATTTATTCCGATCCTTGGTGGCTCACTTGAAAAAACCCCTAAGTTCAACTTAGTGGATAACACAAAATGAATAACACCTATTGTAATAGAAATCATGGGATTGTTCAATATGTATCCCCCCATAGTAAGATCAATATCTTGGCATTTCCCTGAACAATTTATGGCTCCTCCATCTACAATCATTAATTGAAATTATGGTGTTGGATATACAAAACAATTGAGATCTTTGGATAATTTATAGTGAATGAAATTATGAGTACTACCTGAATCAATCAACATTGTTTCATTTTTTTATTTTTGATATATCCTTTGATCTTGAGAGTTTAAGGAGTGTTAATTTTAGCCAAAGCATGATAATATATGGTGGGAGTAAGCACTTCTACTTCATCCCCTTATGGTGGTTCATGTTCTTTTTTTTCTCCATCTTCACATTGTATGTAGAACAACTTATTTTCTCCACACTCGTGTATCTTACTGTACATGTTGTCCTAATTAAGGCATAGACCTTTTTCTCTTCTTTCCTCCATTTGTTGAGATTTCTGTTAGAATTGTTGTGCCATTTATATCATCAAGCAATTAGTCCAAATTATTATTATGCAGTGAAAGAGGAATGAAAACACACACTGAACAAATCAAATATCATGGAAAATAGATTAGTATAGCTCAGATAATTATAGTATCATGTTCATTGCATAATCTGGTGTTGCAACAGTGTCACATAAGGAAGAATTCAAATCATTAGGGATGAATTTGAATCTACCAATTAGATGTGACTGTATCTGAATGCATGGCTAACTAAATATGTCTAAATCACTATCGGAGTCCAAGTGGTTAACTCCAGATATCTAATTCATTTAATCCATCAGTTATAATCAGTTAAACCATTCTAACTATAGTGGTAGGTGAGAATTAGGTGAGAACTAGCGTCTTCCCACATGCATCCATGCATAACTAATGCTAACTGAACTGGATTAGAACTAACTGAATGTAACTGAAGAGTGACTAAGCTTAACTAGTTACCGACTCCCAAAAATTTAAGGAGGTTGGTGTTGGGACTCCTAGTGGCTCCTAAAATGTAGGTATTTTCCTAGGAGGCACCTAAAATAATGCATGCCAGTGCAGTCAGTCTCAGTTAGCCTCTATTGGTGTTCCCCATACTCTAGTGACTAGTACATGTGTCCCCATTAGGAAAAGTGGACCCAATGTTACTAGTGGACCCAATAATTAAATATATACTCCTAATTTAGGGTAAAATAATCTAATAGACACTGTAGTCAAGGGAATATTATAGATCCTAACACCCCCCTGAATTCTAACTTTGACAACTGTGGGCCTTGGAAACAAGGAAAAATGTCACCCATATACAATATAAAAAATTATGCTTAATAAAGTGAACAAAAAGGGGAAACACTCATGGGAACCCCCCCCCCCCCTCAATATAAGAAGGAATAAGGAAATACAAGTTAAAAAATTGCAAAAAAGCTTTGCTGCAATTTGCATCACTATGTAACAACAAAGTAGTATTTTGGTTCTTATGTGCAACAACATCTTAAATCTGTGCATGAGAACCTCTGAATCCAAAATAAATGATTATATCTAGAGGAATATTCCTCTTTGGAAGAATAATATGCTCAACTGAATTGGAAATAAAGACAATTGTTAGATGAAAGCTAGACCCATGTAGAACAACCGAAATTGACTGATAAGAGAGAAAAGGTGCTTGAGAATTTGAACCATGTGAGTAAAACCCAAGTAATTGATATATGGAAACCTTGAACATCAAACCATGCTAGGTAAAATCAGCCCCAAGTGTTAGGAGCAAGTGTCCAAGCGAATGCATAATGTCTCCCTCTTTGCTAGTTCTGTGAGGAGATGAGCATGTGATCAAATTGATAGGTAGAGAAACCTTGGGACTGTGGAGAGAAAATGCTTGAGATACATAATATGATATAGCTTCATAAATAACCAATGATTCAAAAAATATAATATCATCAAACTCATAAGAGAAAAATAACGTCAAATCCCCAGCAACAAGTTTGAAAGAGACTTGCGGTACTTTATTTTTCACAACAAAATTGATGACAGTAGCTACAAGCATAACTGAAGGCTCTTAGATCTTAAAAATTGAACTAAATAATATCATATAAGATCCAAATAATATCATATAAGATCCAAATAATTTCATATCAGATCCAAAAGTGTGGAATGAACTCAAATCCCTAGCAGCAGTTTTGAAGGAGTTCATATTAGATCCAATAGTCTAGAACAATGGTCCCAAGTGCCCCATCGAAATGGTAGATGCACAATCTTCTCATTTTCAACAAAATTCTGGATATTGGTGCATGCAATCATGTAGGAATTTAATGGAAGCTCAAGATAAAAGAAAGTGGATGGATAACTCCTCAAATATTATATTATTTCCAAAATATCCAAATATTTCCAAAATATAATATCATCAAAATCATGAGAGAAAACTGACATCAAATCCCGAGCAGAAATTTTGAAAGAGATTTTTGGTAGTTGATTCTTCACACCAAAATTGATCAGAATAGCTACAAGCATTGCTGAAAGATCTTGTAACTTAAATATTGAACCAAATGATATAATATCATATCCAAATAATATAATATCATATCCAAGTAGGTTCATATCAAATCCAAGAGTGTGCTCCACTGAGATGGTAGATGCACAATTTTCTCCTTCTTCAAAATTATGAGTATTGGTGCATGCAATCATGTAGGAATTTTCTAGAATCTCTAGATCAGTGAGATTGAATGGATCACTCCTAAAATATGATATTATTTCCAAAATATCCAAATTATTACTTTTATGCACACTATCAACATCATTAGAGATAGAGAAATCAAATTCCTCTTTATTTTCTAAAACAATCACCGGTAAACTATGCACATAATTCAAAATAGAAGAGTCACTGGAGAATTTTTGCATAGAATGGAAGGAAATTTTTTCTTCAATAACAGATATTTGAATGTATTATTTTGGATCATCCATATGATAATATGAGATATTATATATCTCATAAACTTTCGAAGTAAGAGGAGAAGGAGTCACTCCAAGGAGACTTTCTTCAATCCGAATTGACTGTGTGGAAGATTATGCTTCTTCTTCATCTTGAACAACTTCATCAGAGAGAGTAGAGGCAGAGAATTTTGAATAAATAACTCTTGTGGTTCTGAATTTTCTCTCCAAATTTCTATAATAATCCTCATTGTTCTTCCCAAATGTTCAATTTAGTTTTGTCCAGAGATCCTTTGGGTATTCTCCATAATTAGTAAGGTAGTGCAAGATAGGAGAAATGACCAAACCTATTCTTCCAAAATCTCTATCACCATCATTTAGCCAATCATTCTCATCTTTATAAGAATATTTACCAAGTCCAATAGATACCTCATAGAGACCTTGTCTCTTTAGATATGAAATCATCTTCAATTTCCATTCTGAATATCTTGTGGATGGAGTAAGAAGAGGAACTGGTAATATCGAATCCATATGAAGTTGAACCTTCAAAATATCACTGTAAAAAAAAAAATACCTCATACTATGTTAGAATCAAGCCTTCCCTCGCAACATGAACACTTTCTTAGGGTCTCTCATGCCCGCACCACCACTCTAAATAAATTCATAGGAAGCAAGGCAATCTTTGCGGGACTTCTATGGAAACCCAACTACTTCTGTTGTTCAATGGAGAGCAGACAGACTTGAATCTTTCTTGAGATGGCTCTGATACCATGTTATAATTGTTGTTCCATTTATATCATAAAGAAATGATTCCAAATTATTATTACGTAGTGAAAGAGGAATGAAAATCCACACTAAACAAATAAAATATCATAGGAAACAGATGAGTATAGCTCAGATAATTACAGTATCATGTTCATTACATAATCTAGTGTTACAATAGTGTTACATAAGGAAGAATTCGAATCATTAGTGATGAATTTGAATCTACCAACTGGATGTGAATGCATCTGAATGCATGGATAACTAAAGATGTCTAAATCAATATTGGAGTCCAAGTGGTTAACTCCAGATGTTTAATTCAATAAATACATCAGTTATAATCAGTTAAACTAGTCTAACTATAGTGGTAGGTGATAAGTATGTGATAACTAGTGCCTTCCCACATGCAGCCATGAATAACTAGAGCTAACTGAACTGGAGTAGAACTAATTGAATGTAATTGAAGAGTAATTAAGTTTTACTAGTTACCAACTCCTAACAATTGAAGGAGGTTGGTGCTGAGACTCCCAGTGGCTCATAAATTTAGGGATTGGCCTAAGAGGTGCCTAAATTGATGCATACAAGTGCAGTCAGTATCAATTAGCCTCTACCAGTGTCTGCCACACTCTAGTGACTGGGTGCCCCATTAGGCCAAGTGGACCCAATGGTACTAGTGGACCCAATAATTAAATAAAGATTCCTAAGTTAGGCTAAAATAATCTAACAGACAATTTGTTCAAGGGAGGATTATAAATCCTAATAGTTTCAACCTTTGAGTTGGTTTAGAAGATGAAACATCAATCTCTTGGTATGTGTTGGAAGTGGTATTTCTAGTTTCCACCACCATATTTTTACTTTCAACCTTTCTTTCCATCATGAAATCCTTCTCCAAGGATGGTGGTTCAAAGAGACACACCTCATATTGACTATTATCCTTCAAGGTTCTCCAATAAATAGATCTAACAAATTATCTTCTGAAATATTATTCACTTTGAGACTTAGATTATGAAACTTCTTGATGTGCTATGTAATTGGACATTTTTTCTTGAAATTTATTAGATTTTAAAAACTTGGAACCTAGTGTAGATCAAAAAACTGCTCCATTTGAAATATCCATGTTATTAGATCATTTCCATCAAACTTTCTCATGTCAACCTTGGGAAGTTGGGTACCCCTTATTGGCCATCCCCAATGACTTTCATTATTACGATCATTTCCTCTTGGAATATTTTTATTCATGGAATGTTTCTTGAAATGGACATTATCTTTATCCTCTTGTGTATCTTGGAACATATCATCACATGTACATGGAGTATCCCTTGAATTTTGTATGAGATTAGCAATATTTTCCATATTTTCCATCAACGTCTCCTGTAAATTAAGCAAATAGTTGTTTTCATAAACCCTTTCATTTTTTCCTCCATTTTGTCACATAAATGAGCTAAATCAACTTCGTTCACAGACCCTTTCATTATATCTTCCAACTTGGACACTTGAAATGATAGATATTCCATTTCATCATATGTCGGGCATGAATACTCGGGTGTTTTGTGTGGAGACTGGTTTTTTCCACTTCCCTTTAGATGAATTCTGATCAATACAAATAGATATCACACCCGAGGGTTCACGACAAATAGATCCTTCTACTCAAAAGTTATTCAAATTCAAAATGTCGTACCTTTTTCAAACCCTAATTGGAATGCTATTTTATGGTCGACTTGGAAGTGAGATAAGTTTTAAATTTCACATACTCTGGGTCTAAAACTTCATCTTGTTGTATCCTATTGTGTTCTCTTTCCTATGACACATGTATGACCTAATTCGTATGCTCTAGTAAGAATTTATTGCAAATATCACAACATTTCTAATTTTTTGTCTTTTCAGAAGAGAAAACTTGTACGATGTTCCACATGCCCAATATTTCCAATATGAGGCTGAAAACCCTGCCAAAGGTACCATGGTATATCTTATTTTGGATGCAATAGGTCTGACCTAATTTTTATGATCCAATAAAAAGTTATTAAAAATATCCCAACACTTCTTATTTTTGGTCTATCTAGAAGGGCAAGCTTGTACGATATGTCACATGTCCAATATTTTGGATATGATTCTAAAATCCCTACCATAGATACTCTGGTCTACATTCTTTATTATGAAATATGTATCACTCAATTTGGATCTCATATTCCCTACATATGACCTTTTTCCTCATAATGTCAGTTTTAGACTAGTTTTTGGACTAGTCAAAATCCCTGGCTTCCAAGGACAATATCTCTGAAACTATGATAGTGCAAGACATGAATTTCAGACTATAGATATATAATCCTATTTTCAAGGTGGGGTTTTAACCTATATTTTTTAATCCTTTTATAAATATATATGTAGTGAAAATGCCAAGATGACTATTTTTGCAGAAACCAATCCTATGTTAGATTTTTATCATTTAAGCAATATGATCTTAGCATCTTATCTGAGAGAATAACATGCATAACAATCAATCACAAGATACAATAGACACAAGATATTTTCCTTGGGGAAATCATAAAGGAGAAAACCCCGCAACTTCCTTAGAGATAGAATGATCAACAATGGCAGCAGTAAAACCCAAAGACATAAAAGATGATCTCCATAGCTGTTCTCTCTCTCTCTCTCACTTGAGAGAGATTCTCCTCTCTCAGTAATGCACCCCAATGAATGAGTGTGTGTGTGATAAATAGAGAGGCTCACTCTCCATTTATATTATTTCGTTCACTTAATGTCCACTCCAACAAGTCGGCCTCTCTTAACAATTACTTACTAGGGATGACTTCTTTAGGAGAGTCTAATAACCCTAGTGCCACACAACTGTGGGGACTATTGCCTCGACTTACAATGGAGGGTTAACCTCGATGAATTTACATGACTTGTTTATATTATTGAATCTCCCGATCAGAACATTAGGGCATGACATGAATCAACTACATTACAGATACTTCCTGGAATAAACATCGGGGTACAATACATAAGATATACAAGTGAATACATTCCAAAGTTACAAATGCATTAACACTCCCTCTTAACTAGGAAGGTATTCTCTCGACACAATTTATTAGCACAAGTCTTTTTCTCTATATCATCTGGATCATCATCAAGTCATATTCATCTTCAAGTCATCTTCATCGTCAAGTCATTTTCATCGTCAATTCATCTTCATCATCAAGTCATTTTCATCGTCAAGTCATCTTCATCAAGTCTGGATCATCACTGTATCTGGATCATCATTGGATCATCACCAAGTCTTGATCATCACTTGATCTAGAGCATCACTGGATCATCATCAAGTTTGGAACATCACTTGATATGGATCGTCACTGGATCATCATCAAGTCTGGATCATCACTGGATCATCATCAAGTCTAGATCAGCACTTTTTCTGGATCATCACTGGATCATCATCAAGTCTGGATCATCACTTGATATGGATCATCACTAGATCATCGTCAAGTCTGGATCATCGTTGGATCATCATTAGAGGAAATTTGGGGTCTAAAATGGGCCTTATAAGAAAACATGCCAAAAATAAATTTTGTGAGTTGGAATTTAGGAACCAATAGAATTTCAATAAAATGAGTCAACCATAATGGTTGAATTGACATATTTGTCATAAAAGAAAACTACTTTTTTGTTCGTATTTTCGACATATCTCCCTGTGTTTTTACTCAAATTCTAAGTAGGAGAGCTCGTTGGATGCATAATTTAATTCCACATCCAACGAGTACCCACACTGCATAATTTTGACAGACATTTCTACCCTAAAAATAAGAAATAACGAAAAAAATGTTATGATGACATCATCATCACGTTTTTTCAGGTATTTCTTATTTTTGGGGTAGCAGGGTCTGTTGAAAGTATGTATTATGGGTACTCATTAGATGTGGAATTAAATTACGCATCCAATGAGCACTCTTGCTCAGAATTGGAGTAAAAACAGAGGGAGATATGTCGAAAATAAGAACAAACAAAGTAGTTTTTTTCATTCTTCCTCCAAAATTAATAACTATTATTTTATTATATTCCTTAGAAGGCCCATTTTAGACCTCAAATTTCCTCTAATGCATCAAGTCCGGATCATCACTTGATCTGGATCGTCACTGCTGGATCATCACTAGGTCATCATCACTGGTGCTATCTCAATTCTACTAGTCACGGGAAGTTCTACAGAGCCAACCATTTTTCCTGATGTTTGTAGGCCTAGCCTTCATGTAGGTATTCATCGCCTTCAACACTTATATCTAACCATGGAATGAACCATGTCAAAAAGGCCTTCCCAGCACTTATATCTGACCATGGGAGGAACACATCCAAGAACCATGCTAGAAAGGCATTCCTAGCACTCACATCTGACCATGGGAGGAACACATCCAAAACCCATGTTAGAAAGGCCCAGTGCTCACATCTAGCCTCATCTTGTCAAAAAGGATCTGCACTTACATCTGACCTCATCATGTCAGAATGGATCTGCACTTACATCTGACCTCTCATGTAAGAAAGGCTCTACACTTACATCCGACCTCATCATGTCAAAAAGGAACTGCACTTACATCCGACCTCATAATTTCAGAAAGGCTCTGCACTTACATCTGACCTCATCATGTCAGAAAGGCACTACACTTACATCTGATCATGTGGGAACACATCCCTCAATCACATCAGAATGGATCTGCACTAATCATGTGAGAACACATCCCACAATCACATCATAATATATCTACATTGATCATGTGGTAACACAATACACAATCACATCAGAGCATCTTTTCACTTATATCTGATCATGTGGGAACATATCCCTCAATCACATCAAAATGGCTTTGCACTGATCATGTGGGAACACATCCCACAATCACATCAGAATATCTCTGCACTAATCATGTGGTAACACAACTCACAATCACATTAGAGCATCTCTATACTTACATATGACCATGTGAAGCTCAACCTTCCACCATGTCAGAAAGGCCAACGGGCACGTCAATTCCATTTGGAGGGAACCTCAATCTGGAGAACAACAAGCTTCTCCCTGAAGTACTCAAACTTCACTTTGGCCATTTCTAGCATAGAATCACATCATGGTTGATTACGTCCAAGGACAACCTGCGAGCTTTTCCAGGACCGATTACATCTGAGCAACCTATGAGCTTTGCCAGGATTTATGCTCAAACAACCTGTCTCAATGGATATGCTAGAACTCCCTCTTTGAAGAGATCTTGATCTGGATCACATACTGGAGCTTCAGTGCTCCTCTCTACATCATACAAAAATGCAAGTCAGATCAACCAAATCAAATAGTAGTTTTCAAAAGAAACATAATACCTCCCAAATAGCAAGTGAAAACATATTTTTCCTCGGTTGTACTCAATGCCACGTAGGACTACTTCCTGCTACACCAAGAAGTGCTCTTCCTATCAATGGCACTACCTGTCCAATTCAAATCCACATAACCCTCCAGGTTAATATTCAGATTCGTATCATACTTGAGCCCATACTCAACTGTACCCTTCAGGTACCTCACTGCATGCTTTGCAATCATCGGGTGAACATGTCTCGATGTGTTCACAACAAAGCAAATATTTGGTCCCGTATTCGTCAAGTACATCAAGGAACAAATCATCTGACGATACATCATGGCATCAACTGACTCTGATGAAGCAACACTCAATAACTTTAGGTTAAATGCCATAGGTGTGGTCATGGCCTTGTAGTCCATCATCTTGAACCTCTTCAGGATCTCTATGGCATACTTCCCTTATCCCAGGGAGATTCCATCTACATTCTGCCACACCTCCATGCCTATAAAGCAGTGCATCATATCCAAGTCCTTCATCTCAAAATCGGCAGCAAGTATCCTTCTTGCAACTTTAATGAGTTCCTCTTTTCTGTCAAGAACGAGTCATAGAAATATAATAGGAGCATCATTGGTCTTCCTCCTTCAATCTTGAAGTAAAGGTTGGAATCCGCTTTACTCTCAGTAAAGCCTAGAGTCATCAATAATCTATCCATCATGTCATACCATGTCGAACCTCAAGATCTTTATTCTCTAAAGCAGAGCATTATTCTCCCTCTTCCTTTCATACTCTATGTATCTTGTACTGGAGTGACAAGTAGCTTCCTCTGCTACTATTATTCTATGTATCCATCTAGGGTCATTGGATACCAAGATCCTCTATCTTGAAAACATTCTTCTCTCGCCCATATTTGAGCTTGTCATCCTCTATAGGATTTCCTCTTCAACCTTGTAGCAAAGGTTAATATCTTCATCAAGATCCTCATGTATGTGTTATCCCATGGATGTCTTCTGAGCTTGTACAAGGTCTTCTTTAATTTGCACACATGAGTATGCCTGTCATGTGCCTCAACTTCCACAAGATGCAAATGTCTCTTCATAGTCTATGCCTTCTTTCCATGAGAAGCCTCGTGCTACAAATCCTGCCTTGTATCCCATGACGTTGTCATCTACTGCATGTTGGATCTTGTAGATCCATATGGAAGATACTACAGAATTCCCTTCAAGTCTTGATGCAACATCCTAGACATCATTCTTCTTGAACCGATACTCTCCTTCCCTTTCTTCTTGGCTACTTCTGCATCAATGATGTCACTCTTGAGGCCTCTTGAAGTCTCGTCATACTATTCTTCATTTTAGAGTGAATCTTGAACCGTCGTCACTTGTTCTTCGAAACAAGTCTCGTCCTTATTTTCTTGTAGGTGATTGTACGCGATCTTTCCTACAATTCAAATGCACCCGTTGTATGGTTAGAAAATTTTCATAAGGCATATTCATAAAGGAAAATTATTATGCATAAATATATGATCATGCAACTATTTTAGCCAATACAACATTCATCCATATCTCATGGACAATTTTCTAGATGCCTTCCATCTCTACCAAGACATCATTGAGTTTGTGCACTAATCCAATATGTTAGCAAAGAGGTTTCATTCTAGATAAGTAGAAATGGAGAGTTGTATAGTACCATGAGCTACTTACCCATCACATGCATATTATTAGTATAATTTCATTAATGCAAACATTCTATCATGCATAACACATCAACTAAATATAAACAAGTGCATAAAAAAACAATATCATGAAATGACAATTGAATACTTATCTTTATTTGTTTCGTGGGTAGACTCCTTCTTTCAGCTTGATCATCTTCTTCATTCATAACATCATCATTTCTTATCCAAATTTTAAAGTGGATAAGAGGTTATTTGATTTGAGAGACCCTTGTAAAGTATGACTATATGGTCTCTGCATTCTAGATCTTCACATTCTTCAACTGTTTTCTCAAAGTCATCTTCTGATTTATGTTCTTTCCTTCAAATAGCTTGGTTAAGGAATCAAACATCTCTTTCAGTGTCTTTAGGGAAGACACTTATGGTATAAGGTGATCCGTGATTGAATCAACAATTATCTTCTTGTGTATGTATTTTAGCCTCATCTCCCTCTGGAACTGGAACCTCTCTACTTATGTAGGTGTCCAATTCATTTCCTTCAAGAACTAGTGAGATCCTATACTTCAATGCTTGGAATTTTTCAACCTCACCAAGATTGTCATCAATCTGGTGTGATTAGTCTTCTTGAAATGAGAACCTCAACCGTAAATAGCAAAAGATTAGATCTTACTGATTTGAGGTGTCCATCCTAGTTCCTGAGCTGGTTGATCTGGGGTTTGTCAGAGAAACCCTAATTTTTAAAACTTGGAGTCTTTCAAATCTGATTGGACAGAAAGATAGACCTCTTCAAGGTGATTTTTCCAATGTACTCCTTTTCTGAAAACATTGGAGGGAAGCTCCCGGAACAGGAAGCCCTAATTTTCCAATTTCTTCTGCAGAAATGTCAGATAATTTTTTTGTTGTATCTCTGAAATTAATTCTCCTCTATGTCTTAAATTATGTACTGCGGTAACCTCGTCTTTCCTCTTTCCAGAACCATAGGTTTTACCAGAATTGGTTTCACCAATTGGGACTTATGATATTTTTCCCAATGTGACTTGTTTCAAGATTTTTTAGCATAGCGAAGTTTTACGGACTACCACATGTCACTATTTCACCTTCGGGGTCTGAAAATTTTACCACAAAAATTAATTTATATGCCCTATCTACAACATCTTGTCAAATTTCATTTGGATCTTTGTATCCTGAGGTATTTCAATTCTCCCTAGGTGTCCTGTTTAGGGATGAATCCTGGAAGAGGCTATAATGTTGAATTGGAGGAATCATATCTCCTAGAATATAGCGAATCTGAGGATGAAACTTTTACTAAGTGTAGATCAGGAATTTATATTTCGACTATGAGATTTAAGGCTGCCGAGCCTTCTCCAATCTCAAGATATAGAGAATCTACCAAAACTACCCATTTTAGTATTTTAGGGTTTTTCAGGCCTGGGGTCAAACTAGGGTTTGACTTTCCCATAGTTTTACCTAACCAAAAATATCGACCCAGGTATTTATACTTCTATTTTGGTGAGGAGGGAAATCATATGCTGGGCTCACTCAAAAATTCCTCTTATGTAAAAATCCCTAATTTCCTGCACCAAAAACTGAGAATGCCCGGAATCAAATTATGCTTCGACAGAAAGATGTGCCCTTCAATGGAGAGCTAGCCTAGCCTCCTTTGGCTGATGGATTATGGAGAGAGACCCAAAAAGTAATAATCCCTAGCTTCTGCAGCTGCACAGTGTCTTCTTCTCAGGTTAGCTCTGATTCCATGTTAGATTTTTATCATTTAAGCAATATGATCTTAAGATATTATCTGAGAGAATAACATGCACATCAATCAATCACAAGAGACAATAGACACAAGATATTTTCCTTGAGGAAACCATAAAGGAGAAAAACTCGCAAATTCCTCAAAGATAGAATGAGCACCAATGGTAGTAGTAAAACTCAAAGACAGAAAAGCTGACCTCCACAGCTGTTCTCCCTCTCTCACTTGAGAGAGCTTCTCCTCTCTCAGTCGTGCACCCCAGTGAGTGAGTGTGTGTGATAAATAGAGAGGCTCACTCTCTTTTTATATTATTTTTTTCACTTAATTTCCACTCCCACAAGTCAGCCTCACTTAACAATTAATTACCAGGGCAGACTTCTCTAGGAGATTCTAATAACCCCAGTGCCCCACAACTGTGGGGACTTTTCCATCCAATCAAGAAGGAGGGTTAACCTTAACTCAACTATGGGGACTATTTCCCTGACTTACAATGGAGGGTTAACCTCAATGACTTTACATGACTTGTTTATATTATTGAATCTCTCGATCAGAACATCGGGGATGACATGACTCAATTACATTACAGATACTTCGAGAATAAACATCAGGGTACAATACCTAAGAGATACAAGTGAATACATTCTGAAGTTACAAATACATAAACATCATCAGGAAAGAGCTCTTATACAAAATGTTCTGCAACAAAGTCCCAGAAATAACATAAAAATAGAAAAAATAGAGAAGAATAAAGTAATCCATTCCTTAATAATGAATAATAGATATTAATAACAATCATATTCAAGGGACGCACCTCCTTACGTAATGTACTAAGTACATAAGACAAGACAAGATATAATAATGACTAAAATGAAAATATCTCCTTCCTATATGTAAGAGACAAAGGTGCAGAATTACAACTAATAGACCCACTAATAGACCCAAGTTGTCATCAATAATATGTAATACACCATTGTATAGGGTGTAATGTACCAATCTATAGGGCGGAATGTGCCCATATTTAGGGCTTAACATTATGTGAAGGAAAACACCTTTAAAAAAAGGGTCGATAACATTATCAATGTTTTCGCAAAATATATTGTCATTGTTTAACAAAAACATTCTTTGATGTTTCATGTAAAGATGATTTTCATATTTTTTGAAAAGAATCGATAACACTATCGATGATTTCTAAAATATTTAGTTTCAAAGTTTTAAAATATCACTAATAACACATTCAACATCTTTTTGAAAGATCAGGTTATAAGTTTTGAAATAGTCAAAATTATGAAAAGGAAATAATATTTCAAAAAAGGGACAATAACATTATCAACATTTTCCCAAAATATATTATTGCATTTTGCTGGTGCCCAAGTTTGAATTAGTTGGAAGTAGTTGCATGTCCATGCATACAATTACACTGTGTCAAGGTGTATTACATTGTGCATCGAGTTCAATTACATTGTGTGTTGAGTTGGTTAGCAACTTTGAGCCACTAATAGATTGCATAACTTTGAAATCTTAGCATAAATAAAGGCCTATTTTGCAAAGGGTGGGGTTTTGTCAATGATGTTTTTTCTATTCTAAGTTGTTTAGTTGATTGTTAGATAATACAATTTCAATTCTAAGATGTTGTTGTGATCAGTTGTGTTTTGAATTTTTGAGCCTTGTGATGTAGTTTTTGTGATGTTTGGGTTATGATATTTTTTCATTCCATATTGTACTGAGAAAGGGTGATTAAGTTGTTGAGTCGATTCTATAGTAATGGAATCTAACTAGTTTAATAGTAATATAATATAGTTTTTGTCTCATCAATATTATGTAATGTAATTGCTTCATGAATGCAAGTTGAATGCTTCGTAATTTAGAGGATGAATGTGAAATTGTTTAATGCTTGGATATACTGGTTAAGTAAGTAATGAATACAATGGCGTTGAATAAATACAATACATCCTACCCTATGCATCCATGATTAAAGTCTCTATGTAAATTTCTAGCATGTATCTTAGGTTAGATCTTACTCTTATCATAGAGTATTGGAACTCCCAATGCCTATGGGGTCTTGTTGGTCACATATGTTGAACCTCCTGTCTAATTGAACTGAACAACAAAAATGGTTATGTTTCTGGGACCTGGAAGGGGTTATGAAGGGAGGATGAATTTATGAGGTGGAATCCCACTAAAGTTGAGATCAAACAATGGCTAGAAAGCAATGAGGATGAGTTCGTTCAAAGAGAGAATAGAGGACTCTGGATCTCACCCTAGAATTGGAAAGAAAGGTATATTTATTCATCTCTTCATAAAATTTTCTTCTATGATTTTCATATCTTGGTATTTGAATAGACTAAGAGGCAGTTTGAGATAAATAGTTCCTACAGTGCACCTTGTCCAGTACCATGGATTGAGAAAATGATACAAGAATGGAAAGATATAGATAATACATGGTCTAGAGATATTGATTTATGGTTATTGAGTGTGAAAAGAAAGGAATATTATATATTTTTATATAAGATTTAGTGAATCATATAGGCAGACAAAAGAAATATTTAAACACGGCCCAAGAAATATATTTTTGGTGCAGATTCCGTTGTGGGTGAAGATGTTGTTTGTTGAGAAGGGACTATTGACAATGAACCCCAATATCATGGTAGCATAATCCCTTTGTTTCAAGTGTGGGGTATGAAGAAATGAGATAATATATAGGCATATAAATGGATCCAAAAGAGTCATGAATCTAAAGAGAAAAAATACATGAAAGAAATGATGAGAAAAAGAAAGCAATTAGAAGAAAGAGACAAGAAAATAAGTCGAAGGGGAAAGATAATGTATATTAGAGAGGAAATTAGAAGGCCATATATGGGACTATGTGAGAAGGGTGTGCAAAAGGTTACTCTACACTAGAAGGGTGTTCAGAGTTTTGGAAAGAAGAGTGCTCAAATTATGAGATACCTCCCAATTGTTAAAAGTAAAACATCACGAGTCAATTCTCCAAGCCAATCTTGTGAAACCAGGATTGGGCCTCATGATTTGAGGTAGGGATCCGAAGTTGTAGTCAGGAAATTGGAGTATAATTCTTGCATTGGATTCAAGAATTAATAATCCTTCAATCTAAAAGTTTATTCCTCATGTGTTGAGCTGAATTATGTGATATATCAAAGTGATGATGTTGTAAATTCTTATTGGAAAAGGATTAGGAATTGTGTGTCAAGTCAGATCCTCATGTGTTGAGGTGGGCCTCCATTTATAGAGGTACACATGAGGTGGAACTCTAGTTATAGAGGTGAATTCTTTGCATGTTGAAGCATTAATGTTGTGTGATGTATTACTAACCATGGTCACTGATTACTATTAATATAATACAATATAATAATATTACTATTTACCATGGTCAAGAGTAATATAATATGATCACAACATACGAAAAGTTTTCTTGTAGAAATAATAGATCAATTCTATGAGTAATTATGTTAAGAAGAAGCACAGGAAATAGATCTTCCTACTAAGAATTCTCACAAGCATACGCAAGAAAAATAGACAGAAGAAAAGAAACCGAATCACATGAATGAAGAGATGAATATTGGTGTGTATCATTACATTAAATAATGATGAATAATAATGTACATAAATAGTACATCCCTCATAGGAAAATCATGTTGTATGGATACAACTCATAAAGCTCAAAAAGGATGACTTACAAAAATATAACAAACCCCCATAGGTGGCTAAAGAACTTCCCAAATATATCAAGGACCTCACAAGTTGGAAAAAACATGAGTGATTTTTCAAGGAGATGGTAAAAATATGCTAAACCTAGAAAATGGAGGAAAAGTAATGAAGGATGGGTTGGAAACAAAAACACCCAGTTTCCTAGTTTGACTAGATTTACCTTATCCATTGAAAATCATGAAAAGCAGAATAAAGCAGAATAAAGCAGAATATGTTGTAAAGTGATGTATACTAATTTTGGATGGTAAAAAGGTGGTCAAGATAAACCTCGAGTTATAAATAAATTATTCCTAGGATATAGATGGTATGTATTGACTTTAAGGTGCAAGTGGATGCCAACTAATTAAGCAAGTGGGTGAATAGTTAACAAATAATGATTAATTATTTTATCCTAAGTTATGAGTGGGTTTAATATATTCCAACACCCCCCTATAAGTCTGAATTTATGATGGTATGACAAAAAATATGGATGCATATGGATGCATATAGGGCCCTACAACAAGTCTATGGTCATCCTTTAACAATTATTATGTCCATAAAAGTGAGGAAAGTGGAAAAACCACATGGGGAAAATCCTCCCTCAAGATAGGACAAGGAAAAAAAATTGAAATATGTCTTCAACATATCTTCATATTCACTTTAATGATCTGAATGAACTACTTTTGGATGAAGGACTTGCTGAAGAAATCATGAACTCCATGATCATACGCTAGAGTGTAGAACCTGCAAGAAGGAAGATGAGAGACTCCTTGTATCTCATCAAATGATGAAGTAGGAGAATTATCTGAATTCTTATTGATTCTGTCAAAATCTGATATTAAAACATAATATGATATGGAAAAGAGATCTATGCACACTCCTTTCCAAAGTGTACAAAAATTAAGACAATTTATTTCACACCCAATTCCTTGAATAACTGCAAAATTGTGATGTGAATCACATGTCAATCTTCCAATTTGATGTACAAAATTTCTAGATATGATATGAGGCTGATAAAACTCTGATATATCAGAAAAATTAGCATATGGAACAGCAAATACAAAGGCTTCAATGGTTCCATGAGGATATAGGTCTAGACTAGGAAAATTATGATCAACAAGGGAAAATTGATAGGTGTAAAAATATGAATGATGGATGGGCATAAGATATTAACCATACGTGTTTAGAATATATCCAAACATGTTCAATATCAGTCAAAATATGAATAAGTTCATGTATAACCATCCACTAAAATATAGGAAAGACTTCAAACCATATAAGATAAATATCATTGCATAAGAGACCAGTGAGGAATCAACTACTGAACTTGGGATTTGTATAGTCTTAGGATTATTTAGAGGTATGGTATATGGTATATATGGTGGTATGATATGTGTATAAACCTAAAAATATTCCTCTAAATCATAATACAAAGGATCACATATAAGCATATTAGTAGACTCATGGGAATACACTGGTAATGAAAGGAGGAAAGAATGAGATGTTGACAATCTTCAAGGGGGTTTTGAGTGTTGATGCCAAGAACAAAGGAGGAGATGATGAATCACATGATATTAAGTAAGGTAAGTGGTATGACCCAAATAAGGCTCGATTTAGCTAAGCAAACATCCTAGAAATCACTAGGTTGCGCACAATCAATGAGAGAGCTATGCACAAAGTGTGAAGGATCTGGCACATAGATATCAAAATCTAAGATAGGAGATTTTGAGAACAATGAATTGGTGATAGTATCATCATAAATATCAATATAATATCCATATGTTACTTATTTTTCATCATTAGTATCACAAGAAGAAAAATCACCTTCAAGAGACACAAAAAAATATTGCTCTTCAATATTTTCTTCTGGATTGAAGGAGGAAGCATTCTAATCAAAGAGGGCAGAATAAACATGAACTATATGATAAATGTATTAATAATGATCAAATTCATCATAGAATGTATAGGAAAATAAATATTGAGAGAGAGAACAAGAGGAGATGTTGGGTTCACTCCATGCTTCATCTTCTATTTCCTGCAAACCAAAAGCTTTGTCTGAATTCTTCCAAAGCTCAAATGGATACTCAACAGAATCTACGAGATGATGTATATTTGGAGACATTACCAAACAAATAATTCCATAATCTCTATCAAAATTATTAATCTAATCAATCTTATCTTCATAAGACTCAGGTTCACTCAATGCATCAATGGAGACATCAAAGAGACATTGCCTCTTCAAGTATGCACTCATCTTTGGCTTCCAATCATCATAGTTCAAAGGATATAGTAGACGAACCTTTGAATCCATATAGAATTTGTTTATATGCTCTAGGATATAGAATCTACAACCTGCAAAGAAAACTTGGAGAAAATCTTGTAAGCTATACAAGTTCTTCTTCAGAGAGGGATAGGAGGACTGGATGCACTCCTCAGCGCTGTAGAACTTGATCAACCTTGCTGCTCTGATACCATGTCGAAGCTTCCAAGGTTGTTCTCCATGTATATTTGATACCATGTATAAATAATAGATCAATTCTATGAGCAATGATGCTAATAAGAAGCAGAGGAAATAGATCTTGCTACTAAGAATTCTCACAAGCATACATAGGAAAAATAGAGAGAAGAAAAGAGACTGAATCACATGGATGAAGAAATTAATATTTGTTTGTATAATTCATTAAATAATGATGAATAATATTGTACATAAATATTACATCCCTCATAATAAAATCAAGTTGTATGGAGACAACTCATAAATCTCAAAAAGGCTGACTTACCAAAATATAGAAAACCCCCATAGGTGCCTAAAGCACTTCCCAAATCTATCAAGGACCTCACGAAATCAAAAAAGAATGAGTGATTTGTCAAGGAGATGGAAAAAACATTATAATCCTATAAAATATAGGAAAAGTCATGAAGGATGGGTTGGCAACAAAAGCACCTAGTTTCCTAGTTTGACTAGCTTTACCTTATCCATAGAAAAGCATGAAAATAAGAATAAAGAAGAATCTGTTGTAAAGTGTTGTATACTAATTTTGGATGGTAAAAAGGTGGTCAATATCAACCCAGAATTAGAAATAAATAATTCCTAGGATATAGATGGCATGTATTGACTTTAAGGTGCAAGTGGGTGCCAACTAATTAAGCTAGTGGGTGAGTAATTAATCAAATAATGATTATATTTTATCCTAAGTTATGAGTGGTTTTAATATATTCCAACATTTATTAGTATAGTATGATATGATAGATAAAATAAATTTATCACATATTTACCATGTAGTAAAGATAAGAGATAAAGATAAATGCATAGAGAACAAAGAGAATTCGAATTTCTCATGAGAAGACTTCAGTTGACTAAAAGTGAAATCGAATTGTTAAAGCTCAAGTTAAAGTAACAATGTATGCCTCAATTAAATATTGTTAGCCTTCAGTCAAAGTAACAATGTATGACTCAATTAAATATTATTAAGATTCAATCAAAGAAACAATGGATGCATAAGCTAATTAAAGGAGAACTCATAGTGGTCACTTTAGTAAATCAATCAACATGTCTTTTCAGTTAATAAGAGTTAAATAAGTGTTAATAAAGAAGGAATATTTAAATAAAGTGTTTTACATTGATAACACTTTAGTTAAACTAAAAGGAGACACTTTTTTTAACCAAACAAAAACATTTTAGTTAATTAAGTGTTTGTATGACGACACTTGAGTAATTGCATTACGACACTTAAGTTAGCATCCTATCTAAGTGGCCATGCAATGAGTTATAAGGAAAGTTCATCATGAAGTAATTTGTGCATGATTTAATGTAAAATATGAAAGACATTGTGGATAATGTACTATAGTATTAAAAACACCAAGGTTTAACTAAATTCTCCAAGTAGGAAATTCACTATTTCTGTAGGTGATGCTCTATTTCCCATGCAGTGATTTGCTAAAGCTTGCATGGAACTGATTCTTGTGAATTTTATATGTGTTTAACACATTGCACATTTATACAGTTGATATCCTATATCTATTGCTCAGTATCTACACCTTTGGTGTTATTATTCTCTCTTATCTTGCACCTAGGGATCCGAAATAAATTCACTATTGTAAACTAAATTCTTTTATATCTATCATAATCATACTCTTAATATTTGATGGGGTTTTTCATCCTCAAATTTTTGAGGGTTTTCCCCATGGTACATCTTATGTAATGGTTGAACGTTTTATGTGATTGAATGGTTCAATTTTTGATGTTTTCAGAAAAATCAGAGAAGCTTGAACTTTAAATTTTTATTAATCAATTTCAAAACATATGTATTTCATAAATCATCCACATGAATATATAAGACACATATGAATCTCATGAATATATCATACACATATAAATCTCATAAATGTATCAACCACATAAATCATCTCCATAAATCATCCATTTGAATTAATCAACCATGAGAGACAAGATATACCTTGGGAAAACCCTCCAAACACGTAGGATGAAAAACCTAACAATTATTTGAGTATGATAGATAGATTTGCAGAGAATAGTTTACAACACATAAGAATATTTCTCGATAATATATATCACCATAGCAATAGAGAAGAGAGATCCAATGAAACCCCACAAAAACAACTATATGCAATCGTAGTCGACTGTGTTGAACTTTCCATATCCCTAGCATATTAAGAACAAGCCAAAACCCTATCATGCAAAAGGTAGTGCATAGGAGGATCAATAAAAATACAGAGGGCACCAAATAGTGCATTCATAAGGAGGATCTCACTAGAACTCCCTACATGTAAACATTAGCACCCTTCTTTTCATCAATTAGCTTTAACTAAATGTTTATTGTATTCAACTGAAACTGAACTAAGTTGAACTGAATGTTAATTGAATTCAATTGAATTTTAACTTACTTGAACTAAATGTTAACTGGCTTGAACTAAATGCTAAATTTACTTGAACTGAAGGTTAACTGACTTGAATTGAATGTTAAATTACTTGAACTGAATGTTAACATAATTGAACTGAATAATAAATTTACTTGAACTAAATGTTAACTAAAGTGAACTCAATGTTAACTTACTTGAACTCAATATTTAACTAATTGTTGATCACTTAGTTAACATGTTAACTTAAGTGTTATCAATGTTTCACTCTTAGTGCCATCCATGTACAATTTCTATTATTAACTTTTGCATGGATCTTTTTAGTTTACTAATGCATGCTGATTTATAAAGATTAAGTTCTTCTTTACTTAACTGATTACATTTATTAACAGTTGAACTGATGATTTGACCAAGGAATTGACTGAGGCATTGATTGATGCATTCATATTTTATTCAATATTTATAACTTAAGTTCACTCAGACATTTGCATGGGAAATTCAATTTCTCTTTCTCTATGCTTTATCTCATTATCATGAAATAATTAATGTTAGTGATTGAGAAAAAATATGAAGATAATTGAAATTTAAAACTTTAATCCATAATAAAAATGCAGATGAATCTCATCAATAATCCAAAGGAATAAATCAAACCATAGAACATATGATATACCCTGGAAAAACTCTCCACTGATTCAGAAGATAAAAAACCCAACAAACAATATTAGAGTATGATTGATAATTGGCACAGGATGATTACAACATAATAACATATTTCCTTCTCCAAGAGAACCAGAGAGTAGATATCAAATGGAAAAGTGTGATGATATTTCCAAGTTCATAACACTTTAATAACAAGTCAAATTATGTCATACAAGGAAGATAGAAAATATTGCATGCTTCAGTAAGTAGTTTACACTGAGAACATTTTTTTATCTTCAATTATGCTCCCTCACTGACTTGGTGCTAATTTGGCACTCCATAATTATCTCCCATAAGGAACATATGTCCCCTCCATTAATTTAGTGAGATTAACTGTCTCTAACTGAGTTGTTAGCTGAATGAACTGAACTAGACTAAATGGAACTACATGTATCTGAATGGAACTACATGCAACTGAACATAACTGTATCCAAATGAAGAAAATAGAATGGAACTGAACATAATTGAAAGTAAATAAACAGAACTGGATGTAACTAAACATAACTAAATGTAACTGAATAGAACTAAATGTAACCGAACATAACTGAATGTAATTGAACAGAACTAAATGTACTGAACATAACTGAATGTCACTGAACAAAATGAATGTAACTGAATAGAAATGAATGTAACTAAACATAAGGTGTTCTTCTCCATTAGTTTCATCTTCAAAAACCACTTTCATAAATTAAGGAGTTGATTCCTTAATTAATTTAACTTGTTTAACATAATTAATACTCAACTGATGTCTTATTAATTCAAGTTCACTTGGTGGGAGGCATGGATAAATCGAATTCTCTCTCTATCTTTGTGCTTGTATTAATTCTTCACTGCATGGTCCATATGTGTTTTCATTAATTATATATCATATCATACTCTTTAAGAATTGTTTTGAAACTATGATCACATGTATTACCCCAGGTCATATTGTCACATTCTAAAGTAAATCACTCTAGGGGTAGCTAATCCGTAAAGGATACTTGTATCACCTAATTAACATGAATAGCCATACATCACTTAGTATATCATCGAGACTTAATACAACATAAGTCATGAAAACTTAATACACCTTAAGTTCCATACTTGACACAACAAGTCTCAGACCTTAACATAAGGTCATGATAATAACCATAAGATCCTAGTACAGGCATCTCTCCTGAATATGACAATGTCATGTGAACTTAAATACAATATATGTTTCAAACTTGATACAACAAAAGTCTTAGAGCTTAATACAACATAATGTTAATGAGAATATATGAACCTAATTATAACATATATTTAATACTTTATTACAACACAAGTCTCATCAAAGTGAATCTCGACGCTGTACTCTCAACACTCTCTCTCTCAATAAGAGAGACATTCTCTTCCATACCAAGCTTATCTCATAAGTGTATAAACTTTGTCATAGATATAGGCTTGTCACAAATTTGCAATCTTATGATTAGTACCTATGTTCTAGAACTCACGACCATTACGTCAATGAAGTAAAAATTCATCTCGAATGTGTTTTCTCATAAAATACATATAGGGTTTTTGAGAAATATTTACTATTAACACCTAATGAGTGTAGGCTCAAGTATTTAACCCTAGTAGGTAACTTCCTAAGATACACTACTCATCAGTATGTAGTACTATCCACAAAACACATTTTTCTTCTGTAGTACACTCAGACATACATCTTTCTTCTATGGTACTAGCCACAATCCACTTAGCTTTCCTAGTACTAGCCTCAAATTACACTACTACATTTCGATCCAAAATCGGACGAAAAAATCCGACGGTGCGTGGATTTCTCTTTTTAAACTTACCAAAAATAAAAAGGATACATTTGTTTTTTGTAAATGTGGTCACAAGCGTCGGTGAAGTGACGTCTATTCTCATAACCCTCGGTTAAGCGCTGGTTAAGTGACGGGGAGTTAGTAAGCGTCACTTAAGAGATGGCGCCTTTGATTGGTCAACTATTTAACATGGAAAGCGTCGTCGCATATCCGACGCTTAGGTTCATTTCCTACCCATTATGCTAGTGGGTATCTATTGAAATCTTCTTTGTAATCCTTATGCCAAAGTTGAAGTTCAATATTCTATTTCTCATGAGTTGATGGTGCCTAAATACGTGCCTAGGTATTTATAGTTGCATGTGCAATTGATGTGCTTGGAGTGCACATGTTTGTGGCACTTGGGTTAGAGCAATATTCCTAGATATGCCTTGGTTCATGGAGCTCTTGATTATCTTATTATATGTTGTATTAGAGACTTGGTTACCTTGTTATTTGGTGTATTTGTATTATAATGACTTTAGGTTCATGGCTTAGGATATGTTAGTGAGCTATAACTTAACATGTTCTCATTAATGGGACAACAATGGACATGTTGTCTTGTATCTCTACTTTCGATAAACCCTTTGATGTGGCACGACCCGTTTAATAAGAAATTGGAAATTGGCATGAGTTGGCATGTCCCCTTTATTCACGCATTAGAAGGGTTGAGCTTCATGGAGGAGAGATACTTTATAATATGTGAAAATATTGGCATTAGGATAATTGGTCTTTATTAATTTTTCATTTGGTTTTGAAGAGTGCATTGGTTGAGAGCACATTTAGAGCTTCTTCTCCAAATGCTCTTTAGTAAGCTAAATATTACGACAATAATAAACTAGTCATTAAATCCTAAGTTTTACTAAATTAGGAACTAGGGCACATGTGATATTTTGAGGTCTTGTGCACTATATATTCAACCCCCCGTGCCTTAAATGCTATTATGATGTTTATTGCCTTAGTTTATGAATGTTGTGGAGTTATTGATGTAACTAAAGTAAGTAAACTAATTATTTCTATCGTACAACCAAAAACGTAGGAATTATGCAAATCGAGTCACCCAGGGCACAAAGTTTCCCTTGGCTCTAAGATTGACTCATCAAAGTAAACCCCACACTTGAAGAAATTCAACCACAATATTGAAAGTAATTCACTCCACTCAAAGAATGAAATATATGTTACATAAAGTAAGAACTATATCTAAGGCACACTTAAATTAATATATACAACAACTCTTTAGCGCACCACATGGTCATGCCATGCTGGAAAAATAATCCAACATGAAGTGAAACTACATATTGAAATATAGTAGTTAAACAAGTGACTAATTTTCAACTACATGCTTGTAGGATGCTAGAAGAGAATTTGCAACATGTATAAAACTAATAAATGTAATTACAAAACATGGATACACATGTAATATTTGCATTCATTAATGAACTCTTCAAGTGGGGCCTTACTTGAAGAGGGTTAATGAATCCCTGTGATAACCTTGTAACTCAACTATGCATAAATTAATTGCTTTCGTTAATAAAAAGGTTCTATAACCACAATCAAACTCTACGACTCACAAACTCTATCATAGATAAGATGAATATAACCAAAACTGAGCCATAGAGGAATGTATTTTTTTTAGAGATAAGTGTATTGGTTTATATTAAGAAGATTATGGATGAACCAAATTGTTGAATATACAAAGAGTCCAAAATTTTCTAAAAAAATGTATTGAGTTGACCCATCACATAGAGTTCTTCATAAGAGTACAAAATAAAACCAAAACCTAAAGATAAACTCTATACTCTCTTACATACTGGCCAAGCAAGAAAATACAAGTAAAAAATATAAATAGAGACTAATTTGGACCAAATTTATGCCCACCATGGGCTTTCTCCATAGACACATCATCTCATTCCAAGCCACGTTCTCCATGCACCTATTGTTGTTCTATAAATGCCACAACAATTTATTGTATTGTTTCTTCCTCAACATCCCTTTCCTTGACTAAGTCAATGGAAACGATGGGATGGTTGGAAAGAGATTGGGAACCTTGTGAAAACCCAAAATTATGTTATAGTGCATTTTACTAGAATCACTAACAAGCTTATCAGATATCAAACCTTATTCTTTCAACTTAGATTCCATTGCCTCCTATTTGATCTCTTGGTTTTCCACATGAATATTGAGATACTATATGGATTTTCTCATTACCTCAGACTACCCTAGCATTCTTCTAAGAATATTTTAGACCTTTGTATTCCCACCTCCTCTAGTACATCTGGAAGCCATAGTCATCAACCCATAGTCATCAACAAGTTCCACTAAATACAATAATTTGAGGGGTTGCAGGAGAAACTTCAAAAATGAGGCTGAGGTGGCTTCAAAGATAAAAGGTTTGCACCCCAACTATATATTTCCATAAAATAAAACAAGACCAAATCCATTGAGGATGCAGATGCCCAAAATAGAAAAAACTTGAAATTCAAGAGAACACACTACCCAATGTAGAGGAGCATACCTTGTTCGTAGACTAATACAAAATTTCCCAATGAATATGCAACCAGGGTGGAGTTGCAAAAATCGAGGAGCTCATTGAAGCTCGAACTGAACCAACAGTAAGACCAAGTATTTCAAACATCCTACTAAGAATTTTTTGTATCCCACCTTTGCAAGGCTAGATTGAGTAAATGCGTCATATAAAATAGCATGCATGAATTTATTCTCACATGTATGAAAGAACATGAGGCATGTGGGAATGTTAATACTCCATGGTGTACTATGTAATGTCAGATTAGACTTGCAACACTTACATGCATCAATCTATGCTAAGTGTTGGTCATTCCTCCGATATTTCCTTGTTTGAAGGTGTTAGGACTACTTGAGACATTAATGAGAATTGTTATAAATACACTAGGGGTGGAAATACCTCTCTAGGGGGTTTCCATTTTTAACTAGGGGCCTCTAACCCAAATAAATCACATCATTCACCATTTGATCAGCCAAACCATTGTTGGATCTTTGAACATGAAAAACCTTGGCATCTTCCAAAGTGCCAAGGTTCACAAAGAGTCTTTGAGATTATTCTAAATGATAATGATATTTCCTTAGCATTTTGTTTTCACACTTAACTATTGAATGTACCATGGTTACTTTTTAATGTGACTGCCTCGTGATAGAGGGGCGATTTGAAATGCAGCTGAGGGTTTGGATACCTGGAGATCTTGTCGAGTTGTGGCAATGACATCTCCATTTTCGTACTCTCCAGGCATTAAACTCACCAACGGTACGCTGATTGACTGATGGTTAACTCGGGTCAAGGGATTCATCCTCTGTGTATAAATTATGCTATTGTGTGCTTGCTGATTCTAAATTCTTGGTTCAATTCCCTATTCTTGGTTTGAGGATTAAATTGGGGCATCGTTTGTCGAGGTTTAAAGGAGAAGCATGCACTGTTGGAGAATGCAAAGAATGGTTGCAGATTTTTAAGCTCCGCATTGGATGAGGTAAGAGTCCTCTTTCTATTTTTACAAGCTTGCAGAGGTAAATAATTGTGTTCTTAAAGGGTTTGAATGGATTGATACCTACCTTCCTTTCCATTTCTGGTCTTAGGTTGAAAATTTGAATGACTCATATTTCTTCCCCTGCATAATTTCATGTGTCTATGTATTTCTCCCATGGGCGAGTTGATGAGGCCTTTAAGAAGTTTTGTGCTATAACTACTGAAAATTGAACTCAAAAGCTCTCCATACCTTGATTCTAGCTCTGCACGTTGATAAAACGATCTGGGTTTTCCTCTCTATCTTTGTTTGATATATTAAATATATTTTATTTATTGTCTTGATCATATGATAATCCTTGTGGGTTTCCTTACTGAGTCCATTTGATGTTGACACCATTAATAAAATTAATTTGGCATTAGTCTTTGAGGGAAACCCCATTTTGTTTCTCTTGCTCTATGGGCTAACCTTAAACTTCTGGTCACTGTTGGATGTTGGAATTGCAATGATTCATTCGATTCTTCCCCCATAACAGTCTTCAATCCACTCAGGCCTTCGTATATTCTCTTCTTGCGCAAGGCCCACGAGAGACCCACCAAGGCTATCCCAGAATATCCAAAATACCACTGCTTATAAACCTAGAGCTTAGAAGGTGTTCAAGGCTCAGGAAGAGTAGCTTGGATTTATCAGGATTTTCTTTAGGGTAGAGCTATAGTGGTCACCTCAAATGAATTTTCCAAATTCATGTGGGACAGGGTCAGCAACATATAACCCATCTCTCACGGCATTTATTTTGTGGTTTCTTATTTTGAAAACTACCTCTTCATAGTTTGTTCCACATAGAGATTCAAACAGATATGAGTGCTAGGACATGTATGTTGATATCATGCAATACTCTGCAATGGGGAAGTCAACCTTCTCAAGGACTTATATGCCCATACCAATTCCCTAAAGGTTCCCCTGCATCATAGGTCAGAGGATGTTTTCTACCTCCGAAAGATCAAGCCAACTTGGTTTGCATGAGTTCTCAAATGATTCCATGGGACCCCTCTCAACGTACAACAAACACTTCCTGCATCTTGAGGAATCCCATGACTTGTCGATGTTTAATGGTCTCCCCTACTTTCCTAACTCCAACAGTTTCACATGTTTCCCTCATGTTGGGGGAATTAGTAAGGTAGACTACATCCTAGCCAACCAGGATTTGCTTCAATGTATCCTCTAGCTATTTGTTATCTAGATACCTATATATGACCATACCCCTCTCATTTTTCCATCATGCTAACCATGCCCTGGGGGGTTGATACCCAATATGGCCTTTTATGCAAAACACTTCCTATAGCTTAGGGATGGTATTGTATGGCCCCCTTAAACACTACAGAACTAGATGCATGGGCTCAAGATCCCCTTAAGCCAATTTAGAGGGGGTTCTTGTCATCTTCAAGTGAATGCTGAACACCAATTCCATAGAAGAACAAATTATGTCAACTCTGCCATAGGAATAAGGAGAAAATAGTGAAGCACTTCATATTCAAAAGCCCTTGGTATTATGAGATATGTGATCAATTCCATTGCTTGATCAAAATCTCATGATTCCCTCTCTACCTTTTTCAATATCCAAATCAGTGGTGCCTAGCGCTTAAATGGGAGAGGTAGTCAGGTTTAAATATTACATTCTTCAAATACCATCCTGGATAGAGACTACTAATTTGATCACATCTTTCTTCTGGGGATCCCAATGCATAGTGGCGCCAAGAGGCATGTAGAGACTCGAGAGCATCACCATCTCAACCCCCAGAGTCATCAGACCCTGAGAGGAAATTCGAACCCCCATAGTGAGACCCATATAGAGTTATTGACTTAGAACTCGAGACAATCTATGTAGAACCAACAAGTAACAATCATCTTCCAGTTCCTAGAATCGGGCCACCTCTTCTAGATAGAGACACATTCCCCAAGATAGATTCAACTCTTCCAACCAATCCTCTATCTAGATATCCTTTCCTTCAACCTCATATGGTAGAAGAGTTGCACATTTGGTAGTGGTAACTACAGATGAGCACAATTCCCTCCTTCCAACCACAGGAACTTGGAGCCTTGAGGCTCTTTCCCTTGAACCGTCTTCAAGAGCATTGTTTTACAGTTTAGCTTTTAGTCAATAGATCTTAGATCTTATAGATTAGCTTTCTTTTTTCCTTTTAAAGGAGTGGCCTCCACACTTACACTTTGTATCTACACTTATTTATTGTAAAATCCCATTGAACTACTTTGTTCATTTGTTGGATATTAATAAAATTATATCATATTATCTTATCGTATCTCTTCAATTCTCACTGGTATGTATTGTACATTTTCTGGGCATAATTTTGGTGCAGTTTTTTTAACCCTATCTTCCAAACATTTCCAACAAAGAGTTTTTCTATCTGAGCATTCAATTTTTCATAGGCTGTCTTAATATCCATGTCCAAGACTCTGATTTACTTGGATATCATCTACCACCCCTCAATTGTTTGAGTGTGTTGACCTATTTGATGTTGTCTGAGTTCCATGCTGGTGGAACTGAAGCTAGAGTGAGGCAAATAATGAGCATATGTTGATCAAGATATGTTAAATTTTTCATATGGTTGGTAGGTTCTTTAAATATTATCTCACTCACTTATGCACAGATGTTATTAGAAGAGCCCACATTTGTATGGATCATTATCCCAACATATCCAATCAAATCCTCGACTAGTTGACTGTCTATACACCTGTACACCTATATGAGCACATTCAGTTAACAATTCCTTGAGATTGGTGCAGGGTGTAGAAATAATAGATCAATGCTATGTGCAATGATGCTAAAAATAAGCACAGGAAATAGATCTTGCTACTAAGAATTCTCACAAGCATACACATGAAAAATAGAGAGAAGAAAAGAGACTGAATCACATGAATGAAGAGATGAATATTGGTGTGTATCCTTCCATTGAATAATTATGCATAATAGTGTACATAAATAGTGATTCTCTCATGGGAAATTCGAATTGTATGGAAACAACTCATAAAGCTCAAAAAGGCTGACTTACCAAAATATAGCAAACCCCCATAAGTGGATAAAGCACTTGCTAAATCTATCAAGGACCTCACAAGTTGGAAAAATCATGAGTGATTTGTCAAGGAGATGGAAATAACATGCTAATCCTAGAAAATGGAGAAAAATTAATGGAGGATGGGTTGGAAACAAAAGCTCCCAGTTTCCTAGTTCACTAGCTTTTATCTTATCCATAGAAAAGCAGGAAAAAGCAGAAAAAGCAGAATCTGCTGTAAATTCCTGTATACTAATTCTGGATCCACCCAGAATCAGAAATAAATCATTCCTAGGATATAGATGGCATGTATTGACTTTAAGGTGCAAGTGGATGCCAACTAATTAAGCTAGTGGGTGAATAATTAATCAAATAATGATTAATTATTTTATCCTAAGTTGTGAGTGGGTTTAATATATTCCAACACCCCCCTATAAGTCTGAATTTATGATGGTATGACAAAAAATATGGATGCATATAGGGCCCAACAACAAGGCTATGGTCACCCTTTAGCAATTATTATGTCCATAAAAGTGAGGAAAGAGGCAAAACCACATGGGGAAAATCCTCCCTCAAGATAGGACAAGGCACAAAATTTGAAACATGTCTTCAAAATATCTTCATCTTCACTTTAATGAGCTGACTGAACTACTTCTGGATGAAGGACTTGCTGAAGAAATCATGAACTCCATGATCATGCGCTGGAGAGTAGAACCTGCAAGAAGGAAGATGAGAGACTCCTTGTATCTCATCAACTGATGAAGTAGGAGCATTATCCGAATGCCTCTTTCTGCTGTCAAACTATGATCTGCAAACATAATCTGAAATGGAAAAGATATTTGTGCATACTCCTTTCCAAAGAGTACAAAAATTAAGACAATTTATTTCACACCCAATTCCCTGAATAGCTGCAAAATTGTGATGTGAATCACATGTCAATATTCCAATCTGATGTAGCACCTGTATATATCTGATATGAGGCTGATAAAACTCTGATATATCATAAATATTAACATATGTAACAGCAAGGACAAAGGATTCAATGGCTCCATGAGGATATAGGGCTAGACTAGTAAAATTATGAGCAACTGGGGAAAACCGATAGGTGTAAAAATATGAATAATGGATGGGCATAAGATCTAAACCATAAGTGTTTAGAAAATATCCAAACATGTTTAATATCAGTCCATATATGACTAAGGACATGTATAACCAGACAATGAAAGATAGGAAAGACTTCAAACCATGTAAGTTAAATATCACTGCATAAGAGACTAATGAGGAATCAACTAGTGATCTTGGGATTTGTATAGTATTTGGATTATTCAGAGGTATGGTAGATGGTAAGGATGATGGTATTATATGTGTATCAACCTACAAATATTCTTCTAAATAATAATCCAAAGGATCACATATAAGCATATCAATAGACTCATGGGAATACATTGGTAATGAATCCTCTGTATGAAAGGAGGAAAGAATGAGATGTTCACAATCTTCAAGAAGGCTCTGAGTATTGATGCCAAGACAAAAGGAGGATATTCTAAAGCACATGATATCAAGTAAGGTAAGTGGTATGACACAAATAAATCTTGATGTGTCTAAGCAAACATCCTGTAAGTCACTGGGTTGCGCACCATCAATGAGAGAGGCATGCAAGAGGTGTAAAGAATTTTGCACATAGATCTCAGAATCTAAGATAGGAGATTGAGAGAACAATGAATGGGTTATAGGATCATAATCAATATCAGCATCAGCTCCATATGTTACTTCTTTTTCATCAATAGTATCACAAGAAGAAAAATCACCTTCAAGAGACACAGAAAAATATGGCTCTTCAATATTTGCTTCTTCATTGAAGGAGGAAGCATTCTAATGAAAGAGGGAAGCAGAAACATGAACTATATGAGAAAATTATTCATCATGATCAACTTCATAAGATAATTTAGAGGCCAAGAAATCTTGAGAAAGAGAACAAGAGGAGATGCTAGGTTCGCTCCATGCTTCATCTTCAATTTCCTGCAAACCAAAAGCTTTGTACAAAATTTTCTAAAGCTCAAATGGAAATTCAGCAGAATCTATGAGATTATATATCTTTGGAGACATTCCCAAACACATAATTCCATAAGCTCTATCACAATTATTTATCCAATCAATCTTCTCTTCATAAGACTCAGGTTCACTCAATGCACCAATGGAGACATCAAAGAGACATTGCCTCTTCAAGTATGCACTCATCTTCGGATTCCAATAAACATATTTGAAAGGAGATAGTAGATGAAATTTTCATTCCATATTGAATTTGTTGATATGCTCTAAGAGATACTCTCTACAACCTGCAAAACAAACTAGGAGAAAATCTTGTAAGCTAGACAAGCTCTTCTTCAAAGAGGGATAGGATACTGGAAGCGCTCCTCAACTTTGTAGAACTTGATCAACATTGTAGCTCTGATACCATGTAGAAATAATAGATCAATGCTATGTGCAATGATGCTAAAAATAAGCACAGGAAATAGATCTTGCTACTAAGAATTCTCACAAGCATACACAGGAAAAATAGAGAGAAGAAAAGAGACTGAATCACATGAATGAAGAGATGAATATTGGTGTGTATCCTTCCATTGAATAATTATGAATAATAGTGTACATAAATAGTGCTTCCCTCATGGTAAAGTCGAATTGTATGGAAACAACTCATAAAGCTCAAAAAGGCTGACTTACCAAAATATAGCAAACCCCCTTGGTGGATAAAGCACTTGCTAAATCTATCAAGGACCTCACGAGTTGGAAAAATCATGAGTGAGTTGTCAAGGAGATGTAAATAACATGATAATCCTAGAAAATGGAGAAAAAATAATGGAGGATGGGTTGGAAACAAAAGCTCCCAGTTTCCTAGTTCACTAGATTTTATCGTATCCATAGAAAAGCAGGAAAAAGCAGAAAAAGCAGAATCTGCTGTAAAGTCTTGTATACTAATTCTGGATCAACCCAGAATCAGAAATAAATCATTCCTAGGATATAGATGGCATGTATTGACTTTAAGGTGCAAGTGGATGCCAACTAATTAAGCTAGTGGGTGAATAATTAATCAAATAATGATTAATTATTTTATCCTAAATTGTGAGTGGGTTTAATATATTCCAATAGGTAGTACAGTCTAGAAAATATATACAACAATGTGAATCATTCTTGCCTGAATTTGTGGTCAAAGACTATTTCCAAAATGAATGTATATATTTCTCATTTTTGTGTGATTCAGGTGGTTTGGCACAAACATTTCATAAATTTGAATAATGGGCACAATATCTCCAACATGTTTTATTTAATATCATATTCATTTAACATAATATCATAGTGCATACAGTCCCCTCATCTTTTACTCTTCCTCTACAAACAATCAATTCAAATCCAATGCAAACTATTATGAGCAAGGAGTCATCATATCAAAACCCTGGCAGACAAACTTCCTGCCATTGATGGAGGATGAATAATTTTATGGTTTGGTGCTGCCAAAAGACACATAGGAGCCATCATGATAAAGAAGGTGAACATCCTATCTGCAATGATGCATGATAAAGAAGTGGCCTCCACCCATGCCAGAGCTACTTCTGACAGGAATTTAAGTAGGGGTTTATTCAAGCCTAGCCATCATTTAGAGAAGATTCAATCAAAGGAACAGTAGAGCATTAAAGGAGTTACATAATGGTCAAAGAAAATAAACCCGAGTGCTTTCCTGATACACCCAAGGGAAAAGATGAGCCACTGCATGAGGAGAAGAAGTATTGAAACTTGAACCTATCACAAGGTCAATATGAAGCCATTGAATGTTTAAGTAAAAGTGAAGGTATGTTAAATAGAGTAAAACTCAATTTAAAATGGGTTCCATTGAAGAGGAAATGAAATATATCGGGGGTTTTTTTCTTACTGATATAGAAAAATCCAAGTTCCGATTTTTGTGATAAATTGTTTGTGGGAGTGACAATCTCTTTGCTATGTGGTTAAAATGTTTGGTTAACACATTGTGCTTTTCACAATATTGGGGACACCGAGAAATGTTTCTCTTGGAATTTCACCATCACAGGTGCACAGGGAGTGTGCCCCCATGGGAAGTGCATCTCTGTGTAACACTGGTTTCATAGTATGTAAATATGCAAGGATGGACTGAGAATCCGTTTCCATCCCACTGGAAGCATCAAGATGACAGATCCTCCAAAAAATAGAAACCATATAAAATATATAAAAATAAGATAAAATGCAAGACCCTGAAACCCTGTCCTTTTTTCTATAACATAGCCCCTCTCCCCATCATTCTAAAAGACACAAATATGAAGTTTCCATAGCCTGTGAGAACGATTTAAAATGAAATATATTTCAAGATATAAATGCTCTAGGTTTCTGGTTCAGGATTTTTTTCAACAATATATATCTGGGTGTATCCATACTTCTCAAATATCTGAGTGGATCTGTATTTGAATTTTTTATCTGAACACATTTCCATGCAACTTAGGGTTCAATATTCTTTAGATCGTAGAGTTCATCTATTTACGTCACAGTCATGCAGAGTGCTGCCCTGATCTTCAACATAATATCATTTGAAATATTATTTTATCCATGTCTGTTACTATTTGAGAGTGATCCGCGTGGAGCATACTAATTAGCATCATGTAGCACTTTAGTCTTTAAGATTTCTATAGTGTTCAAAGCTTGTTTGCTTAGAAACTATTAGCTCCCTGAAATGCTAATAGCACAGATAACGCTGGAAAGTAGAAAATTTTTGCATTTAGTCTATAAGTCTATCCCCTGCTTAATTTCCTCAATGCTGGTTTCTGGCTGGAAACCACCAACCTACTTGGGAAGAGAGTGAAGCAGCAGGATAAGAAGAACATAGAAGGCAAGAAAAAAACCTGTAATACTTCAGAATTCAAAATCCTAAATATGCCATATGTTGCCCTTTTGTTTTTCTAATTTTCCATATTTTAGACTTGTACACGGAAAACAAAAGCATCAAAGCATGTAAATATCACTTTGAATCTAACAATGGTTAAAATAGATGCTATTCATTAGAATTACCTGAAGTAGGTAACACAATATGGAATATCCAGCCATGCTCTCAACAAATTTTCTCTGCAGAAGAAGAATTTTTTTGATTAAACTCATGTCAAATGCGGAGAACTCTTACCCCATCCCCTTGTAGAATAAACAAAACACCCCAAAAACATAAGATCAAGCCACACAATGCACACAAATAGGACAAAAATGAAAGTGTTGTTTAAATAAATATACTTTTAAATTTTTAAGTTTATGTTTAGTTCTGAAGTTACTTGTTTATAACTTTATAGTATATTTAAAATGTTTCAGGGATACGGACTCGATTTTGTAGATTTTAATAACTGGGAACTTACTTAAGTCCAGCATATTGTTCAGAATTTTCCTAGTTGCTATCTAAAAATTACATCTTGAAGCTGTACAGGTCACACAACATGAGGCCATAGCATGCGAATGAGTTTCATTAGTCAGTGTTGAGAATTTGTCTATCTATATGCAACAATTAGGAGGAGAACCTTTTGCTGTATAATAATCTAGATATCCATATAGAATCTTCAACATAGTGGATTTATGTTTTGCTGGATAAGCCCATTGATATGAATATGACTGTAATGCCAACACATTTTGAACAACCTTTTTAATTCCAAGGAAGGCCCATCTTCATAGCCAAAGTCAATTCTTTATGGCACTTTCAGTGCACGACACCATCCATTCAGGCAAGTAATAAGCAGCACCAAACCTCATAAGGATTTCAGCATTGTATAAAGTTTTAGGAAATGTCTTTAACAGACTCATGGATCTCAGCAATCTAATTGCATCTAAAACACTGGCAGGTCAAAAGAACCTATTGTGCACTGAGCAAAGCTCTCCCGCAAACATGTGTCATAGCAGAGTCCTTTGAAGAAATAAACATAAGAAAAAATTGAGTAAATTTTTAGCAGATATCTTTGACTAGACCCTATTTTATCCAGTCTACCTACATCTGAAACACTGACTTGTCAGATATTGAAATATGTGCATAGTGCATTGAGCAAATATCTTCTCCAGAGTCCAAACACATCTGCTATACGAAGGCATTAGGCCATTAATGTTAGTGACAATATCTAAGTTAGAGTCACTCATGATTAACCAAGGAAAATTGCGGCTCACTCTCATCTGAAAGTCAAATGCTAAATGACTTGAAAATGTAAAATATGAAAGACGTAGCTAAAGGTGAGTTAAGTTTAGTAGTTTACTAGGTTTTTTTGTTTTTTATTAACATTTTTTTTCTTGTTTTTTAAATTTTTTTTTATGGTTTTTGGAAAAAAAATTGAGTGGAGGGAGGATGGTGCCTAGGTGTCCTTTTTTTTGTCAGCATGTACCCACAAGCTCCTCCTTTTGGTGGCATGCATCTCACTTTCCTGGAGGGGGGTGCCCACAAGCCCCCTCTGCCCCCTCTCTTTTGTGAAATGCTTTCTGTAACTTGACAGAATTTTTCGATGTGTGCTTTGTGGAGTTAAGCAAAAATTTCCATGGGTGGTGTAGGGAAGCATTTTCACTAGGAACCCACCCGACCCTACAAGATGTGTCCCGGTGTATCACTAATGGGAAGGGTGCATCAAGGATACTTTGTCATATGTTGGTAGGATGTTATGATTATTCTCATATTCAATATGGCAATGGTTAATCACATTCATCCTTATGATTCAAATTTGAACTCCAACATATAAACAGTGAACATTAGCATTTCTTTCCCAAGATACATGATGGGAGAATGCAAAACAGAGGAGTTTAATTAATGAATCTTAAAGGATTTGGAGTCCAACAAGTTGTGAGGCAATGATTATAGGATGTGAATTATAAGATGAGGCAAGATAATTTTATTAAAAAAAGAAAAGTCCATTCTATGGTGTGGCGTTTCTTTTGGGCATATTCTCAGAAGGAAATCATGGTTGTCAGTAACCAGGATTGATATTTGGGGATTGGGAACCAAGAAAGCAAGGCATTTGAAAATTTATCGAAAACAATTGTTTATGTGCCATAAAAAAATATCAAGGATTGAGATATTTTTGGCATCAGTTTTAAACTTTAAATTGTAACCATATGCATGCCTAAGCTAATGAAGTTACCGAGTTTATTCATCTAAAGAATAGTATTTGTGTCAGTCCAGATGTTAAAATTTTGTTGGTTCTTCCAAATGAAAATGCTGTGGTTTATGTAATTTGCCATGAATGAGGGGAAAATATTTATTAGAAGTTCTTATATTTTAGTTTGTTTACATTTAGCTTTAGGCATACGTGGACACGACACTTGGTATCATAGTTTGTTGTTTTTGTAAATTGAATATTCTTTATGATGTCATTCTTTACAGCTATCAACATTCTATAGTTCTGAGCACATACTAATAAATGTCATGGTTATAATAAAAAATGATTATGCCTATGTGGAATAATTGTGTTTTTTGTCTTATTCTTTTCAGTGGAATGCTTTGTATGTTGAGGACATGCTTAGAGTGGAGAGCAGTGTTGTCAGGGAAATTATTGGTAGTAGAATACTTATGGCAGTGGTGGACAGGATTATTGAAATTGATGTAAGTAACTGGGTATATTAAACAGAAAACCAATGTGCATCATTGATATTTCTCATTTCTAAAATTTTGGTTTTTATAATGAAATTCTAAATTTTTGGACCATTTGTGTTAGAAGGTTG
>LPNX010474148.1:0-15812 GCA_001517045.1 Pseudotsuga menziesii
GGGGGGGGGGGTATTTTTATCTTGAATTATAGTCGTCGATTAAGGAGGCCTTACCTGAAATCGATAATCATTAATTATGGAGACAATATGGTTTCTACCAGGATATATTTGGGCTACCGAAGACGATTAGGGGGGGCGGAAAGGGAAAAAGAAGGAAAAACCCCGGCATTCTGCTAGAAAACACGTTGTCTCTTGCTATAGAGGTAATTTGCTGCTCTCAAGGGAAGGATTGGCCATTTTGTTTGTTTGAGAGGAAGCACTAGAAAGGGTGTGCCTCCTCAATCATTTGAGGTTTTATTAAAAAACTCTGTGCTACAGATCGCTATGGACCCGAGATGCACCCATGTCTGCACTGTAATAAGTGTCCCCTTATCAAGTCAGTTTTTGGTCCATCGTTTATATATACATTAGTAATGTAACCTTGTTGGTCATGGCAGTAAATTATAGCTTGCAGAAATTAATATGGGAATTGCAAAAAAAAATTCATTGAAACAATCATGTACAATGACCATCGAGGAGGATTTTCTTCAGTCTTTAGAATTGTTAATCTGTAAGCCTTTTTTTTATGACTAGACGTCAGCAAATCCTGCTGGTAGATTTATACCTACGTAAGCCAGATCCATACCCCAGTGATTTTGTCTGTGTATTGATCTGTTTGGGTTTTAGCTATAAAATCGTAGATCAACATAAATTTGGAGAGAGTCGCACCGTCCCAGGAGCCATCAGCAGATGTGATTACATTTGACTGCGTCCACTCCTGGGTATGTGTTTTTCTGCACTGTGGGTTTTGTTCTTTTTATTTATATATACATGTATATATTATGCTCACCCTATGATAGATTTTATATAAGCCGAGTGTATAAATCCTACCCTGGCGTAATATAAAGATATATATTGCTGGGTCTTATGCCCTATACTGCTAGCGGCGTATGGGATTTCTGAACTTGGTTGAAGAGATTTTTATTTTTTTATGCATTCCAATGGATGGTATCAACACGGATTCCATATGACTCGTTGGATATTAAGTTTTTCTGTTGTTATACTTTTCACATAAGAAAACTTTAACCTCTGTGTGTGAGGTATGAGGATGGGGTGGTGTCAATACGACTGAGTCGCATCTCTTACCTAGAAAAAGTAACTCTCAGTCCCCTTTTTCCAGATTTGAATTCTTTGGAAAGAAAGGGCGTCATTATGGCAGGTTGTATGGGTTAGCAAGGTCATTATTTCCATGGTTATGTGATTTTATATCCCTCTGTCTATGCTGGTAGGTTTCATTTCTGCCTTTAAAAAAGGTTTAAATTGAAGAAAAATGTTTTAATACCTTGCGCTGGTAGGTTTTATTTCTTCCTTTAAAAAAGGGGTTTAAATTGAAGCAAAACGTTTTAATACCTTGGGCTGGTAGGTTTTATTTCTGCCTTTAAAAAAAAGGGGTTTAAATTGAAGCAAAACGTTTTAATACCTTGCACTGGTAGATTTTATTTCTGCTTTCAAAAAAGGTTTAAATTGAAGCAAAACGTTTTAATACCTTGGGCTGGTAGGTTTTATTTCTGCCTTTAAAAAAAAGGGGTTTAAATTGAAGCAAAACGTTTTAATACCTTGCGGTGGTAGATTTTATTTCTGCCTTCAAAAAGGGTTTAAATTGAAGCAAAACGTCTTAATACCTTGTTCTGGTAGGTTTTATTTCTACCTTTTAAAAGAAGGGTTTAAACTGAAGCAAAATGTTTTAAACATAAAATGGGTTGGATATACTTTTATATTTACAGGGTTTCCATGGATAGAGAGAAGTATACTATGAAGTGCTAATGAAACTATTAAACGTAAGTATACTATGATTTAGAACATACCTATGAAATAGTGGTATTCATTGTACATATATGGATTTAATGTATGGGGTGGTTCATAGTATGTTAATGACATTAAAAGTATGGTTTAAGTACAAAGGAGTTTTATAATCAAGAGAAAACTTGGTTATACATGATTAATTTATTTTGGTTGGCCCATTGCTATTACATAAATTTATTAACCAAGCTCATCAGGAATGGCTTAGAGATACTCTCAAAAGGGGAGTCTACGAGAGTGATAGAAAGAAAATTGTAGCAACCTGGAAGTTGCGGATTTATAACCTTTTTAATGAAATAAAAGTCACGGGTTGTGACTTTATTTGGTGGGCGTAGCCCAAGGATTGGGCGAACCACGTACATTGGTCTCGCCCCTTTGTGTTCTTGTTTTATGAGACTTTTATGTGTTTATCTTAGGTGCTATTGCTGCAATTTATGTTATGGGTTTTATGTATTTTATCCAATATGTTCTTGATGTAATAGATTTGATCTTATGTGCTCCACATGTTTTAACTAATTTCATAGCTGGCACCAGTGCTACAAATGTTTTAACTAATGTCAGAGCTGACACAATGGTGCCAATAGTCAAATGATCTCAAATGAATATTGTTGGTATTCATAATATGTTAGATGATTTAGCAATGGCTAAAGTAGAGCAAATGATCAAGTTGTTTAGCAATGTGATCATATGGAATGACTGTAATGGCCACCTTTAGTACAATGGACTCATATCAACAAAGAAGAAAGTTCCCTCTTAATTGAAGTACAATATGACTAGTCACAATTAGGTATGACTAAAAGAAGTAAATATATCCATTGAGAATGATAGTTGGAATTCTCTATTGAGACCAAATGATTTTTATATGTAATTAAGGCATTTTCGATCTTAAGGTTATATTCGATAGCTACTTTATATTGTTACTAAGAATTACATGTGGATATGCATATGACGTAAATATAAGGTAAAACATTTCAATGATCTAAGGGTTGTTAGCAAGATGACAATGCATAAAAAACCTTACCACATATTATGGATTTAGGTAGATGTGTGTGCCATGAATTATTAATAAAGCAACATGTTTATCTTTATAAGCAATGCTTGAACATAGAAATTCTTGTATGGTTGTTACAACACTTGAAATTTGTGTTTGTTAAAAGAGGAATAAATAAATAAATAAATAAACTTTTCTCATGAAGTGGAGTCCTCATATGTTACGTTTTCACTCATAATGGAATCGAGGTATAAGAGGTACGTTACATATGGTATCAGAGCCATAGTTGAAACACTTGGGCCTAATTGGGCTCAGAACAGTCCTATATGTTTTACCTTGGAACTACATGTCTACTGACCTTGGAGTTGTGCAAGGGAGGCTGGAACATTAGCTCAAAACCACAACGAAGATGACCCAATACCTTAACAGTTCAATGTGAGACTCGAGCATGTAAGTACACAGGTATCGGTTATTATCTTGCTCACTTATGAATATGTTTACAAATAGCTAAGATGATTGCTTCATCTCTAATTCAAGTTGCACCAATAAACTTTACTGAGGTTTATAAGTCTTCTTAATCATGGTTGACGAAGGTATTAGTTCATACTATAATAGTAATGTCATGGGGACTTCACTTAGTGAACATCTCACATAGCACGTACGATCGTGGGATATTAAAGAATACCCTTAATTTCCAGAGATATTGACCCAAACTCATTTTGTTGAAACCCCCTCCCAATACTTAAAACCTCCTCCCCACCCCTTTTTATACCTCAATCCTTATAAACCACCTTACCCACCCCCACCCTAAACCCCTCATCCCCCCAATACCAGCAATATATTGGTTCAATTTTTAATAATTTTAAAACCCACAATATGAACTAACGTGATAGGATATTGGTCAACAAGTGAAGCCCCTATGAGTAATGTGGGGTTGGAATTCATAGATGAATTTGCTGTAACTGACTTGATATGTGAATTCCGTGTGGAAAAAATTGCGATAGGTTACACAATAAATAATGTTGTTAGAAAATAGCATTGAAAGGGTTACCTAATTACCTAAAGAGCTAATGCATCTTGAATATTGATTGTAAGTCTTCCCTACTTGATTAGGGGTGCATTAATTGTAAATTTAAGTGGATCATCAGAATATACTCCAAGTCGTAGAGGCATCAGGTTGGGGATTACAGTTATAGATACATAAACTACATACATAACTTACCTGAGTCCCTTGAGGATAGCAAGGCAGTTATTAAAAGGGAAACATGATAAAATGATTGCTTAGGAGTAACTGTATGAGATTTGCCACAAAACTACCACGCATAGTAAAAATATTTAAGCATAATTTAAGCAATGCTAAAAACATATGTGGTACTGTCAAGACTATACGAGTACAAACTTTATTAAATAGATGTTAGGAATACTAACATTGAAGCACCTCTTTACACTTGGGTTTGCATGCAAAACCATGAAAAAATAAATTCCACAAAGGCATATGGATTATCTACTCATTGTAACATGTTGGGTGGTTTGATGACAACCATGTCACACATCTGAAACCAGGCTTATCTTACATTCAAAGGTTTGTTTTCCTTTGTAATTTCTCCTTGGGCATTAGCGCTATTGTAGAATTGCTTTGTTATCTAAATCATCGCGTATTGAAAGTGAATGCCATGAATCCTCCAACAAATTTTCATTCAACATTCGTATCATTTGTTTCACATATGAGGTTATTGCCCATTGAAATTTGCTGGATAACATTTGGAATTGCTGCTGATATATGAAATCCATTGACCTTGTGGTTGAGTATTGAGATCGAAATCCTTATTTGGCTTCCAAATTTAATCAGCTAACAATTCTAAATTTGTTTGCTGAAATTATATTAATTGAATTCTGAATTATTGGTGAGTTTTTCTTTTGATGCTTAATCTCCTCCCTTGCGATTTGAATACTAAGGATCCGATTTAATGCTTAAAGAATGTTTGACACATTTCTTCACGTGGTAGTAAAATGGAGGATTGAAAGTTGATAATGATTTTTGTGGTAATAAATCCAGTAATAGAGGTATTGAAGTTTTGTGTTTTAAAACCTATTGCTTGTTCTCTAAAGTAATGCAAGTCCCACATTATCTCTTTTTGAATCCTGACATTGTTGAATTGAGCCTTGAAAATCCTTAAAGAGACAGATTGGCGAATGTACTTCTTGATCTATGTTGATCTTGCTAGGGATATTTTGGATATTGGTGAATGATGTTGTACATACTGAGATGTTTTTGTATAGTTACAAGTACAAGCGTCATAATTGCTAAGTAAATAAATTCTTAGAGTCATGCTGTTATATTGTGAATGTTCTAGAATTGGGTCCTTGTGCTTGGATTTGAGTTTTGATATTGAACTGTCTTATGTTTTGATTAGCCCATGGATGGTACTTTCATTTTTGGGTATTGATCTAGTAGACAAATACACTATTTGTTGGATTGCTATCATATGTCTATTTGTAGATTCTAGGAAGAACCCTAGAATTGGTTCTAGTGCTAGATTGAAGGATCTTGTTGGCAATCTTGTGATTAAAACCATTAAGAATTTGATAACATTATTGTTGCTTGGATGATGTTAAGATTGGACTTTTAAGAGCTTATATGGATTTGATTATCTAAAGATATTGGTGTTAAAAATAAATGAGTAGATGAATACTGTATAATATTACATGCTAACATGGCAAGATAGGCCAGGAACACTATCGGTTGGAGCTGACCGTTAGAAAATATATGTTGCCATAGATAAGGAGGTTAAGTATGGGTGTTTTTTTACTTAATATAATTGTCGAACGTCGATTTTCTTTTTTTATAAACAAAGGCTAGCTGTTGATGACGTTGTTGCATACTAACATTGTAGGCTTCACTGAGATTATGACCATTGCTACATCGATGTACATTATGGTATATAAATATGCCTGTGTGTGTAAGTTGTGCTCAATTACTCAGAAAATGAGTAAGGAATAATTTTTATTTTGTTTGCGAGGATATACAACTCATGAATGATGATTAAAGATCAATGCAAATTAGGATAATTGATTATTGCAATTTTGGGTTATCAATGAATGCTTGACTGACTATGTACCGGGACAATGACAATAAAGTCATGAAAGCACCATGGAGTTTGCGTTGCAATAATCAAGGTTAAAATCCTTACAAATACGAACAAGGATTTTTATTTCTTTATGCGGCGTATGGGCTTTCTGAACTTGGTTGAAGAGATTTTTATTTTTTTATGCAGTTGCATGGATCGTATCAACACGGATTCCATATGACTCGTTGGATATTAAGTTTTTCTGTTGTTATACTTTTCACATAAGAAAACTTTAACCTCTGTGTGCGAGGTATGAGGATGGGGCAGCGTCAATACGACTGAGTCGCATCTCTTACCTAGAAAAAATAACTCTCAGTCCCCTTTTTCCAGATTTGAATTATTTGGAAAGAAAGGGCGTCATTATGGCAGGTTGCATGGGTTAGCGAGGTCATTATTTCCATGGTTATGTGATTTTATATCCCTCTTTCTATGCTGGTAGGTTTTATTTCAGCCTTTAAAAAAGGTTTAAATTGAAGAAATTTTTTTTAATACCTTGCACTGGTAGGTTTTATTTCTGCCTTTAAAAAGGGGGTTTAAATTGAAGCAAAACATTTTAATACCTTGCGCTGGTAGATTTCATTTCTTCCTTCAAAAAAGGTTTAAATTGAAGCAAAACGTTTTAATACCTTGGGCTGGTAGGTTTTATTTCTGCCTTTAAGAAAAAGGGGTTTAAATTGAAGCAAAACTTTTTAATACCTTGCGCTGGTTGATTTTATTTTTGCTTTCAAAAAAGGTTTAAATTGCAGCAAAACGTTTTAATACCTTGGGCTGGTAGGTTTTATTTTTCCCTTTAAAAAAAGTGGGTTTAAATTGAAGCAAAACGTTTTAATACCTTGCACTAGTAGATTTTATTTCTTCCTTCAAAAAGGGTTTAAATTGAAGCAAAACATATTAATACCTTGTTCTAGTAGGTTTTATTTCTTACTTTTAAAAGAAGGGTTTAAACTGAACCAAAATGTTTCAAACATAAAATGGGTTGGATATACTTTTATATTTACAGGGTTTCCATGGATAGAGAGAAGTATACTATGAACTGCTAATGAAACTGTTAAACGTAATTATACTATGATTTAGAACATACCTGTGAAATAGTGATATTCATTGTACATATATGGATTTAATGTATGGGGTGGTTCATAGTATGTTAATGACATTAAAAGTATGGTTTAAGTACAAAGGAGTTTTAGAATCAAGAGAAAACTTGGTTATACATGATTAATCTATTTTGATTGACCCATCGCTATTACATAAATTTATTAACCAAGCTCATTAGGAATGGCTTAGAGATACTCTAAAAAGGAGAGTCTACGAGAGTCATAGAAAGAAAATTGTAGCAACCTGGAAGTTGCGGATTTATAACCTTTTTAATGAAATAAAAGTCACAGGTTGTGACTTTCTTTGGTGGACGTAGCCAAAGGATTGGGCGAACCACGTACATTGGTCTCGCCCCTTTTGGTTCTTGTTTTATAAGACTTTTATGTGTTTATCTTAGGTGATATTGCTGCAATTTATCTTACGTGTTTTATGTATTTTATCCAATATGTTCTTGATGTAATAGATTTGATATTATGTGCTCCACATGTTTTAAGTAATGTCATAGCTGGCACCATTGCTCCAAATGTTTTAACTAATGTCATAGCTGACACAATGGTGCCAATAGTCAAATGATCTCAAATGAATATTGTTGGTATTCAGAATATGTTAGATTATTTAACAATGGCTAAATTAGAGCAAATGATCAATTTGTTTAGCAATGTGATCATATGGAATGATTGTAATGGCCACCTTTAGTACAATGGACTCATATCAACAAAGAAGCAAGTTCCCTCTTAATTGAAGTACGATATGACTAGTCTTAATTAGGTATGACTAAAAGAAGTAAATATATCCATTGAGAACGATAGTTGGAATTCTCTATTGATACCAAATTATTTTTATATGTAATTAAGGCATTTTCAATCTTAAGGTTATATTCGATAGCTACTTTATATTGTTACTAAGAATTACATGTGGAGATGCATATGACGTAATTATAAGGTAAAACATTCAGTGATCTAAGGGTTGTTAGCAAGATGAAAATGCATAAAAAACCTTACCACAGTGTATGGATTTAGGTAGATGTGTGTGCCATGAATTGTTAATAAAGCAACATGACTTATCTTTATAAGCAATGCCTGAAAATACAAATTCGTGTATGGTTGTTACAGCACTTGAAATTTGTCTTTGTTGAAAGAGGAAAAAATAAATAAATAAATAAACTTTTCTCATGAAGTGGAGTCCTCACATGTTACTTTTTCACTCATAATGGCATTGAGGAATAAGAGGTACGTTACATGGCCAACGCCATGTTTTAGTCCAAGAACATGGCACCTTGGGTTGACACGATGAATTGTGAAAACTACATTTAGAATTGCATGCCTCATAGGGCAGTGTTATGAATATAGAGGAGACTTGAGCCTATGTCAAGCCCGATATTTCTTATTTTAGGGTATTTTGTAAGCAAGCTTGAGCCCTAATTCTATATGAGAATTAGCGCAATGCTATGGAGAATAAGGGTCAACCATTGATTTTTGTTGGTTAATATGAAGATACAAAGGAATACATGTTATTTGATCTTATTTCTATAGTTATATTATTTAAATGGGTAGTCCACTTTGATGAGAACTTTAACCTAATCATTTACTTGATTGGGGTTGATTTTTAATAAATCACTTACATTTTCTTGTATTTGATTAGGGTCTATTTTTAAGAAATAATGTACTTTTCCATCTTGTTTAAAAAAGCTTGACCATGGGTGATATTTATGCTAATACTTGCACAAATCCAATAGATGTAAATAACTTTAGATGTTAAAGAAATAAAATTAACCATCTTAAATATAAATAAATCTCAATTTGTAAAAATTGTAAATTTAAATACAACCCATAGATGTAAATAACTTTAAATGTTAAAGAATAAAAATAAACATCTAAATAAAATATAAATAAAACTTAATTTGTAAAAATTATAAATTTAAATACATCCAATAAATATAAAATAACTTTAAATATCAAAGAATAAAAATAACCATCTTAAATATAAATGAACTTTGATTTATAAAGATTCGAAAACTGTTTATGAACACATACTATTTTGGAAGGAAAATAAAAACAAAAAGCCAAAATGAAAGTGTTATCAGATATCGGATCTCGAGAGTATTATAAGTTGTCGAGAATATTGCGCAGCAAGAAACAATTTGACATCCATGCTTTTCCAAATAAAGAAAGAAAAAATAAAGCAACACTTTTCCATAAGAAAAAAACAAAAGGTATGTAAGGGCAACCGTGGAATTCTTTTTAGAGTATTTATAATTTCGTTCCTTGTGTGCTGCTTGAATTACTGTCTATGATGCAGAGCTTTTATCATCTGCTTTTTTATCAGAGAGGTTTTATCATCCGCTTCTTTATCATAGAGTAGTGATAAGTTCCCTCCTTATACTGCTTGAATGACTGTATGTGATGGAGAGGTTTTATCATCCACTTCTTTAGCAAAGCTTGTGCCTGCAAAGCTTTTATAAGTTCTCTCCGTATTGTCTATGATGCAGAGCATTAATAAGTTCGTATTGTCTATGATGCAGAGCTTTTATTATTGGCTTCTTTCTTGTGGATGTCTGGGACGCAGTGCATGGGACATAAATGGAGATAAGTGTGTGGAAGAAAGGAGGGTGTTGTGAGAAAAGGAGCGTTGGAAAAAGTAATGAGATGGAGCTAAAGAGGGATAAATAGGATTGATTATTGATGTTAAATTTGTTTTCTATTTGATTCATGCTATTTCTAATTGTGTATAGGTCCCAAGATTCACCGAGGGGAATGCATTCTTCATTCATCTCATGGCTTGAAGACATCGAGTGCATATTGCTTGGATGTCTGTGATGCAACGACAATCCTCGAAGGCATTGGGAGTATTTATAAGTTCTCTCCGATATTGATCAATGTCTTTAATGCAACGTTTTTATATTTAGCTTCTTTGTTTTATCTTGTAGAATTTATTTTGTGCCTGCGTGCTTGGGTGTATAAGTTTTTTTTTTATCTGATGTGTAATATTTTTCTTTATTTGATATGTGTTTGTTTGGATGTCCGTCATGCAGTGCTGGGATGTCATCAAATCAAGTATGCAACAGCAATTATCCAAGGCATTAAAAGTTTGAAAGTATTTATAAGTTTTCTCTGGTATTGATTGAACTTGTGCATGCTTGTATGTCTATGATGCAGAGTTCTCTCAGGCATTGAAAGGCTTATATGTATAAGGCATTTAGATTATTTATAAGTTCTCTCTGGTATTGATTGAACTTTTGCATGCTTTTATGTCTGTGATGCATATGAATCGAAGTCATCAAGTGTAGTCTTTGTGCCTGCTTGGATGTTTGTGATGCGCTGCCTTTTTTTTCATTCGATGACTTGAAGTTATAATTATAAGTTCTCTCTGGTGGTATTAATTTATGTATCTCTTTTTTGCTTGGATGTCTGTGATGCAGTGTTTTTGTCATTTGCTTCTATTCTTCACCCATGACTTTCAAGTCATCAAGTGAAGTCCCTGTCTCTATATTAATTTTTTTAAATTATAATTTTGTATTGTTTTAATCATAATTTTGTATTATTTTTATTTTTCATAATTTGTATTGATTGTTTATTTTTTCATTATGCAGAGCCATTAGAATTCAAATGCTGACATGGTTATTAAGAATCCATGATTTGTATTAATTTCTTTATATCATAATTTTGTATCATTTGAATCATAATTTTGTATTATTTTTATTTTCCACGATTTGTATCGAGTATTTTTTCATTATGTAGAACCATTGGAATTCAAATGCTCTCATGGTTATTAAGAATCCATGATTTGTATTGATTATTTTTTCACTATGCAGAATTATTGGAAGTCAAATGGGACATGATGATTAAGAATGCATTTGAATTATATTTACTTATTTGTGAATCATGTGGTGAATTTTATTCTTCATTTTAATTTGTGTTATCATTTTAATTTGTGTTATCTTTCTCTGTATTCTTCGTTTTTAAATTTGTTTCTTCAGTTTGATCTGTGTCAGTTTTATCTATATTCCCATTTTTTATTTTTTTTCTTCAATTTAATCTATATTATCTTTTTCTGTATTCCTTGTTTTTGAATTTTCTTTCTTTGTTTATATTCTTTGTAATCTTTTAGTTTTTCTTTACAACCTATTTTGCCATTACTTATTATGTGTTTTCTTCTTGTTATGTATTTATGTTAATATCTATGTTAATGTTTATGAATAACATTTATACAAAATTGATACCACTGATTATAGGATCTCTGTTATTTTGTCCAAGCAAAATCCATTTATAAGGACAAGTCTGATATGAGCCTGTTGATGATTCTGGCTCACCATATTTTCTGTCACCATTGTTTATCTGAGAGCGGATTTCCCAATCTTTATATTAAACATATCTGGACTTTGGAAAATGTTCTTCCTTGTTTCTTTCAAGACATCACATCCCAAATGTTTATTTTGTATTTGCATTTGCATTATGCATGTTGTGAATTTGGATTTATTTCGTTTGGTTTAAACTTTCTAGTCATCCAATGTGTGATCATCTATTTTCAGTTTTAGATGTCTTGCATGTTTTCACCCTCATTAAATAAATTATAAACATGTCTTATATGGAATATTCGGCTAATAGTTCTCATTCATTAATTTTTTTCTTTCCTAATTTTACATTGTGTCAAAACAAGTGTAGGATTTTCCAGGAAATTTTCAATCAACTGCCAACACCCTGCCTTCAGGAAAATCCATAATGTACTTTGGCTTACTTTTGGCCATCGGTAGCTTCTCCATTTTTATTTCTTTCACCATGTTTATTCCAGTAATGGTGACAATGCCTCAGAAGTTCACAATATGCTTTACTCTTGGCTGCATATTTATTATAGTGGCTTTTTTTGCTTTAAAAGGTGTGAGGAATCAGTTTGTCCACATGGGTTCCAAAGAGGAAATTTCTTTCTGTCTCTAATGATTCACATTTTACATGGAACACTGTTACCTTCATGGTTATATAATGAATTTCTTTTCGATATTTATATGTTTGATGACATGTGGAAATTTATCATTTCGCCATTTTTTTTTGCTTGCAAAATACTGCTTAAAGGATGCAGACTTAAATTGATGTAGACTTGAGTGCTCCGTCATATTATAATGTTATTCAGCTTCTGAGCCCTTATCATTATTATTTGTGTTCATATAGAAACTTTCGTTTACCATGGGATTCACTGGGAGAATGGCAGCTACAATTTATGTGTCAATGGTGCTTCATAGCTATATACTATTTAGTTATTTTCTCTGGTGTACATGTTTGTTTATCTGTGGTCCTTGATAGCTGTTTGAACTGTTTCTGGAAATTGTGTGTACATGTTATCACTGGCCAATATCTTGATTCATAACTTCATTCTCTGTTCTATTTCTCTAGGTGTTGGCCTTGTCATACTATGTTATCTCATACATCCCTATGTTCTCTTGTCCACATTGGGAGGTGATATGAATGGTATCTTTATTTTCAACTTCAGACCATAACTTCATTTCCTCCAATTATTAACTGATACATGTGAGGAATGTGCGAATTCAAACCAGATTCTTCACAATGTGCTTACCAGTGATATCTAAATATGTATTTTACTTATCTGATTGGACTTGTGTTTAATGGTGTTTGTTTGTTTATAATCAATAAAAATCCCCAAAGAATGCCTTCAGGTACATATGTAACAAAAGGTTATAGGATTTGTAAGAGCTTTCTGCATGATGCTATCTTTTCCCCAAAGTAGGAACAATAGTTCAAACTACTAGATGCAGTGCAAAACTTGCGAAAAGATCTTTCATGAATTCATCATCTTGAATATTATGGTATTTGCAAGTCATTTTTGGTATTTATTTGTGATGCTTTTTGAATTCTACATTTGCAGTTGTGCATGCTTCTTACAGATTCCCAACAAATGTTGAATTATGAGATGACATCCATTATTGCACCGAGACACTAGGTGCTTTGACAACCTCATTTGATGTGTAATATGTGCCCACCAATTGAATCAGTGCATTTTAAAAGAATAGAAGACAAGTGATAGCATGGAGGAGTAGTTCATGTTGTGATCGACATCGAGGGTTTGCAAAATAATATCTCCCTCAAGGATGCCTTCATCTCGTAGAGGAATTAGTGGAGATGCATTGTCTGGGGGGTATATCATCATAGTGCCATATATTTGAGGATCGGACATGCCCTCCTCCGATGTAGAGGAAGCCATATAAAATCCAATTGGAGACTATTGATAGAGAATGCAATGCTAGTGTGCCCAAACCCTCGATTGAGCATGGAGTGTGCTAAGGAATTTGTGGTGTAGACTATGGGGAAATTTGTGGATCAACCATGCAATGCCGGTGTGCCCACACCCTGGATCAAGCATGTAGTGTGCTAAGGAATTCGTAGTCTAGAATATGGTGGCTATATCATCACAGTTCCCTATATTTAAGGTTCAAACATGCCCTCCTCCCATGTAGAGGAAGCCATATAAAATCCAGTGGGAGACTGTCAATAGATAATAAAATGCAAGTGGGCCCACACCCTGGATTGAACATGCAGTGTGCTAAGGAACACTCACACATTTTTTTTTGCAGAGAGTGCTTTCAAGGGTTTTTCGGTTCGCTTCCAGCTTTTTGTATCACTGAATATCACACCCTTCTTATGGTTTTAGTATTAGTGTTGGTGGATACATACGTCTCCTAGCCCCAAGCGCACGCAAATCTCCACCACCAAGAGAGGAGGTTCACAGATCTATTTTCATGTTTTGAAAATTATTGTTATTATGTAATGAGTTATGAAACTCAAAAACTAAAATGAAATTTGCACAACAAACCTTTTTATTTATTTATTTAATAAAGAAAATGACAATTGGAGAAATCAACTACATGAGGGTACACCAACCATGGCACCAAGGAACATGTGTAAGCAATCTAGAGTAATTTATACCAATCAAATCCAATCTAAAGTTCGATAACAAGATAAGATCCTAAATCATAGGGATTTAAGGATTTGATTAGAGATTTGATTAGGGTGGCATAAGACCTGGGCAAAAGATATATATATGAGTGCACTAGAATAGCACGAGACGCAGTATTGTGCATGGGGAAAACGATGTTACCTGCAGGTGTTGATTGTTTTTCTATGTTATAAGTCCATTGTGAAAACTTGTTATGGACTCAAGGATTGAGTGCCACGAGGAAGTTACTTGGTGTTCCGGGGCATTTTTGGTGATCCAGCTCAGGGGTGGAGCAGATAAAGCCATTGAGTTGCTGCCAGGAGTTGATTCTCCAAGTGTTTTTTTCCTTGGATTCAAGTAAGTATATATGATTTGTTTTCTCATATACTTCAGCTTAAGTTATGGTTTTTTCTTACCAATGAATGAAACGTAAATGGGCTATTGCAATGTTTCTGCGTTTTATAGATACAACTCCAAAATTCATTCATCCTATGCATTTGTGTTTTTATCTGTTGCAAGCAAATTTTTTATTATTATAAAAAAATTACCGATCTCAAGAGTTTGATCCAGAATTTATCAATGTCTTTGATTCTAGTTTTGGAAAATCCCTCTCTTGTATTTAATTTTCCTTCTTGCATTTTGGATCTGGAGAATATCTATGTTAATCCCTTGACAATCCAATGTTTTTTTCTTTTGATGAAACTTTTCGATTCATCTTTGGGCGGGTATGATTCCTTATTGTCTGCGTGTGGATCATGTTCCCTGCTTTTGATTGTTGGTGTGTGACCGATTTTTCTCTGTATACAATTTTCCCTTTCTTTTGATCTGAAAAAAAATGGTTGATGTTCAAAATCAATAAAATCTAATCACTGGTATATGGTTTAACCTGGAGTTTGCATTTAATTGATTGATACAAATTTGTTGACAAGGTATGCATTAAACCTCTTGTATTCCTTTTCAATCTCTTCAATTTTATTAGGATATATAGAATTATGTTCTAAAGCAAAAAAAATTCAAATCCCAAATCTTTGTTGATGTTAAATTTTATATGTGTTTTGGAGATGGAGGATGTTGATCTCATCTAATCTCCCATGTTTTTTTTACTACGATTTACATCGCATGTGACTATGTTTTACTTCTCAATTGATCTTTGTATACTTGTGAAACCTCTTTCTATATCTATATCTTATCTGCATGTTAAACTCCCAATTTGGCTAGATCGATGGCCATGAGGTTTACAATGTTAGTAAAACTCATGTGTTTTCCTTCAATCTTGTTGCAGAATTTAGTCACTTGTGATCTATGTTTTGAACCATGGACGGTGTGGTACTTAGAACTAGCCACTGGGATTTGGAATTTAGTCCCCTGTGATCTACGTTTTGATCCATGAACATTGTGGTATTTAGAACTCGTGACTGGGCTTTGGAATTTAGTTGCCGAGTGGGCAAGTTAATGTAACTACTACATTTACACGATTAAAGAAAGTATAATTTTTTTTGTTTTACCAAGCTAAATCTATATTAAATTCAGTGAAGTAGCAGTAAATATGCATCCGCGTGTGTGATTTGAACACCTTATATAATTACTTATCACATTTAAAAGTTCATTGGTATGTGTAGAAAAACATTTCACAAAAATATGGGTCAACATTAAGTGCACATTAGAGAGGTACATTAAATTGAAAGATATATATAATAAAGAGTGCTAGTATGATAAATATAAACTATTTCATGAAATTGAATATTATATTATTTATGAAGTATTTTATAAAGCATTGTTTTATAATTTAGGTACCTATATTCATTAAAATGAAATAG
>LPNX010474148.1:25323-38978 GCA_001517045.1 Pseudotsuga menziesii
TTATTCATAGTTATTCAATGGAAGGATACACACCAATATTCATCTCTTCATTCATGTGATTCGGTCTCTTTTCTTCTCTCTTATTTTCCTTTGTATGCTTGTGAGAATTCTTAGTAGCAAGATCTATTTCCTGTGCTTCTTCTTAGCATCATTGCACATAGCATTGATCTATTATTTATACAGTTTCGAATGTGGTGTCTCACGGTCTCTTTCTCTTTTTTTATTCTAGACAATTGGGACTAGTAATGCTATATGCTTTTGGTACTTCTTAGATGACTATCTTATTTGAGTCCTTCTTTGAGGCATTTCTAGTATTATCTAAAGGTTTTTCTAGCACCTATTATCATAGTTTTTAGATTGGCTAGTTTGGGGCTGATGTTTTGCAAGAACTTTGCATCTACTTTTGGTGGAGCTCTATGATGTTTGAGGTGATAGAGAAGAAATGACACTTTTATTATGAACATATCCATTGTATACTTTGATTCTATTATGAATATCAAGTATATTTTTTTTCTAAATGAAAGAAAAATGAGTGAATATTATAACATGTGGCTAATGCTTTTATTAATTTTTTAATAGTAATTATTGTTGGAATATAATCCGTGAGGATTTTACATTATTGTACATAGTAGGAATATGAAGAGACTCTCGGATGTGTGATCCCAAGAGTCACTATAGATGTATAAATCAAGGCATTCTATGTAGAAATATATGAATTTGGGAGTTATTCTACCTAACAGTGGTATCAGAGCTCCATAACTCCTGCCTACATGCATGCCATTCTGCCTGCAATAACTCCATTCTACCCTTTGTCAATTCGTTTCAGAATGCCTGCCCATTGTCAATCTACATTCGAGCATTTCTCCTGCCAGCATGCATACATTCATTGTATGCATTACAATTCCAGAACTATGTTGAGGAATTTTGTTCAATAATCACCCAACGTTGGAGCTGCGCGTGATGAGGACCGTTTCCCGAGCCATCGATATTTATTGTGGAGAGTGTTCATGCCACTCCTTCTTCACATCTATGAGTCACATGAGTTTTGAAATTTCTCCAATTAATTCTATCTCATTCAAAGATTGTATTAAAAGTGCGTAAGTTCTGTGGGTTATGAGGAGTCTATGCATTCTTTGGTGGGAATGAATGATTGAAGTTTTTGCGGTCGTAATATTATATGTTGATAGTTGGGACTTCCTTGTGTTTGAACTCATGGTTCTGTATCTTTGAGAATTGAGACTGTATTAGTCTTCTTTGAAGAGTTGCAACTTGCAAACTCAGTATTCAAAACTGAGAATGTGTTGAAGACTAGAGCCGTGACGAGTTTAGAGACATTCTTTTCCTGCAAACTCGTTGAAGATCGATAAGAATATTGTTGGGAAAGAGGCATTGTATAGTTGTGAAGGCTCATGTTATTCCCAAAATGCATGAAAATATTGTGCTCCCACTTTGCTTCTACTTTTATTTCCCATAGTACATCTTGTTCCCACTCCTTTCATAGATATTCTTCAAGCCTACATTGAGATGGTCATGCGATACTCCTATCCCATCAACACTTTTTCCCTTGCCTCTATGTGAAGTCATGAAATGTGATTTCATGTTTTGACATCCGCTATGGAAGGATGAGTGTTGCGACAAGCCAAGAAGATATCTCAGACTAAAGCTGTGAGGAATCATGTTATTATGTTGTTGTAAGTTTGTTGAAGAATGATGATAGAAGGCTGAAGGATTACGCCTTTTCATTTTCTTGAAAAATGGAACAGTATTGCTCTTGCGATTTCCTTGAAGTCCAGTGATTGAATACTGCTAGTGAAGATTCATGCCTTCAGAATACATCGTGGAGGTAAACCTTTGGTGTTGTATTACTTGTGACCATTGGAGATTGCATAAACCCCAATTTATGCCCTAATTCCTGTGCGTGGAGTTTTCTGGGAAAGTATGCAAATATTTTTCATATGTAGGATGGGTGCTACGTATTGAAGAGGCTCTTGACTTTTGTATTGAAGAATATAAGTCTGTAGTTGCCCATATAAAAATATTTGAAGCTGCATTTTGAACCTAAGGGTCTAACCATACTCGTTGTATAAAAAGACTGTTGTGAATTCCTTGTCCACATTACTATGTATTTGATGATTTCATCGTTGCTAGTTCATGTGTTGGAGAATAAGTCTATGCCATGCTTCTCTTTTTTAAAGCGAATGTCTCTATAGATTTGCTGCGAGTGTCATAAAATGCTCAGTTGAAGATTAAAGCTTTATTTTGAATATTTTTTCCATCACAAAGACTGCTGTTGAAACACATGAAGACTGAGCGTGAGCTACGTTTAAAGCTGTTTGGACCATTGTTGTGACTGAAGTTGAAGACTACCAAAAGAGTGTAAAAGTGTTGAGAACCCACTCTTCTACAATACATTGTATTAATATATCATTGCATCTTTTCATAAAATGTTTTGACTTTTTCATGTAGTGGCACTCTAAAACAAATGATATAGAGCTATTGAATTATTTTGATAAGCTACAAAATTATTTGTATAGGCTGTAGAATCATTTTCTAACTTGTAAAAGACCAAGAACTCAAGCCTGTATCCTATAAATTTTCAAAGCTTTATATAAGTTGCAAGATTCATCATAGAAGATGCAATCTATAGCATATGTAGTTGGTGCCACTCTCTCTGGCAAAGACACTTATCCAGAATCATGGAGGAAGAAGAGAGGCAGAGGAAGAAGAAACTTTAGAGGTAGAGGAGGCAGAAACAACTACAGCAAAAGATCAGATTTGAAGTGCAAGTGTTGTGGAAAGATTGGACACACAGCAGATCAGTGTTGGGATTCGTGGGACTCCATCAAAGACAGACATAACCAGAATAAATATGACAATAAGAACCAAGATGCTAGTAAATCTTCAGATTCTAATCATTGTATTGTTGCACATTGTAATCTTGGTATTAAATAAATGACTTCACTTTCATCTTACACAGAATGTTGGCTACTTGATACGTGTGCAACATCACACATGACTTTTAGAAAATAATATTTTGAAGAAATTAAAGAAACAATAAATGGCATAGTTTACTTTGTAGATAAGTCAAGTCTTAAACCAAAGGGAATGGGCACCATTCGGCTAAAGATTCCTGGATTCCCTGATTTCTTGTTGAAGAATGTTCTTTATCTTCCATAGTTGCAGAGAAGCCTGCTGTTCTTGGTGGAGATTCAACAACAAGTCCATTCCATCCACATGTTTGATGGAATCGTAGAAATAAGAAAGTCCTCTGACAACCAAGTCATCATGACTGGATATGAAGATGGGAAGCTGTTGAAGCTCAAGGGTTCATCTACAAGGGTTTAGAACTATGCCTACCTCTCTCAGCATGGATAAGGTAATTTGTCATCAAGTTTATTGTGGCATGCAAGATTTGGTCATCTGAATTATAACAGTCTTCGTTTGTTGAGAAAGAATGGTGTATTTGGTTTGCGCACCATTCCCAAAGAGAAGAGAAAATGTGATGCATGTATATTGGGGAAACACAGTAAGCTTCCATTCCATGAATCTAATTTCAGAGCAAGTAGGAAATTAGAATTAGTGCATTCTAATTTATGTGGCCCAATTCCAACTCCTTCTGCCAATGGGAATAAGTATTTTATGACCTTTGTTGATGACTACTCAAGAATGTGCTGGATTTGCACATTAATGACAAAATAAGAAGCATTTCAAACATTCAAGGACTTTCATGCATTGATAGAAAAACAAGCACAATCTAAAATTGGTACACTTTGTACTGACAATGGGAAAAAATACACTTCAAATGCTTTTGAAGATTATCTTCACCAGCATGGAATTGCACATTAGACTATTGTTCTCTACAATCCTCAACAAAACGGTGTAGCAGAAAGAATGAATATGGTACGCTCATTGATGTTTTTTAAGAATGTAAAGATAATGTTTTGGGGTGATGTAGTGAAATGTGTAGCCTATTTGAGAAACAGAAGTCCCTCAAATGCACTTGACAACAAGAATCCACATGAAATGTGGTTTGGCCATCTCCCTTCAGTCAGGCATCTCAGAGTTTTTGGTTCCACCTATTATGCCTTGATTCCAAAGGAGCAAAGAAACAACCTTGGTGCTCGAGGCAGAAAATGAATTTTCCTGGGGTACGAAGAAAACTTCAAGGCATACCGTCTATATGATGAGGTAAACAAAAATTTTGTTATTTCCAAAGATTTTGTTTTTCTTGAGACTAATAAAAATGACTAGTCCATTGAGAGACACCTTGATCATTTGGAAAAATATCCTCATCCAAAGAAATATTCTGAAAATGAATATGAAATTCCAAACCTTGAAGGGGGGATTCCTATTCTGGATCAACCTCTGGAATTCCCATATGAAGCACCGACTCCCCCGCATGAAGAAGTTCCTGCTGCTTCACCTCAACAAGAGATTCAACTGGATGATGTGATTGAGAGAATTGGAAGACTCTCAATCAATGATGAAGCACCACCAGCTGATCAATAAGGACCATCACGGAAGATTCCTAAATGGGCCACAAAGACACTTGAAAGTGTCCATCCGAACGAAATTGGAAAGACGGGAACGAGAAGTTCAAAAAGACATGAAGATGGAGGAGAAGCAGATAATTCAGGTGATGACATGGATGTATCATTTGATTGTGAATTTAATTTATCTGCTAACTTTGAACGAAATTCCTTTGAAGAAGCTTCTAATCAAGTTGATTGGAAAGAAGCTATGCAAAATGAGTATGATGCACTCATGAAGAATGGAAATTGGAAGATGGTTGACCCTCCACTTGGAACCAAACCAATTGGCTACAAGTGGGTGTACAAGAACAAATACAGATCATATGGATCACTTAACAAGCACAAAGTGAGGCTTGTAGCAAAAGGCTATGCACAGAAGGAAGGAATTGACTATGAAGAAACGTTTTCTCCTACAGCAAAATGGGCTACCATCCGTACCTTACTCTCTTTAGCTGCTCAGAATAAATGAAAGTTCATCAGATGGATGTGAAAACTGCTTTCTTGAATGGAGACTTGAAAGAGAATGTCTTCATGTCTCAACCAGAAGTCTTTGTTGTGAAAGGAAAAGAACAAAAGGTATGCAAGCTTGTCAAATCCTTGCATGGCCTAAAACAAGCGCCTCACACATAGTATGAAAAATTAACCGACCATCTTTTGAAGTTAAATTTCAAACATTTTGATCTTCATGATGCAACACTATTTATAAAGAAAGTTGGAACATCTGTTGTGTATCTTTTGGTGTACGTAGATGATCTTTTGATGACAGGGAACAATGAGAGCTATATATCTTAAGCTAGAATTATATCTTAATTCCATCGTAATAAAGGAATGGAGCCATTTTTTTTCTCACAAGCATATGGATTTCTCTCAATGGGTTTGATTGAAAAATGAATACTGCATAGCACGAACAAAGCGTGTGAATGAGATGAAACGACCCGAAATCAATTTCTTTTATGTTGGAATTAGTCTGTTTGATCAAAAACCTAATGAAGTGCATGTTTTATAAAGAAAACCTTTGTTTATCAGGGTGATTTAATAGATAAGTTGAAAACAGTTATTGTTTTATTACAATGGATAACAACAGAACCTGGTTAGCCCATGCCAGAAAGTATGAAGCATTTAAGTGTAGCTTAAATGCTCTATAAATGAAATTGAATGTGGGTGTTGATGGAACGCCTTGCATGGGGCAGGTAGTAAAAGGAAGAGGGGCTTCGCAGTCACTGCTTTCCATAATGCTAATGTTCATAGCTCTTACATGTTCTCAATGCTTTGCAAATACCACGTGGAAGTACCTAGACGAGAGGAGGTGAAGTTACATATATGCAATGTGTATTCTCCACAAGATATTGCATGACATTTTACATCGATAGAAATAGACAGGTACGCCTTTATCATTCATTACATATGGATATATATATACAAACAAATAAAAGCTAACATTTTCTAAACCGTGCATCAAGAGCCTGCATTAAGACACAACACACAGAGCTAGAGACTTTGCTACCATACTGTTCACAAGGCGTATTACATATATAAAAAAATATTCCATGCACATAAATAAAAACTATTAATAAATAAAAAGAATTACATGCACTTAGAGACGAAGTATTTATCCTTTTGAAATATTTGGCCATTTAAATTTCATATACAAATGCATGCAGGTCATATCCTATTCCAGCTTGAGGCTGTGCTACCATAGTGTCCACTAGGCATATTACATAAAAAAAATATTGCATGCACATAGAGACATAGTATTTATCCTTTTGAAATATTTGGGCATTTAAATCCCATCTACAAGTGCAGGCAGGTCGTCCACTTTGAAACAAAGCATTTGTAAAAGATACCAACCTCAAACTACTCTCCCTCAAATATAGGTCTAGTATTTCAAAATTTTGGAATAGTAAGATATTAACTTGATTAGAGTAGATCACACTGTTGATAGAATAGGTGGGCACGTAAGTTTACCTAAATCTTAATGCATGAACTGGAACTGTTGGGCAGTACCAAAAGGATGAATAATAGTGACCTATGGGCAGGGGTACAAGTTGATAAAGATGTGAGTTGTTTAATCAAATCTGTCCATACAATGATAGGCAAGAACACCATTCTGCCAATTAGTTAGATTTTGGTTTATTTTGAGTATAGATTACCTGCATTATTTTTTGGATGAAAACATCATTTTTTGGATGAAGACATCATCTAATACATTAGCACCTGTGGTATTAGTTGGGCTTCGTCAAGCCTCATGATGTCTAGCTTGTTTAGGGGGGAAATAATAAAACTAAGGGGTGTAGGTAGATGGTGCATGTGAGAGAAACAAATCATCTAGTTTTAATTTAAGTGCTACTATACTAGTTTCTAGATTGCTTTTTAAACTCTAGAAATACAATTTTTTTATTACAATTAAGCCTTTACGAGAGAGCAAAATTGGATATATGAGTTCCTTATTAAATTTTATCATAAATTCAATTTTTTAACTATAAACAATATATATGGGCTGAATTTTGTTTCCAATATCCAATGCATCTAGACTACTTGTCATTCAATTCACCCAGATTTTAATATTTCCCAAATCGCTCACAATTAAAGGAAAATAGGTTGCTTACCCGAGCACATGAGCTGAAAAGTAACTATGGATCCAACCCGGGTAAATCAACTTTCCAACTAACATAGTATTACTTTAGGGAGGAACATCTAACCCCAACATTGATTAGAAGGAAGAATTTCCGAGCTATTTACTATATGACCTGCATATTTGTTAGATAATCATTAGCTCATTTATCAATAACTCACAAATGCCTTGCTGAAACATGTAAAATGTATACACCATTGGCGAGGGTTCCCTAGTTATCCTTTTTAATAATTTCCTCTGTATTGTCTTTAACAACATCAATCAAAGTATGAGCAAAGAAGCATTCGGGGTTAAGTGTATTTAATTCTTCAAAAGACAGTGATACTTCGGGGTTAAGTGTATTTAATTCTTTAAAATACAGTGGAAGTATCACGAGAAGGAAAAAATATATATAATTTTAGTACATATCTAGAATAATTGGTACATATACATAACCAATGCCACATCCATATATTCAACCTTGCACAACCAGATAATGACACCTTTGAATTATATTTAAAATGGTATGGAACTAATTGAATAGACAAAAGACTAAAAAATTGAATTTATCCGAATTCATTTGAACTAATTGAATCTATCCAAAGTATTTTGAACTAACAACTATGAGTTAAATTTGAGGCTTATTAGATCAAATCTCTCTATAATAGTGGTTTTACAATAATTCAATGGAACTTTGTTCATAGAATTATATTATGAACAATTTTAGCCCTAATTTTTTATATATATAAAAAATTTATCCCTAAATGTATGAGCCTAACTAAATCTCTCAACAGAACTAAAAAAAAAATTCACAAAATTTGTATTCACGGTTTTAATTATATCTCACATAATTTTAGCCCTAAATTTTTTATATAAAACAATTTAGCCCTAAATCTAAATATGTGCCCACAACTAAATATGTGAGCATAACTAAAAAAGTTATTCCTAATGTTTTAGTCATGGTTTTACTATATTTGAACAGAGCTTTGTTCATAGAATTACACTTTGAACAATTTTAGCCCTAATTCCTTGATATAAATTTTTTTAGCTTCATTTATAGAATTATACTGTCAACAATTTTAGCCTTAAATATTTGATATAAAAAATTTTAACCCTAAATGTGTGAGCATAATAACTATGATTCTATGAATTTTCATAGCCACTTTGCATAATGTACCTTGCAATTTGTAGAAGAAAATTAGTGCAGAATGTACCGGGTTCTCTTCTGCTGGAAGCCTCCAAAAAAATATTGGTTCTCCTAATTTCTAAATTCTTTCTCACATCGTCCTTTCAAGTTTTAAGTTTCAACCCAACTAATCCAAGAAAAGTCTCGGGCCCTATAATCACGACCTCCAAGCTCCATCCTTCAAGACTGTAGCTCAAACTTCCAAGTTCCATGGTCTTACACTGTAGTGGGACTCTCAAGCTTTCCAAGTCATGCCTTGGTAGGAAGCCCTTGGTAAATAGGTATCCATGCAAACACCTGAATATTTTAGCTCACAATTTAAACATAAATTATGTAATATTTTGATCAACATTTTCTCTACATCATTACACACCACCCTGAGTTAAGACCATGACTAATCTTATGTCGATTATGGAGAAGAAGGTGAAACCTCTAAGAATCATATTGAAACAAGGGGTTCCCAAAAATCCATTTACAATGATGCCAACAATGGCCAGGCATATGTATACTCATTTTAAACAAGTATCGTGTGAAGTATTGTGTACAATAAGGCTCATAATATCAATAAGAAAATTTTTATCCTTACAAGATAATTAAAAGCCATGAGCAATGGATCTCCACTCATTCCACAAATCCTTCCAATAAAAAAACATTTTCATACTCAATCGTCATCCTTGAAATAGCGGGATGTATGTAATACATGTGCCTTGCACCTTCCACCTTGCAAATCCATATCGGTCTTCTTTCCAAACCCCATCCCATCCAACTACTTGATATATCCTAGCTCACAAGGCCATCCACCTTCCTCCATGCTCTCGAAATACTTTTCATTATAAAAGAATGTGAGTCTTGGAAGGTATGAGAGGGCGACATTGTAAAATATAGTCCAAATGATCCCAAAATCCTACCAATGTGTTTTACTGTGAGAAGTTGATGTCTCGATACAATTTACCAAGGAGAGCTTCTTTATAGACACTCAATCACCCATTTTGGAACCAAAATATTACCATGGGTGGAAATATCAAGTAGACCTAAGCCTCCTTCATCCTTGGGAATAATGGAAACATCGTAGGGTACCCTACAGGGGGGGGGTTGTTAGCCCCACTATATTTGAACCACAAGTATGAATAGAAGAGTTGCTCCATACTATGAAAATTAGGCCTACTCAGAAGCCAATAAGAACATAATAATTGTGTGAGGCCTAAATAATCCTACTTACAATATTACATTTTGCCTCAAACGAACTCTCTTTTTATTTCTTCCAAAGGAGAATCTTAAGTTGCAAACAATAAAACACCAATACTACATAGTTTTAGGAGAAATACCCACCCCAAAGGGGATGCAATAAACCTTAATATTACACATGGATGAAAAAGGGTCCAAGAAAGAGGGATCCAAACAGGAGACCCACCAATACCAATCAACCAATAATCAGTCTTATGATCACTGATTGTAGCCCTAGATGCATTGCAGAAAATAGACAAGAAACCCCTATAGCTAAATTCCAAGTCTTGGTCCACTTGAAAAGACAAAAAAATCATGCACAATGTCATTATTAGCCATCTCATAACCATCTCTAATTGAAATTCTTTGAATCTTCCCTTGTACTAGGATAGCATCGAGAAAATAACCAAGAGCATCAAAAGATAAAACAGAGAGATGAGGTGCCAGGGCGCATCCTTGTCTATATGACCATTGCAAAAGAATACTTGGAGAAATCAAGTATTGATTGCAAGAAAAGATGAGACACAAAATAATAAGGTGTTGTACAATAATGTGTTGACCATCCTTCGAATACAAAGCCCAACATGTCAACAAATCTATAATAAAGGACCAATGAATTATTATATCTATGAGAGGGCTTATCAAAATCATAGAGTTTGAGTATAGTGGCACTTGGTTGGCCACTACTTTGTAGAAATGACCCAATGAAGGGACTATCATTTGCAAGAAGAGGTTAGTAACACTAAATAACTATAAAGGAATTGAACTTGTGCTTTGATTTTTGGTTTTATTATTTTTATGTTTTATTATTTTTTAAGTATCTTAATTTTTTATGTTTTAATATTTTTTAGGTATCTTATTTTTTTAAGTAAAAATTAGTGAGATTTCAGTTTCTTCCTCTAAAACATTTACATTGAGGGAAGTTTAATAGTCATCTACACGGTATTAATAAATCCAAGGAAGTGAATTAGATTTGAAATTGTGACTTAAAATCTTCTTGTCCACAACATGTTTTAGGTAGATGATCTCAAAGATTTTTTTTAATATTTCACTTATATAATGTATATTAAAAAAATTAAACTTCACATTTTGGTGGATTTTGATATGAAAATAAATGAGGTAAATTAATGAAATAAAAATATGGAGACAATATTATTCACATAGAAATCAATTTGGATTATCATGGATGTAAACTGAAACATTATTAAGTGTTTACTAGGGAGAATGCACTTTGCAAGCTAAACTAAACAAGAATGATAAAGTTGCAACATATTAGTCCACATCAATAAGAGGAGAACAATCTCAAATATTTTCATGTCATACCTCAAGAACATAAAACCAACATAGATCCATATAATCTTTGGATCCGCCATGCACCAAGAGGGATCAAATCCTTGGAGGTGCACACATATCCTCAAGTTTTGCACAAAAGTTTAAGTGGATCTATGTTGGGATCTCCATGTTAGACTTCAAGCCTTACAGGTGGCACAACTTTAAGCATATTTTGTTTCCATCTCTAATCTAGAACGAGCGTTCAAGTTCTAGAATTAGAGTTTCTTTTCATTCCACACCTCGTTTGGAAGTTTTGGGAATGCAATGTAGGATATGTATGTGTAGGAATGGTTTGTTTCGTTCATAGCATAATGATGTCAGATTGTTGAAACCTACCAATATTATTAATCACAATACTTATTTTTAATGGTTACAGATAGTCAAAACCTATGATTAGTGAGTTTCTTCAATTTGATAGAGGATTGAATAGTGTGTTTTCCCTATCTTAGTAAGATTCTTAAAAAGATAGATTCTCCATATGCATCATGCATGATCAATGAAAACAAAGTATGGTACACATTTTAATTTTTGCATTCAACTCTTGCTACTATAAAATCAAAAAAATATACCTAACATGTTTCCTCAAGAAGACACCAGAATAAGTATTTCAAAGTGTTTGTAATCAACAATTGAATAGTAATAATCGAAACAACTCATACATCAAGTTGTTTTCAATTTCACAAAATTGATTTGTGCATAGCTCCATAATTGAAAATTTAATATAGTGAGTAACACAATATACTATCAACATACCTATATGAGTGTGCTCTCCAAAATTGTTATCATATACATCTGATGTATTGAAGAAACCAAATCTGGTATTTCAAGGATCCAAATCATGAACTAGAGCTCTATAATAAACAAACAAATCATGTTTATTAGATCATTAAGACTCATGATGTTGTTAGCTATCCAATTTCACAAAATTTTGGGCTTTCCTCCAAACATGACACTCTCAATCACAAAAAATGAAACCTCAAATACTATCAACAATTTATTTACCAATATCATATGTGTAATACCCCCATTTTTTCCCTGGAATGTATGGCCTAATATGTAAATATTGTAAGTATGTGATATATGATTCCTAGTATGGAGCTCAAGGTCAATGCCTCACTAGTGAATGATTGGATTTTAAAGGAAAATATCTTATATTTCAAAGGCATGTGCTAGTAAGGCATGTAAAAATGTAAAACCAATGCAAATATTTATTATGCAAATACAAGTATAAGAGTTGGCTATGGAGGCAACTAAAATCAGGGGCTATGCCCTCTGACTGTGTGAGTGCTTGGGCATCTAAGTCTGAGTCCTTTCATTTGTTTACCGTCTATTTATTAAATATTTAGATATATGACAGTCTGCATGCAAAATTTAGATATATATTCATTGCCTCGCGAAATTTAGATATATACAATACCACACCAGTTAGTGTATACAATTTGAATAATTATTGGTCACTGCGATAGGATAAAAGACGCTTTTCTGGTGAATTTTGGTTAAATGATGGATTTTAAAACCATCTAGATGTTTGAATTTAAGATTCAACCACTGTAAAAATCGCTCAACCGAATTCCGGCGATGGCATTTTGGTTAGCGCTTAAATTTTATTGCGAGTTTGAATAACTATTCGGCTCTTAAATTTGATTGTGGGTTTATTCATGTAATGGCGAGGAATAGTTTGAAAGGTTGGATGTACTCACCAGAAATGTTCTTAAATTTGATTGTGGGTTTATTCATGTAATGGCAAGGAATGTTCATCGTAAAATTACTTTGATAGTTGGGATCATGTACTGGCCATAAATGTTCATCATCTTGTTGGTTCTCTGAGTGAGACAGTATCAACATAGGATATTTCGCATTTTTTATTTTTATTTTTTCTTAGTTTATCATATTGGGAGATTAGTGCTTTAAATCACATTCTAGAGATTTGCGCTTGTATGAACCGAGGATTTAAATCACATTCTAGAGATCTGCACTTCTACTAATGAGAACCGCGGATTCATCGTACTGATATGTTTAGTCCTATAAAATAGTCCTAGAGTTCTATAAAATAGTTTTTTTTATATGGTTAGTCTTATAAATAGTGATGTAGTAACTTTCATTAAATATATTTATTTAAATAGTTTTTTTAGTAATTTTTATATTTTGATGTAAATATATATTTATTTATGATGGAATTATATAATCTGTAAGTGAAATTTATTGATTTTTTTATTATTGTAATATATTTTATAAATTATTTATATAAATTTGAATAATATGTATTTTAAATATTAATCATAAAATATAAGTGATTGTGTTTGTTTAAATTTTTATATTTTTGTTTTAAAATGATATATAAATATTATAGGTCATTATATTTTTATTTAATATAAAAATATGTATATTTGTATTATTGTGTTAAATATTTATTTTTATTATGAATTGTTTTTTTTATGTTTAAGTTTATTTCAATATGAATAATACATATATTCAATGTTTGAATAATGATAATGATGATGATGATGATTAGTATCCACTCATATGGAGGAGGGGGGGAAGGAGGTGGTAGTGTAGGAAGTGAAGTAGGAGGAGGTGGAGATGGAGGAGGAAGTGGGGATAGACAAGAGGGGTGCAGGAGGCAAAGGGGGAGGGGGCCGTGGAGGTGGAGGAGTAGGAGTAGGTAGGGAAGAGGAAAATTCGAAGTGGATGCAAAGGAAGAGGGGGAGGGGGAGGGAAAGGAAAAGTGGAAGGGAGAGAAGGAGGAGGAAGAAAAGGAGGGGAAGGGTGA
>LPNX010474148.1:40657-75705 GCA_001517045.1 Pseudotsuga menziesii
GTACCTCTCTAATGTGTACTTAATGTTGACCCATATTTTTGTGAAATGTTTGTGTACATATACAATGAAATTTTAAATGTGATACGTAATTATATAAGGTGCTCAAATCACACACACGGATGCATATTTACTGCTACGTCACTAAATTTAACACAAATTTAGCTTGATAAAATAAAAAAAATTATACTTTCTGTAATCGTGTAAATGCAGTAGTTACATTAACTTTCCTACTCGACAACTAAATTCCAAAGCTGAGTCGCGAGATCTAAATACCACACTGTCCATGGATCAAAAAGTAGATCACAGGTGACTGAATTCCAAATCCCGGTGGCTAGTTATAACTACCACACCATCCATGGTTCAAAACATAGATCACCAGTGACTAAATGCCACAACAAGATTCAAGGAAAACACATGAGTTTTACTAACAGTGTAAACCTAATGCCCATCGATCTGGCCAAACTGGAGGTTTAACATGCAGATAATATCTAGATGCAAACAAAGGTTTCACAAGTATACAAAGATTAATTCATAAGTAAAACACTGTCACATGAGATGTAAATTGTAGTAAAAAAACATGGGATATTAGATCAGATCAACATCCTCCATCTTGAAAACACATAAAATTTAACATCAACAGAGATTTGGGATCTGAATTTGTTTTGCTTTAGAACATAATTTTATATATCCAAATAAAATTTAAGAGATCCAAAAGGCATACAAGAGGTTTAATGCACACTTTTCAACAAATTTGTATCAATCAATTAAATGTAGACTCCGGGTTAAACCATATACTAGTGATTATATCATATTGCTTTTGAACATCAACAAAATTTTTTCATATCAAAAGAAAGGGAAAATTATATACAGAGAAAAATTGGTCACCCACCAACAATCAAAAGCAGGGAAAATGATCCACATGTAGACAATAAGGAATCATACCCGCCCAAAGCCGAATTGAAAAGATTCATCAAAAGAAAACAAACATTTGATTGTCAAGGGATTAACATAGATATTCTCCAGATCAAAAATGCAAGAAGGAAAATTAAATACAACATAGGGATTTTCCAAAATTAGGATTGAAGACATTGATAAATTTTGGATTGAACTCTTGAGATCGGTAATTTTTTTATAATAATAGAAAATTTTCTTGTAGCAGATAAAAACACAAACGCATAGGATGAATGAATTGCAGAGTCATATCTATAAAACGTGGAAAAGTTGTAATATCCCATTTACGTTTCATTCATTGGTAAGAAAAAACCATAACTTAAGATGAAGTATATGCGAAAACCAATCATATCTACTTACAAGAGTCGAGGGAAAAAAACACTTGAAGAATCAACTCCTGGCAGCAACTCAACGGTTTTATCCGCTCCACCCCCAAGATAGATCACCAAAAATGCACCAGAATAGCAAGTAACTTCCTCATAGCACTCAATCCTCAATTCTGTAACAAGTTTTCACAATGGACTTATAACATAGAAAAACGATCAACACATGCAGGTAACATTGTTTTCCCCAAGAACAATATGACGTCCAGTGCTATTCTAGTGCACTCATATATATATCTTTTTCCTAGTTCTTATGCCATCCTAATCAAATCTCTAATCAAATCCTTAAATCCCTATGATTTAGGATGTTATCTAGTTATTGAACTTTGGATTGGATTTGATTGGTATAAATCACTCTAGATTGCTTACACATGTTCCTTGGTGCCATGGTTGGTGTACCCTCATGTAGTTGAGTTCTCCAAGTGTCATTTTCCTTATTAAATAAATAAATAAAAAGGTTTGTTGTGCAAATTTCATTTGATTTTTTGAGTTTCATAACTCATTACTTCATAACAATAATTTTCAAAACATGAAAGTAGAAGCAATGTCATGGGGGTATTACATTTCTTCCCCCCTTATTCTTAACACCATCCTTGGTGTTATTTTTATTCTGAGCTCCTTTGCTCATTCCAGAACATGGAGGGATATCCTTCTCACATTTTATCCTCCATTTCGCAAGTTGCCTCTCCAGGGGTAAAGTGCTTCCATTGCACTTTTATTTGAATGATGGCTCAATTCCGAAGCATAAATTCCCTCCTGTCTAGGATGTAGAAAGGTTCAGTCTGGAACTCCCCATCGGATTCTACTTGAATCACATTCGAGTCAAATATATGAGTAGTATCATGCATATATGTTTTTAACAATTAAACATGAAATACATCATGTACTTTTATATTAGCTGGAAGTGCAAGTTGATAGGCTACTGGCCCTATATTAGCTAACACTTCAAGAGGTCCACAATACCTTGGTTCAGTTTTGGAACATCTTCTCAAACTCAAAGAACTCTTCTTCGACTTTACCTTTAGATATTCATGATCTCCAACATAATACTATATCTAATACATTAAACAAACTACATTGAAACTAATACTAAAATGGGCAGTGTGGGCCTCCCATCCAAACCATTTTTTAAGTAGAGCATTTTGTTGCATTTTGTTGAAAACAGATGATGGATATAGTGAACTTTTGAGCAAGCTGTTCCTTTCCATCCCGTAGTTATGATAATATTATTTTTAAGAAGTAGTGAGATAAAAGATGACAACACCAAGATAGTTTAGAAAAAGACAATTGTTTTATTGAATTAAAGGCCTAGATATGCAAGGCATTTAAACGAACATGAGTTTCAAAGAGGTTATAGATAAATAGATGATCAGAAGGAAAATGAAGAGGAATGATATTTTTAATAATAAATATTATATAAGTTAAGAAATTTCTTATTTTTGATGTTAAAAGTAAGTTAAGAAGTAGATCAATTCAATTTTATTTTTTAATTTTTTTCTGAGGTTTGGTAGGAATTTTGTCAAACCTTATGGTTCCATATTTCCATGTGATTGATTATAACTTTGACCATTGAATTTTCTTTTAGATTTTAGTCAATTTCAGGAAGACCTAGAAATTCAAATAAATGTATAAATTATAACAAAACTTTCTCTTATGAAAAAATATGTTTATCCTCATTTTAGGGCTATCTATTTATTGATTTTTTTATTAGGAGAAAGTAGACGACACCTCATGATTAATCTCAAGCCCATTTTACGAATTCAAAAACAAGGACATAGTTCCCAAACAATCTTGGGAGCCCATATAGGACTAATGTTAGTTTGCATCTTTTTAGGTGGTGAGGAAATTACCTCCTAAACATCTACATATAATTGAAATGGTTAAGCACATTTCATTATTTATAATATTTTAATTAGTAAAAAAATGGGATATTTCTAATATTTTGGATTGGGCCTAAAAAGCTTTTTTACTAACATTCGAGAGATCGAGTTCGAATAATATATTTATTAAAGTGTGGGTTTTTTATTCAATATAGTTCTTAGTCTATCCAATGATGTTAAGGAAATGTAACACTATGTAGTCTATAAGATTACATATGAATAATGTTAATGTGATGTAACCTATTATGCTCCATGTAGAGAGAACATGTGATTATATTATATTTGGACGATAACTCCCATCATATCTTAGTTGAGTTGGGTCTTATCATTCTTTTAGTGGTGAAAAACTAAGTTATGTCCTCCAATTAAATGGGGTATTCTCCTTCTTATCACAGTGAATAACGAGGATACTTCTTATAATTTAGTGGGGCCTATGATCCTTCATGCATAGAGGAATAAAATGATTAGGTTATATTTGAAAAAATAGAAAATGCATAAGAGAGGAAATTGTGTTCTAACCTAACACATTTAAGAAAAAATGTTAAGTCAAGATTGTGTTGGGCATAAATATGATGATTGGTGTTGTAATAGGGATCACTATTTTGCAGTGTCATTCTATGATATGGGTCTCGATAATAGGGTCATTTCAATAAAAAAACACTAATGCAAATGAGCACATTTTCATTACTAGAAGTGATTCATAGTATTTTGACAAAGGTTTTAGCATGTGTAAGAATTGCTAGTTTTGTTAAGAACAATGAAGAATTCCTTCTCTTTAGGAAATCAACAACATTTTGCATAATTTTTTCATCATTTGTTTAGAAACTAACAACTTGGTTTTGACAAACCTATCTATGGATACACATTTATGTTTATTTAAATAAATTTATTTTTGACAAAGTTTTGTTGAGATCAAATCTTGGACACAAGCATTCAATTAATGAAAACATATTGTTTCATTATAGGCAATGTTTTCAATGTGTTGATTTCATGGGTTCTAGCTTGAGGCATGAGTTGGTTAGTTTGGAATTCAAGAAGGAATCATTTGATTGAAAATAAAATTAATTCAAACCAAGACATGATCATTACTATAAGCAGTGATCCATAGTATTAGAAAAACACAAGTTTTCAATAAGGGAAACCTTTGTTTATGGAGAAAATTTACATTTTTATGGAACAATGGCATCTAGAGTTTAATATTTACATGAATTAATTCATGAAAGTGTTGATATGTGTAAGAATTAGTGGCATTCCTTTAGAAAATTGGGGCATCACCTATCTTTCTGTCATCATCAACACTCTCGGTAAAGTTGTGAAAAGTTGTCTATACACTAACAACTTCGTTTCAAACACACATCCATGGATGTATATTTATGTTCATTTTAGTAAATGTATTTTTGATTAAATTGTCATGAAAAAACCTAATGATCAAAAACCTAATGAGGTCCATGTTTTATAAAGAAAACCTACGATGTAATAGATAAGCTGAAAGCAGTTATTGTTTTATTACAATGGATAACAACAAAACCTGGTTAGCCCACGCCATGAAGTTTTAAGCATTTAAGTGCAGCTTAAATGATGTATAAATGAAATTGAATGTGGGTGTTGATGGAACACGTTGCAGGGGCAGGTAGTAAAAGGAAGAGGGGCTTCACAGTCACTGCTTTCCATAATGCCAACGTTCATTGCTCTTACATGTTCTCAATGCTTTGCAAATACGTCATGGAAGTACCTAGATGAGAGGAGGTGAAGTTACATATATGCAATGTGTATTCTCCACAAGATGTTGCATGACATTTTACATCGATAGAAATAGACAGGTACAGCTTTCTCACTCATTACATATGGATAAAAATATATACATACATACATACATATACATACATATATATATATATATACTAACAAATAAAAGTTAACATTTTCTAAACCATGCATCAAGAGCCTGCATTAAGACATAATGCGCAGACCTAGAGACTGTGCTACCATATAAAAAAAATATTCCATGCACATAAATAAAAACTATTAATAAATAAAAAGAATTATATCCACATAGAGATGAAGTATTTATCTTTTTGAAATATTTGGCCATTTAAATCTCATCTACAAATACAGGCAAGTCGTATCCTATTCCAGCTTGAGGCTGCGCTACCATACTATCTACGAGGCATATTACAAAATAAAAAAAATATTGCATGCACATAAATAGAAAGTATTAATAACTAAAAATATTGCATGTAGATAGAGACAAGGTATTTATCCTTTTGAAATATTTGGGCATTTAAAAATCCATCTACAAGTGCAGGCAGGTCATGTCCTCTTCCACTTTGAAACAAAGCATTTGTAAAAGATACCAACGTGTGACAGTTCTCCCTCAAATCTAGGTCAAGTATTTCAAAATTTTGGAATAGTAACATATTAACTTGATTAGAGTAGATCACATTGTTGATAGAATAGGTGGGCACATAATTTTACCTAAAGCTTAATGCATGGATTGAAAGGATTGGGCAGTACCAAAAGGATGAATAATAGTGACCTATGGGTAGGGGTACAAGTTGACGAATATGTGAGTTGTTTAATCAAATATGTCCATACAATGATAGGCAAGAACACCATTCTGCCAATTAGTTAGATTTTGGTGTGTTTTGAGTAGAGATTACCTGCATCATTTTTTGGATGAAAATATCATTTTTTGGATGAAAGCATCATCTATTACATCAGCACCTATGGTATTAGATGGGCTTCATCAAGCCTCATGATGTCTAGCTTGTTTAGCTGGGAAATACATAAAACTAAGGGGTGTAGGTAGATGGTGCATGTGAGAGAAACAACTCATCTAGTTTTAATTTACGTGCTACTATACTAGTTTCTTGATTGCTTTTTAAACTCTAGAAATACAATTTTTTTATTACAATTAATCCTTTAAGAGAGAGAGAAATTTGGATATATGAGTTCCGTATTAAATTTTATCATAAATTCAATTTTTTAACTATAAACAATATATATGGGCTGAATTTTGTTTCCAATATCCAATGCCTCTAGGCTACTTGTCATTCAATTCACCCAGATTTTAATATTGCCCGAATAGCTCACAATTAAAGGAAAATATTTTGCTTACCCGAGCACATGAGCTGAAAAGTAACTACGGATCCAACTCGGGTAAATTTACTTTCCAACTAACCTAGTCTTACTTTATGGAGGAACATCTAACCCAAACATTTATTAGAAGGAATAATTTCCCACCTTTTTACTATATGACCCGCATATTTATTAGATAACCCTTAGCTCATTTATCAATAACTCAAAAATTCCTTGCTGAAACATGTAAAACGTATAAGCCATTGGCGAGGGTTCTCAAGTTATCCTTTTTAAGACTTTCCTTTGTATTGTCTTTAACAACATCAATCAAAGTATGAACAAAGAAGCATTTGGGGTTAAGTGTATTTAATTCTTTAAAAGACAGTGATACTTCGGGGTTAAGTGTATTTAATTCTTTAAAATACAGTGGAAGTATCACGAGAAGAAAAATATATATATATATATATATATAATTTTAGTACATATCTAGAATAACTGGTACATATACATAACAAATGCCACATCCATATATTCAACTTTGCACAACTAGGTAATGACACCTTTGAATTATATATAAAATGGTATGGAACTAATTGAATTGACAAAAGAGTAAAAAATTGAATTTATCCCAATTCATTTGAACTAATTGAATCTATCCAAACTCTTTTGAACTGGAAACTATGAGTTAAATTTGAGGCTTATTAGATCAAATTTCTCTATAATTGTGGCTTTACAATAATTCAATGGAAGTTTGTTCATAGAATTATATTATGAACAATGTTAGCACTAATTTTTATATATATAAAAAATTATCCCTAAATGTATGAGCCTAACTAAATCTCTCAATAGAACAAAATTTTGTTTTCCCTAAATTTGTATTCATGGTTTTAATTATATCTCACAGAATTTTAGCCCTAAATTTATTATATAAAAAAATTTAGCCCTAAATCTAAATATGTGACCACAACTAAATATGTGAGCATAACTAAAAAAGTTAGTCCTAATTTTTTAGTCATGGTTTTACTATATTCAAATGAAGCTTTGTTCATAGAATTACACTTTGAACAATTTTAGCCCTAATTCCTTGATATAATTTTTTTTAGCTTCGTTTATAGAATTATACTGTCAACAATTTTAGCCTTAAATATTTGATATAAAAAAGTTTAACCCTAAATGTGTGAGCATAATAACTATGATTTTATGAATTTCCATAGCCACTTTGCATAATGTACCTTGCAAATTGCAAAAGAAAATCGGTGCAGAATGTACCTTGTTCTCTTCTGTTAGAAGCCTCCAAAAAAATGTTAGTTCTCCTAATTTCTAAATGCTTTCTCACGTCGTCCTTTCAAGTTTTAAGTTTCAACCCAACTAATCCAAGAAAAGTCTCGGGCCCTACAGTCAAAACCTCGAATCTCCATCCTTCAAGAGTCTAGTTCAAACTTCTAAGTTCCATGTTCTTACATGCTAGTGGGACTCTCAAGATTTCCAAGTCATGCCTTGGTAGGAAGCCCTTGGTAAATTGGTATCCATGCAAACACCCAAATATTTTAGCTCGCAATTTAAACATAAATTATGTAATATTTTGATCAACAATTTCTCTACATCATTACATACCCAACCTGAGTTAAGAACATGACTAATCTTATGTCGATTATGGAGAAGAAGGTACAACCTCTAAGAATCATATTGAAACAAGGGGTTCCCAAAAAGCCATCTCCAACCATGCCAACAATGGCCAAGCATATCTATACTCATTTTGAACAAGTATTGTGTGCAATAAGGCTCATAATATGCATAAGAAAAAGTTTATCCTTACAAGATAAGGAAAATCCTTGAGCAATGGATCGCCACTCATTCCACAAATTCTTCTAATAAATTTTTTTTTTCCTACTCAATCATCATCCTTGAAATAGCTAGATGTATGTAATACATGTGCCTTGCACATACCACCTTGCAACTCCATATCAGTGTTCTTTCCAAATCCCATCCCATCCAACTACTTCATATATCCTAGCTCACAAGGCTATCCACCCTTCTCCAAGTTCTTGAAATACTTTTCATTATAAAAGAATGTGAGTCTTGGAAGGTATGAGAGGGTGACATTGTAAAATATAGTCCAAATGATCCCAAAATCCTAGCAATGTGTTTTACTGTGAGAAATTGATGTCTCGATACGATTTACCAAGGAGAGCTTCTTTCTAGACACTCAATCACCCATTTTGGAACCAAAATATTACCATGGGTGGAAATATGAAGTAGACCTAAGCCTTTTTCATCCTTGGGAATAATTCAAACTTCCTAGGGTACCATAGTGGGGGGGGGGGTTGTTAGCCCCACTATACTTGAACCACAAGTATGAATAGAAGAGTTGCTCCATACTATGAAAACGATGCCTATTTAGAAGCCAACAAGAACATAATAATTGTGTGAGGCCTAAAGAATACTACTTACAATATTAAATTTTTCCTTAAATGAACTATCTTTTTATTTCTTCCAAAGGAGAATATTAAGTTGCAAACAATACAAACACCAATCCTACATAGTTTTTGGAGAAATCCCAACAACAAAGGGGATGCCAATATACCTTACTATTACACATGGATGAACAAGCGCCCACGCAAGAGGGATCCAAATAGGAAACCCATCAATACCAATCAACCAATATTCAGTCTTATGATCACTGATTGTAGCCCTAGATGCATTGCAAAAAATAGACAAGAAACCCCTACAACTAGATACCAAGTCTTGGTCCACTTGAAAAGACAAAAAAGGATCATGCGCAATGTGATTATTAGCGATCTCATAACCATCTCTAATTGACATTCTTTGAATCTTCCCTTGTACTAGGATAGAATCGAGAAAATAACCAAGAGCATCAAAAGTTAAAACATAGAGATGAGGTGCCACGGAGCATCCTTGTCTATATGACCAGTGCAAAAGAATTCATGAAGAAAGCAAGTATTGATTGCAAGAAAAGATGAGACACAAAAGAATAAGGTGTTGTACAATAAAAGATAAGACACAAGGTGTTGACCATCCTTCGAAGACAAAGCCCAACATGTCAACAAATCTATAATAAAGGACCAATCAATTATGATATCTATGAGAGGATTTATCAAAATCATAGGGTTTGAGTATAGTGACACCTGATTGGCCACTACTTTGTCGAAAATCAGCTATTAGTTACTTTGACATGGTGTAGAAGTGACCGACACTTCACCTTGTACTTGCACTATAATGGGGGGAGTACTCTATTTATAGTCTCATATATGTGTTATGGATAATATTTCTAAGTCAATTTTACTGAACCAACGAGAAGCTTCTAGTACGATACTTATACAATTTGATAACATATAGGATTGTGCAATTGTAATAGAAAGAATCTTACTGCCTACTTATATATCTAGTTTCCTTCTGTTTACTTTCAAGCGCCCATCCGACGCCTTTGTCCATCTGCTTTGAATTCCAACGGTCGAAACAGAGAACGTTCATGTCGGATCTAGGCATGCAGATCCCCACGTTCGGTAAGTTTCTGTCTTTGGAATTTAAATAGTTTCTGCATTCACTGGCTCTTAACGTACGTTTTGACTGCCTACGTTAGAGGCACTTAACTCAAAAAATAGAAGATTAATACTCCATAAACCTCATTAAATCTACTTATTTTATTCTGTACATTTGTCTCTGGCTTTGTTTTACCAATCAGGATATTTAAAACCATGTTTTTTGTATTATTGGATAAAGCAATAGAACAATTCTAGTTAGTTAGATGGGATATCTCCCTCGTAGTTTTTGAATGTATCCAAACCTTGGTTGTTTAAGTCTATTTTATTATCACATGTGAAATGGTCCAAGTCAAAGGATTCCTCTCCTGCCGTCTGGGCATTCATTCCGGCATTCATTTTGGTTTCTAGTTTTCATGGTGGCTGAAAATTGAAATCACTACGAAAAGTATAATGCTTTGACCGTTAAATCCCACTATGGCTTGCTGAAGCTTGATTCCCTTTTCCATGTCACAGACCCATTCAAGGAACTAGAAGCTGCAGAAGATGGTGGAACACGTACCAATGATTGTGTACATATTCGTATACAATAGAGGAATGGACAAAAGTGCGTGACTACCATTGAAGGTCTTGGGAAGGATTACAATTATAAAAAATTTCTCAAAGATATGAAGAAAAACTTCTGTTGCAATGGTAATCTCGTGCAGGATCTAGAACGGGGATAGGTATTGCCCATATTTTGTATTACGATTCAGTTCAATTAGGGATTTAGGAAGATGTTTCGGTTAAGCGGTTTCTCAAACAAGCTTTGATATTTTTTTAGGTCATCTAGCTTCAAGGTGATCAAAGGAAGAACGTTTCTCAGTTCGTTATCAATGTAAGTTCCCAGCAGTCACAATTGTGACATTTCATTTTGTTTCAAACATGGTTGATGTGTGTTTTAAAAGAATCTTAGCAATTTCTCTGAATCATAAATTTTCTCTTGCAGGCCAGTTTGGCAAAGCAAGACAAGATTAAGATCCACGGGTTTCAAAAGACTTTTTTCTGGTTGAATAAGCATACCGGTTAAAAATGCATTAATTTGCTGTTTTCAAGTTTCAATCTGTGTATTTTTTACAAGTAAATATGTATTGTTATTACTATGTTGCTCATGGTCATGCAAGGTATATTTTCCTTATTTTTTGTAGGGATTTCAGTGCTGTAAAGAGTGTTAGTTTTAGCTCTTTAGTCAAACTGGGAAAAATATATTGTCTATATAATTGTATTTTCTTCAAGTTTTAAATATTAGAGGGAGAGGATTTATGTATTGGTGGTGGATAAATTATTTTCCTTATTTTCTCAAGTATTTGAATGTTGTAAAATCAGGTGCCCCAAAGTGGGTAACATCCTTTATTGTAAATCTATGTTATTTAAATTATAAATATTAAAAAAGATAGTAGATATTTTTTTCTAATAGTTTCATTTTTGTGTGGTATTTTATTTGTAGTTTGAAGGACTAGATTGCTTAAAAGCCCTCATAGCCTCATCTATTATTTTTTTCCTTATTTCTAGGGGATTTTAATGTTGTAAGGGATGTTTACTTAGTGAAATTAGGTGAAATATATAATATTTGTAAACTTGTGTGCTATGCAAATTATAACTATGGGAAATGTTGAAAGATGCAAAGAAATTTTTTTCCTCATTTTCTTAGAGATTTTCATGCCATGCAATATTAATCATTCACATAAAGAGTGAAACACAAATTAAAATATGTGGGTTATAACTACCTAAAATATATATGATGTTGATATTCTCCCATGTATAAACATATTTCCAAAATCAAAGAAAGAGGTAAATCAAGCTACACACAATACTAAATAACCCCCCTTACTACTACTGTACCAACCACCCAAATGATTTGGGTGGTTAATTTCCATTCTATAAATGGGTTGAAACTATTTAATTCTTGACCCAATTTCTACCCCAATGCTATGGTTTCTAGATCTCATTTCCACTTATCTTGTTTATCTTTAAAACATATGACCCATTGTCATAAATTAAAGATTCATTATGTCGTCTATAGACTTGATGTGTTTCATCTTGTATAATGACAACATTTTATTCCTTGATATTGAAAGTTTCATAATCCTAATTGATCAACAATTTTGGAGCATTTTCTAATCTTAATGCTTGATTCTGTGACCTTAAGTGAAGCTTGCAATTCTCACAAGTATATCATCCATTAAATAGGACAAGGATTCAACTATCATCAATGTAAGTTTTTGGTTTGAAATGCAATATTTGGTGAGATAAAAGATATTTTCTCTTATAAATTTGTTTAATAAATGTGAAGCAAATAGATTTGGGGTAAATGTTTCAACCCAAGGTTGCTTAAGTAAATGAGTATAATTATAAGAGTATATTTGAATTTTAGTTGAAAAATAGCTTAACCTTAGGGTATAACAACTAGAGTGGACCACATCCTATATTACTTTCTAGAAATAATTGAATAAGTAGGGTTATATGACATAGAATCCATAAGTTAGCCCCACATGGAGGAATTTTGGGGTAGGGGATGAAGGTATTTCAAAACGGATTGTCAATTTCATAGTGTTAGAAGGATTTATGGTAGTGAATGATAAATTAATAACTTGGGTGAGGGTTTCGGGTTTGTTTTATCACCTTCAAATAGTTTATTATATAGAGAGGTAAGAGATAAAAACTCATTGAACCTTCAAATTTTACCCTACTTGGATAGGGGATGAAGAGTTTATAAGTTTTCTTAGGCATGAATGGAGGCTATTTGACAATTCTAGTGATGACTCAATGCTGTATTAGTTTTTAGAGAATTTTTAAAAGAGTTGATATGATACTAATCTAACGGGAAAAGGAAAAGTTAAAAAACCCTCAACAAAACCTTTTGAAAGTGGAGGCTTAAATAAATTTTAAAATCTTTGATAAAAAAAATACTTATGTATTTTTCGCAAATCCATGCTGAATAATTTGGAGGTGACAAAAAAGGGCGTTACTTGAATGGGAGGAACCAAAGTGGAGGTTGAAAACTAATGATATTTTCTTGGTACAAGGAGATGAGATTGCCAATTTCTTTCATACCTATTCGAAGCACAGCAAGCATATAAACACCCTATGTGAGATGGAAAGGAATATTTTTCTAAGGCGAGTTTGATGCCCTAGTTTTCCCCACAACAATGTTAGGTCAAAAAATCAAAATGTACAGAACTAGAAACTGCCCCCACAGAAATATGTGCCCTCCTAAGGAGATTTGACTAGGAACACTTTTTCATCTAGTATGTGGAGGGAAGTGCTTGGAAAAGGAAACCCTAGTTTCAAGCTTTTGTGAGTTTCAACTCCACAAAGACTTTTTTCAAGATGGCACTAATACTTTGGTACAATTTTAGTGGTAGATATTCAAACAATTTGCACTATTTCATCATAGCCATAAGCAATAGGATGACTAAACGAAACACAAGCACAACATTACAAGAAGTACACAAATGCTTTCTGCTAGGAAACAACAAGGGAAAAAACCTAACAACTTTAGCATAGATTATGTCATCAAGTTGAACTCCAAATCAAGATAAGATAAACCCCAAAGAAAACATCAACTTGTTCTTCTCTCCAATGAACTTCTTCTTCTCTCTCTTGCACACTTGCTTGAGTGAGTCTCTGTCCAAATGAGAGGTGCACCCTCTTTATTTTTACTCATCAAGTGAGTGACATTTTTCCCTAACTCGAATGATTTCATACTTTTACAGGATTGACTTGTCTAAGACTCAAAGCAACATTTATATAAAAAAATTCTTGGCTACTACTGACCCAAATTAGAACTTATGGTTTACATTTATTCTTTCAAGACCTTTACATGACCAGGTAAGTCAATAACATCCCCTGAAGAAGGTATAACAATAAGACAAAAAAAGTACAGTAAGAATATATTTCAATGTTACAAAAAATTCAACATACTATGCCATGTGAACCCTCTCATTAATCCTACATTAGAGGGAGATATTTTCTAGTTCACTCGAGGCATAACTAGTTGAGGGGTGTGTAGGTAATTAGTGGTGTGGTGGATCTATTGACAAGATAGGGTAGGGTGGCAGATGTAGGATAAAATTCTACTCTCGAAAAATATCTTTGACAAATCTTCTCACACTTATTTAAAAAAGAGGGTTAGAGATGAAAAAAATGTTTTCTGCCGAAAACAATCGTTGGATAATTATTTTCGCACTGAGGCAACCGATGCACAATTTTGAAGGAATTTCATTAATTTTAACCTTTGACCCAAAACATTTATCTCATAGAAATTTAAATTGAATGTTCAACCAAGAAAATGATTTTGTTATGACGAAAAGTCATGATTTCCATTTTTTGCCACTTCATTCTCATGAAATTGTTACCCACCTTCACAAAACAACCCTTTGAAGTTGAATAATTTTAATGATGGATAATTTGACATAACCTAAGTATAATCGATAATAATTGTTAGGTAGAATAACTCCTGAATTTATATATTTCTACATAGAATGCCTTGATTTATACATCTATAGTGACTCTTGGGATCACACATCCGAGAGTCTCTTCATATTCCTACTATGTACAATAACGTATAATCCTGATGGATTATATTCCAAGAATCCCCCCCTTAATCCGAAGGGGTGTTAGTAAGTCCAAGCATATTTCTGAATCTCTCAAACTTTTCTCATCCAAGTGCTTTGGTGAAGATGTCTGCAACTTGATCATTTGTGGAATAATGTCGAAGATGGAGTGTCTTGGCCTCTACATGATGTCCAATCAAATGATACTTTGTTTTGATGTGTTTTATTCGATCATGGAATCTAGGATTCTTAGCCAGCTTGATTGCAGAAGTATATTCGATCAATAATGGAGTGGAGTTCTCTTGTTTTTCTTGCAAATTTTCAAGTATCTTCCTGAGCCATACTATTTCTTTCATTGTTTCACGTGCAACCACATATTCTGCTTCTGTTGTTGAATCTGCTGGAACTGACTATTTGCATGATCTCCAAGAGACAGCTGCTGATCCAAGACTCATAGTGTATCCAGAAGTTGATACTCCTGTCTCCTTATCGCCATCAAAATCAGAGTCTGCGTACCCAATAAGTTTGAAGTCATCCACCTTAGAGTACTTGAGTCCAACGTCTTGAGTCCCCTTCAAGTATCTTAGAACTCTTTTTGCAACTGACCAGTGTCCTTCACAAGGTTTATGCATGAACCTTGAAAGTATGCCAACAACATAAGAAATATCTGGTTTAGTTGTTGTAAGGTAGATAAGTCTTCCTACAAGTTGTCGATACTTGGTCGCATCCTCAAATTCTTTTCCTTCACTTGATGTGAGCTTCATTTTCTGTTCCATTGGAGTAGAGATACGGTAGCATTCTCTCATGCAAAATTTGTCTAGTAGTTCTCCAACATATTTTTCTGAGATAGGAATATGTACTTAGGATGTTGAGTGACTTCAATTCCTTAGTAATAGTGGATATGTCCCATATCTGTCATTTCAAAGATCTTTTTCAAATCTTTCTTTATCGATGCTATATAGCTCTCATTGTTCCCTGTCATTAAAATATCATCTACGTACACCAAAAGATACACAAAAGATCTTCCAAATTTCTTTATAAACAGTGTTGCATCATCAAGATCAAAATGTTCAAAATTTAACTTCAAAAGATGCTCGGTTATTTTTTCACACCATGTGCGAGGTGCTTGTTTTATCCCATACAAGGATTTGACAAGCTTGCATACCTTTTGTTCTTTTCCTTTCACAACAAAGCCTTCTGGATGAGACATGAAGACATTCTCTTTCAAGTATCCATTCAAGAAAGCAGTCTTCACATCCATCTGATGAACTTTCCATCCATTTCGAGCAGCTAAAGAGAGTAAGGTACAGATGGTAGCCCATTTTGCTGTAGGAGAAAACGTTTCTTCATAGTCAATTCCTTCCTTCTGTGCATAGCCTTTTTCTACAAGCCTCACTTTGTGCTTGTCAAGTGAGCCATATGATCTATATTTATTCTTGTACACCCACTTGCAGCCAATTGGTTTGGTTCCAACTGGAGGGTCAACCAGCTTCAAAGTTCCATTCTTCATGAGTGCATCATACTCATTCTGCATAGCTTCTTTCCACTCAAATCGAGTAGAAGCTTCTTTAAAGGAAGTTGGTTCAAAGTTAGCAGATAAATTAAATTCACAATCAAATGATACATCCATGTCATCACCTGAATTATCTACTTCTCCTCCATCTTCATGTATTTTTTAACTTCTCGTTCCAGTCTTTCCAATTTCATCCGGATGGACACTTTCAAGTGTCTTTGTGGCCCATTTAGGAATCTTTCGTGATGGTCGTTGTTGGTTAGCTGGTGGTGCTTCATCATTGATTGAGAGTATTCCAATTCTCTCAATCACATCATTCAGTTGAATCTCTTGTTGAGGTGAAGTAGCAAGAACTTATTCATGTGGGGGAGTTGGTGCTTCATATGGAAATTCCAAAGGTTGATCCAGAATAGGAATCCCCCCTTCAAGGTTTGGAATTTCATATTCATTTTTAGAATATTTCTTTGGATGAGGATATTTTTCCAAATGATCAAGTTGTCTCTCAATGGACTAGTCATTTTTATTAGTCTCAAGAAAAATGACATCTTTGGAAATAACAAACTTCTTTTTTACCTCATCATACAGACGGTATGCCTTGGATTTTTCTTCGTACCCCAGGAAAATGCATTTTCTACTTCGAGCACCAAGGTTGTTTCTTTGCTCCTTTGGAATCAAGGCATAACAAGTGGAACCAAAAACTCTGAGATGCTTGACTGAAGGGAGATGGCCAAACCACATCTCATGTGGAGTCTTGTTGTCAAGAGCATTTGAGGGACTTTTGTTTCTCAAATAGGCTGCACATTTCACTGCATCACCCCAAAACATTAGTTTTACGTTCTTAAAAAACATCATTGAGCGTACCATATTCATTCTTTCTGCTCCACTGTTTTGTTGAGGATTGTAGGGAACAGTAGTCTGATGTGCAATTCCATGTTGGTGAAGATAATCTTCAAAAGCATTTGAAGTGCATTATTTCCCATTGCCAGTACGAAGTGTACCAATTTTAGATTGTGCTTGTTTTTCTATCAATGCATGAAAGTCCTTGAATGTTTGAAATGCTTCTTATTTTGTCTTTAATGTGTAAATCCAGCACATTCTTGAGTAGTCATCAATAAAGGTCATAAAATACTTATTCCCATTGGTAGAAGGAGTTGGCATTGGGCCACATAAATCAGAATGCACTAATTCTAATTTCCTACTTGCTCTAAAATTAGATTCATGGAATGGCAGCTTACTGTGTTTCCCTAATATACATGCATCACATTTTCTCTTCTCTTTGGGAATGGTGGGAAAACCAAATACACCATTATTTCTCAACAAATGAAGACTGTTATAATTTAGATGACCAAATCTTGCATGCCACAATAAACTTGATGACAAATTACCTTCTCCATGCTGAGAGAGGTAGGCATAGTTCTGAACCCTTGCAGATGAACCCTTGAGCTTCAGCAACTTCCCATCTTCGTATCCAGTCATGATGACTTGGTTTTCAAAGGACTTTCTTATTTCTATGATTCCATCAAACATGTGGACGGAATGGCCTTGTTGTCGAATCTCCACCAAAAACATGTGGACGGAATGGCCTTGTTGTCGAATCTCCACCAAGGACAGCAGGCTTCTCTGCAACTCTGGAAGATAAAGAACATTCTTCAACAAGAAATTAGGGAATCCAGGCATCTTCAGCGGAATGGTGCCGATTCCCTTTGGTTTAAGACTTGACTTATCTGCAAAGTAAACTATATAATTTATTGTTTCATTAAGTTCTTCAAAACAATCTTTTCTAAAAGCCATGTGTGATGTTGCACCAATATCAAGTAGCCAACATTCTGTGTAAGATGAAAGTGAAGTCATTTCATTAATACCAAGATTACAATGTGCGACAATACAATGAGTAGAATATGAAGATTTACTAGCATATTGGTTCTTATTGCCATATTTCTTCTGGTTGTGTCTGTTTTTGATGGAGTTCCATGAAGCCCAACACTGACCTGCTGTGTGTCCAATCTTTCCACAGTGCTTGCACTTGAAATCTGATCTTTTGCTAGAGTTGTTTCTACCTCCTCTACCTTTGAAGTTTCTTCTTCCTCTGCCTCTCTTCTTCCTCCACCATTCTGGATAAGTGTCTTTTCCAGAGAGAGTGGCGCCAACTACAGATGGTATAGATTGCATCTTCTACGATGAATCTTGCAACTTATAGAAAGCTTTGAAAATTTATAGGATACAGGCTTGAGTTCTTGGTATTTTACAAGTTAGAAAATGATTCTGCAGACTATACAAATAATTGTGCAGCTTATCAAAATAATTCAATAGCTCTATATCATTTGTTTTAGAGTGCCATTACATGAAAAACTCAAAACATTTTATGAAAAGATGCAATGATATATTAATACAATGTATTGTAGCAGAGTGGGTTCTCAACACTTTTACACTCTTCCGGAAGTCTTCAACTTCAGTCATAGCAATGGTCCAAACAGCTCAAAACGTAGCTCACGCTCAGTCTTCATGTGTTTCAACAGTAGTATTTGTGATGGAAAAAATATTCAAACTGAAGCTTTAATATTCAACTAAGCAGTTTATGACACTCGCAACAAATCTATAGATAAATTCGCTTAAAAAATGAGAAGCACGGCATAGACTTATTCTCCAACACATGAACTAGCAACGATGAACTCATCAAATACAAAGTAATGTGGACAAGGAAGTCACAATAGTATTTTTATACAACGAGTATGGTTAGACCCTTAGGTTCAAAATGCAGCTTCAAATATTTTTATATGAGCAACTACAGACTTATATTCTTCAATACAAAAGTCACGAGCCTCTTCAATTCGTAGCACCCATCCTACATATGAAAAATATTTGCAGACTTTCCCAGAAAACTCCATGCACAGGAATTAGGGTATAAATTAGGGTTTATGCAGTCTCCAATGGTCACAAGTAATACAACGTCAAAGGTTTACCTCCACGCTATATTCTGAAGGTGCGAATCTTCACTAGCAGTATTCAGTCACTGGACTTCACGGAATCGCAAGAGCAATACTGTTCCATTCTTCAAGCAAATGAAAAGGCGTGATCCTTCAGCCTTCTATCATCATTTTTCAACAAACTTGCAACAACATAATAACATGATTCCTCACAACTTCAGTCTGAGATATCCTCTTGGCTTGTCGCAACACTCATCCTTCCATAGCGGATGTCAAAACATGAAATCACATTTCATGACTTCACAAAGAGGCAATGGAAAAAGTGTTGATGGGATAGGACTATCGCACGACCATCTCAATGCAGGCTTGAAGAATATCTCCGAAAGGAGTGGGAACACGATGGACTACGGGAAATAAAAGCAGCAGGAAAGTGGGAGCACAATATTTTCACGTAGTTTGGGAATAACATGAGCCTTCACAACTATACAATACCTCTTTCCCAACAATATTCTTATCGATATTCAATGAGTTTGTAGGAAAAGAATGTCTCTAAACTCATCACGGATCTAGTCTTCAACACATTATCAGTTTTGAATACCGAGTTTGCAAGTCACAACTCTTCAAATAAGACTAATACAGTCTCAATTCTCAAAGATACAGAACCACGAGTTCAAACACAAGGAAGTCCCAGCTATCAACATATAATATTACGACTACAAAAACTTCAATCATTCATTCCCACAAAAGAATGCATAGACTCCTCATAACCCACAGAACTTACGCAATTTTAATACAATCTTTGAATGAGATAGAATTAATTGGAGAGATTTCAAAAATCATGTGACTCACAGATGTGAAGAAGGAGTGGCGTGAAAACTCTCCACAATAAATATCGATGGCTCAAGAAATGGTCCTCAGCACGCACAGCTCTAGCGTTGGGTGATTATTGCACAAAATTCCTCAACATAGTTCTGGAATTGTAATGCATACAATGAATGTATGCATCCTGGCAGGAGAAATGCTCAGATGTAGACTAACAATGGGCAGACAGTCTGAAATGAATTGACAAAGGGAAGAATGGAGGTCTTGCAGGCGGAATGGCAGGCATGCAGGCAGGAGTTATGGAGCTCTGATACCACTGTTATGTAGAATAACTCCCGAATTCATATATTTCTACATAGAATGCCTTGATTTATACATCTATAGTGACTCTTGGGATCACACATCCGAGAGTCTCTTCATATTCCTACTATGTACAATTACGTATAATCCTGACAGATTATATTCCAACAATAATTACTATTAAAAAATTAGTAAAAGCATTAGCCACATGTTATAATATTCACTCTTTTTTCTTTCATTAAGAAAGAAAATATACTTGATATTCATAATAGAATCAAGGTATACAATTGATATGTTCATAATAAAAGTGTCATTTCTACTCTATCACCTCAGACATCATAGAGCTCCACCAAAAGTAGATGCAAAGTTCTTGCAAAACATCAGCCCCAAACTGGCCAATCTAAAAACTATGATATTAGGTGCTAGAACAACCTTTAGATAATACTAGAAATGCCTCAAAGAAGGACTCAAATAAGATAGTCATCCAAGAATTACCAAAAGCATATAGCATTACTAGTCCCAATCGTCTAGAATAAAAAAAGAGAAAGAGACCGTGAGACACCACATTCGAAACCTCCCATTCTTCAAAGAAGATAATGCCCTTTGCTGAAAACAATTATTTTTTTATATAAAGGACTATATTTTATATAGTATCCATCATAATATAAAGTAAAAAATATCTTTATATAAATATGTATATATGATTAATATCTCTTCACTATGTCAGCCACAATGTTGTAAATTAAAAAATGTAAACGTATATTACCATCGCTTCAGTATCCTACCACAGTAATGTAAGCTAGGCTCAATATTCATATATATTAATGGGAGCTAAAATTTTTGGAGTATGTAAAAAAAAATTATTTCCTCAAATGATACATGAAAAAACAAGTATGGAAAAAGACTCCATTGTGACTCACGCTATCAACCATATAAATCTCAATTTGAAAAGGGGGTAATCTTGAACATTGAAGATTGAAAATGTACATAGGTTTTCAATTTATAGAACACAACGTTTTGGTGTACTGGTTTTTTGATCTACCATTTAGGGTGAGATATGGTAGCAAAGAGCCTCACCTCTCAAGGGAGAAACCAATATAGAACACCCAAATCTAAAACAATATTCAGAAACCCTAAAACATGTAAGGAACAAGAATGGCACAAGAAAGATTGAATACGTCATTACGAGGCTGGATGCCTTTTTATAACCATTACCAAGGGACCTCATTGATGAGGAAAAAACCAACAAAATAAATGTTGCTCATTGTTAATAATATATCTAAATACATTAAATATAATACTATATCTACTACATTAAAAATATGTATCAAACAGAGTACATTGAAACTAATACCAAAATGGGGAAAATGGGGAGTGTGGGCCTCCCATACACACCATTCCTCTTGGTTTAAGTGGAAAGCGTCCCTACTTTCCTAGCTCTCGGTTTAAGTTGGAAGCCATGCTTGCAAAGGGGAAAAGCCATAGGTAGAAGAGGTACCGATCTTTGTTGCAACTCGATGAAGATCTAGACATTGTGTAGATGGTGTAAGATGTGAGCAGGTTGGGGATGCCATGGACACTGTTGTTGTACATCTTATTGACCATGTGCAAATGAACTAGAGGGACAGATCTATAGGATTTTATATCTATGAAGCTCCTCTATGGTTGGTGGAGATCTGTGTGCCCTTGGGGCTAGGAGACCTGTGTATCCACCAGCACCAATATTGAAACCCTCAGAAGGGTGTGATATTCAGTGATCCAAAAGCTGCAAGCGACCCAAAAAACCCTTGAAACCACTCTCTACAAACAAAAATGTGTGAGTGTTCCTTAGCACACTACATGCTCGATCCAGGGTGTGGGCCCACTGGCATTGCATTATCTATCGACAATCTCCCACTGGATTTTAGATGGCTTCCTCTACATGGGATGAGGGCATGTTTGAACCTTAAATATAGGGCACTGTGATGATGTCATCTTATTATTCAACATGTGTTGGGAATCTGTAAGAAGCATGCACAACTGTAAATGTAGAGTTAAAAAAGCCTCACAAATAAATACCAAAAGTGACTTGCAAACACCATAAAATTCAAGATGATGAATTCATGAAAGATCGTTGATCATGTTTTGCACTGCATGTGGTAGTTTGAACTGTTGTTCCTACTTTGGGGAAAATATAGCATTATGCAGACAACTCTTACAAATCCTATAACCTTCTATTACAGATGTAATTCAATGCATTCTTAGGTTATTTTTATCCATCATAAAAAAACAAACACCATTAAACACAAGGCCAATCTGATAAGTAAAATACATATTTAGATATCACTGGTAAGCACCTTGTGAAGAATCTAGTTTGAAGTCACACATTCCTCACAAGTATCAGTTAATAATTGGAGGAAATGAAGTTATGGTCTGAGGTTGAAAATCAAGATACCATTCGTATCACCTCCCAAATAAATTCAACACTGTTACATGTGAGGGTGGACGAGAGAAACCTCATGCCAACAGACCTTCCAGGGAAGTATGAGATAACATAGTATGACAAGGCCAACCTAGAGAAATAGAATAGAGAATGAAGTTATGAATCAAGATATTGGCCAGCGATAACATGTACAAACAATTTCCAGAAGGCATGGTGCTGGCAGCTGACTGAAATTTTCTTGGCAAATCCCACACTCCTTTTGACACATTTTAAAATTAGAAAAGATAAAAATTAATGAATGAGAAATATTAGCTAAATATTCCATATAAGACATGCTTATAACTTATTTAATGAGGGTGAAAACATGCAAGACATCTAAAACTAAAAATAGATGATCACACATTGGATGACTAGATAGTTTAAACGAAATGAAATAAATCCAAATTCACAACATGCATAATGCAAATGCAGATTACAAAATAAACATGTGGGATGTGATGTCTTGAAAGAAACAAGGAAGAACATTTTCCAAAGTCTAGACATGTTTAATATAAAGCTTGGGAAACCTACTCTTAGATAAACAATGGTGCCAAAAAATATGGTGAGCCAGAATTATCAATAGAATTATTCATAAACATTAACATAGATCTTAAGCTAGATACGTAACAAGAAGAAAACACATAATAAGTAATGAAAAAATAGGTTGTAAAGAAAAACTAAAAGATTACAAAGAATATAAACAAAGATAAAAGAGAAAGAAAATTCAAAAACAAGGAATATAGAAAAAGATAATATAGATTAAATTGAAGAAAAAAATTCAAAAACAAGAATATAGATAAAACTGACACAGATTAAAATGAAGAAAAAAATTTCAAAACAAAGAATAAAGATAAAGATAACACAAATTAAAATGAAGAAGAAAGTTCACCACATGACTCACAAATAAGTAAATATAATTCAAATGCATTCTTAATCATCATGTCCCATTTGACTTCCAATAATTTTGGATAGTGAAAAAATAATCAATACAAATCATGGATTCTTAATAAGCATGCCAACATTTGACTTCCAATGGTGCTGCATAATGAAAAAATACTCCATACAAATCATGGAAAATAAAAATAATACAAAATTATGATTCGATTGATACAAAATTATGATATAAAGAAATTAATATAAATCATGGATTCTTAATAACAATGTAGGCATTTGACTTCTAATGGTTCTGCATAATGAAAAAATACTCAATCAATACAAATTATAAAAAATAAAAATAATACAAAATTATGATTAAAAGAATACAAAATTATAATTTAAAAAAATTAATATAGAGACAGGGACTTCACTTGATGACTTGAAAGTCATGGGGTGAAGAACACAAGCAAATGACAAAAAAACAACATCACATACATCCAAGCAAAAGAGAGAGACATAAATTGATACCTCTAGAGAGAACTTATAATTATAACTTCAAGTCATCGAATGAAAAAAAAAGGCAATGCATCACATACATCCAAGCAGGTACAAGGACTCCTCTTGATGACTTGGATCCATCTGCATCACAGACATACAAGCATGCACAAGTTCAATCAATACCAGAGAAAACTTATAAATACTTTCAAACTTTCAATGCTTTGGACGATTTCTGTTGCATACTTGATTTGATGATATCCCAGTACTGCATCATAGACATCCAAACAAACAAATATCAAACAAAGAAAAATCTTACACATCAGATAAAAAAAAACATATACATCCAAGCAAGCAGGCACAAGATAACTTCTACAAGATAAAACAAATAAGCTAAAGATAAAAAGGCTCCATCAAAGACATTTATCAACATGGGAGAGAACTTATAAATATTCTCAATGCCTTCGAGGTTTGTCGTTGCATCACAGACATCCAAGCAAGCTGCACTCGATGAATTCAAGCCATCAGATGAATGAAGCTCGCATTCCCCTGGGTGAATCTTGGGACCTATACACAATTATAAATAGCATGAATCAAATAGAAAACAAACTTAAAATCAATAATCAATCCTATTTAGCCCACTTCAGCTCCATCTCATTACTTCTAACCACTCTCCTTTGCTCACAACACCCTCCTTTCTCCCACACACTTATCTCCATTTCTTTCCCACGCACTGCATTCTAGACATCCAAAAGAAAGAATCCAAGGATAAAAGCTCTGCATCACACACAATACAAACTTATAAATGCTCTACATCACAGGAAATACACAAAGAACTTATAAAATCTCTGTAGGCACAAGCTTTGATAAAGAAGCGGATGATAAAAGCTCTGCATCACATACAATCATTCAAGCAGCACAAGGAGGGAACTTATCAATACTCTATGATAAAGAAGTGGATGATCAAAGATCTCTGATAAAGAAGCAGATGATAAAAGCTCTGCATCAAAGACAGTAATTCAAAGGGCACAAGGAAGGAACTCATAAATACTCTTGAAAGCATTGCACGATTGCCCTTACATACTTTTTGTTTTTTTCTTACGGAAAAGCGTTGCTTTATTTTTTCTTTTTTTATTTGTAAAAGCATGGACGGAAAATTGTTGCTTGCTTCCCAATCTTCTCAGCAACTTATAATACTCTAGAGATTCAATATCTGATAAGACTTTCATTTTGTCTTTTTGTTTTTATTTTCCTTCCAAAATAGTATGCGTTCATAAATAGTTTCCGATGCATCTAGATGGGATGTATCTTTATAAATCAAAGTTCATTTATATTTAAGATGGTTATTTTCATTCTTTCATATTTAAAGTTATTTTATATTTATTGGATATATTTAAATTTATAATTTTTACAAATTAATTTTTATTTATATTTTATTTAGATGGTTATTTTTATTCTTTAACATTTAATGTTATTTACATCTATGGGTTGTATTTAAGTTTACAATTTTTACAAACTAAGCTTTATTTATATTTAAGATGGTTAATTTTATTCTTTAACATCTAAATTTATTTACATCTATTGGATTTGTGCAAGTATTAGCATAAATATCACCCATGGTCAAGCATTTTTAAACAAGATGTAAAAGTACATTATTTATTAAAAATAGTCCCTAATCAAATACAAGAAAATGTAAGTGATTTATTAAAAATCAACCCCAATCAAGTATAAGAAAACTTTTGCCAATTTACAATTGGACCAAGCTCAACTTAAGACTTCTAGCAATCCAACATACTTATCTTTTACAATTGGACCAAGCTCAACCTAAGGCGTCTAGCAATCCAACATACTTATCTTCCGTACACAATCTGTGTTAATCAATAAAAGCGTTTAGAAACCAACAAATGATTGATAGCACATGGCTTGAGCTAATAAAAATTTATACCATTGTGTGAAATACTACAAACAAAATACTATTCAACCCATGTTCTCTTGTTCAAATAAATCCTTCCTAAAAAAGATTAAACAACTTAAAAATGTATGAAGGAAGGAGGACTCAATATGACACCCCAATGACAACTTCCTCTACCCCAAGCATCGATCACAACTATACAACATTTCCCCATACTAGGATTCTCCCCCATACTAGGCTGTAGAGAGCCTCCCTCCTCTGGGTGCAAAAATGGTTAGAAACAAGATTTATATCCATGCAATATTGAAGAATTCAAAACCTTAAAGACACACTTACCTACAAATTCGAACACATATACATTATTGGTAGAACAAAGTATGAAGAAATATTTTCCCAATGATCATACATTCTTATACCATTTTTTTTTGGACTTGCAAACACTATTTTTAATATCAAAATTCTACCAAACCAAAACAACAATTTTTGCTCTTTACTTTGAAAACCAAAATTAAAATTAAAAAATTTGACACTACTTTCCATTTGGAAATCCTATCAAACCAAAATAACATTTTTTTGTTTTTTGATTTGAAAAGCAAAATGAAGATTAAAAATCTGACACTACTTTAGATTTAGAAACCCTATCAAACCAAAATAGCAATATGAATTTTTTGCTTTTTGCTTTCAAAAGAAAAATGAAGATTCAAAAACCTCCATTATCGTGGATGAGTATTCTTAACTTGGAATATCATTCTCTAAGATTACGTGTGGTGTGGGGTGGACGCTGAAGAGGAAAATCTAATCACCTATTAGGAAGACCATCCCAAGACCATCCCATCCCTTGAAAGGAAATTGGAAATCTTTGAAATAAAGAAAACATGGTTATATATATCAAACGTTGCTATTCAAGGAAAAGCTAAAATTATCTCTATCGCAAAAAAAGCTTAAAGAAATGTTATCCTTCATCTCTAACAGTTCGGTTCAAGTGAATGGAAAAGCAACCACGCAGACTATCTTAGAGTATCCGTTGAGAGGAAGTCCGAAATTCTATAAAGGAAGCAAAAATGGTTATTCAATTCTCTCTATCTTTGTATGTGTGAGTGGTCGGGCATCTGAGTCTATGGGTGATACTGGCGAAGGCAAGACTGGACTGGAGTTCAACTTTCCTCTTTTTCATTTCTCCATATATCTCTGTGTATGTGAGTGATTAGGCCTAGGCCCTCTGACTATGTGAGTGCTTGAACATCTGAGTCTTGTGTAATAGCGGAGGAGGGAGGACACGACTGAACCAGAGCCAATTAATTAATCATCTGTTGGAACAACAACATCAAAGACGATGTGGAAAACATAATTTTCTATTCCAGAGGCAGGATTGGACTGGACTGGAGGTCATCTTTCTTCCTTCCCATTTCTTCTTGCTATATCTCTATCTGTGTGAGTGATTATGCCTACGCCCTCTGACTGTGTGAGTGCTTGGGCATCTAAGTGTGAGTCCTTTCATTTTTTTACCCTCTATTTATTAATTATTTAGATATATGATAGTCTGCATGCCAAATTTAGATATCATTTCCTGGAAAAATTTAGATATATACAAACTTGAAATAATGGAGATGTTAGGTATAACTGTTAATCCATTCTCCATTAAGGGGAAGACTTGAAATAATGGTGAATTAATGAGACAGCTAGCTGAGCTTGGACTATTTGTATCACTGAATCCCTCTTGATGTAGTTGCTGTTTTTGCATTCTTGGCTGTTGTAATACAGTTTGTTGTTCTTGTGTAACCCCTTCATCAAGAACTGGTTCATCAAGAACTTTATGCCATTCCTCATGGCTTTGGTTGTTGTTCTCTGAAATTCTTGTTTCTTGTTCATGGAAGAGTACATCTCTACTTGCAAATACCTTGTGAGGAGAAGGATCAAACAATTTATATGCTTTGAATTGAGAACAGTAACCTATGAAGATACATTTAATGGCTTTAGCATCCAGTTTCTTCCTATTTTCCTTTGGAATATGCGCAAAAGCCGTACACCCAAAAACTTTCAAATTCTGAACTACTAGTTTGAAACCATACAAACCTTCAAAAGGAGTAATATTATCAAGACTCCTAGTTGGACTTGTATTATTTAGGTAAACAACAGTATATATGGATTCGCCCCAGAAGGTATTTGAGAGACTCTTACCTTTCATCATACTGCGTGCACACTCTACCAGGGTTCTATTTTTACTTTCAGCAATTCCATTCTGCTGTGGAGTGTTGGGTACTGTAAACTGTTGTACTATACCATTATCTTTGCAATATTTGTTGAATTCCCCTGATTTATACTCCCCCCCTTGATCTGAACGAAGGATTTTAATGGATTTTTCTGTCTGTTTTTCAATCATGTTTCGGAACTCCTTAAAGTACTCAAAAACATCACTCTTTCTTCTAAGAAAGTAAACCCATGTGTATCTTGTGCAATCATCAATAAATAGTAGAAAATAAAATGCACCTCCTAAGGATATAGTTTGCATAGGACCGCAAACATCAGTATGCACAATATCTAACACATCTCTTTTTTTCTTATCAGGATTAGAAGGAAATTCATTTCTGTGCATCTTTCCTAATGCACATCCTTCACAAGGAATGTTCACATTTTTAACATGGGAAGTCCTTCAACCATATTATGCTTCAATAATAACAATAAATCTAGATGATTGATGTGACCTTACCTTTGATGCCAAAGACTCTCTGTTGGCATGATTGCAGAGTTAATGCGTAATGCTCTTTACTAGTAACATCAAGCTTGTATAGGCCTCCCACTCTGACTCCCTTTGCAAGAGTTTTGTGTCGCTCCAGTAAGTCCTTCACTATGCAGTAGTTTTTGAAGAATTCAACCTTCAAGTTCTGATCTGTAATAGTAGACACAGATATCAATTTTTTCTTTATCCTTGGCACATACACTACATTGCGAATGTGACAAACACTACCATTTGGCAATGTCATCGGAATATCTCCGTATCCCTTGATCTGATAAGCACGCTCATCACCGAGATATATACTAGCACCATTCTGTGTTTCTTTATAGTTAGTATACCACTTCTTATTACAATTCATATGCATTGATGCTCCGGAGTCAACAAACCAAGCATCAATATCATCAATTTCAGCAGATAAAGCAGCATTAGACACAAACAGTCTAAGATCCCTTGAGTCAAATTTTGGCGTTTCAGAAATCTTATCAGCAATTTCATCTCTAGCCATAAACAGTTTTAGATCATGTGGTGAAGAGTCTTCAACAAAATGACCTGAATGTTTTCTAGGTTGTCTATTCCTAGCCTCATCATTCTTTTTCTTATAACAGTCTTTAATAAGATGTCTAGGTCGACCACAATAAAAACAACTTTTTGACTCATTCCTGTTAGATGGCATACCTTGATTCGGTCTTTGAGGAGCTCAACTAGTGATGAAGAAAAAAGTTCACATAGCGAAGAGGAAGGTAATCAACAGCTAAGAAGATCTTCAAGACAGGTTCGAGCTCCTGAAAGGTACAAATACTATGCCCTTATGAGTAGCATTTCGAATGTACATGAACCCATTATTTTTTATGAAGCCAATGTACATGATGAATGGAGAAATGCAATGGAGGAGGAATATGAATCAATAATGCAAAACAATACCTGGGAATTGACTGAATTGCCTAAACATAAAAAGCCAATAGGATGCAAATGGATATACAAACCCAAGTTTAAATCAGATGGTAGAATAGACAAATATAAGGCTAGATTGGTGGCAAAGGGATACTCACAAATAGAAGGTATTGACTTTGCTGAAACATTTGCACCTGTAGCTAAATTGAATACTATCAAATTATTAATTGCCTTAGCTACAAAGTATAATTGGAAGCTAAACCAATTAGATGTTAAATCAGCCTTCTTTAATGGTGAGTTAAAAGAGGAGGTGTACCTTACTCAACCTGAAGGGTTTGTGGAAAAAGGGCAAGAACACTTAGTGTGTAAGTTAAAGAAAGCATTGTATGGACTAAAACAGGCACCTAGGTCATGGTATGAGAAGATAGACTCTTTATTTCTTCAACAGGGATTTATGAGGAGCAAAAGTGATTCAAATATATATATCAAATGTGATGAGCAGGGGTATATAGTATTGATTTTTGTATATGTTGATGACTTAATAATTACAGGAAATGCAGAGAATCTGATTGATGAAATCAAGGAGCAGCTGTCACAAGTTTTTGATATGAAAGATCTGGGTGAGCTTCATTACTGTATACGTCTTGAAGTTTGGAGGAATGCAGGTCAAACATTTGTTTGTCAAAGTAAGTATGTCAGAGATGTACTTCAGAGATTTAAAATGGATCAGTGTAACCATCTACTGTTCCCATGCAGTAGAATGTGAAACTCTCTTGTGCTGATGATTCAAAGGAGGTGAATGCTACAATGTACAGAAAGATGGTGGGTAGTTTGAATTATCTCACTACAACTAGACCTGACATTCCATATTCTGTAAGTATGCTAAGTCAGTTTATGGCAAAACCTCAAGAAAGCCATTGGAATGCAGCAAAGATGGTACTCAGGTATCTAAGAGGAACACTTGACTTTGGTATTAAATATACTGATGCTTCTGTTGTTGAGTTGGCAGGTTATTCAGATTTTGATTGGGCTAGGAATCTAGATGATCGAAGATCAACCATTGGATATGCATTTAGCATAGGATCTGGAGTTGTTTCATGGAGCAGTAAAAAGAAGCCTACTATATCTCTGTCCTCTACTGAAGTAGAATACAAGGCCCTGTGTGCAGCTACCTATAAAGCTGTTTGGCTAAGAAGACTTCTTCAAGATGTCGGAAAAGAACAAAAGGAACCTACAGTAATCAAATGTGATAACCAAAGTACAATCAAGTTGGCAAATAATCTGATCTTTAATGCAAAGACAAAGAATGTTGATGCTCAGTATCATTTTGTTAGGGAGAAGCTACAATCCAATGAAATAGATCTCATATATTGTAATACTTGTGAAAATACTGCTGACATTTTCACAAAGCCTCTCGAAAAGATCAAATTTGAATTGTTTAGGGAAATGTTAGGTGTAGCTATTAATCCATTCTCCATTAAGGAGCAGACTTGAAATAATGGAGATGTTAGGTATAGCTGTTAATCCATTCTCCATTAAGGGGAAGACTTGAAATAATGGTGAATTAATGAAACAGCTAGTTGAACTGTATTTTAATTAACGCAGATCCTATTTCTGCGGTGGTTATTGTAACCGTTTTCTGAGTTCTTCAGTCAATAAAAACGGATCGAGATACTCTCTGTAACGTAGTGGTTTTCCAATCTGCTTTCCGAGTTCACTGCTCTGTTTTTCAATTTGCTTTGTTTTAACTTGGTATTAGAGCCATTGAGCCTGGAAATCGCTAGAGAGAGCCAGAGCTAGTTGAGGAGAACCCTGTGTGTTGAGCGTGAGGTTGAATCCATTTTCCTCTTACAAGACGGATCCCACATAGAGAGGCAGCAAATCAACTGTGTTGGGGTGAGATCACAACCTAGCTTGAAGAGGAGAGATCCCTCAGCTTATCAGCGTGGAGATCTGGAGCTGCATAAAGCAGCGATTGCTGCGTATTCAATCCAGGAGCTGTGAGCATTGGGCAAGGACACAGCTGGCCTAGCGTTCAGCGTGTAAGTAGTTCCTGTAAGGAGTTCCGTGCTGTCTTGGTTGCTGGAAGCGTGGACAGATCATTGAAGGAGGCCAAAATTGTGAAGGAAGTCAAGCAACATTAGTGTGGATGCTTCGCTGTAAGTGAATATTAAATAATTGAAGGAGAATTACTCCTGTAAATGCCAGTGAATATTGAATTCCAGTCAACTTCGCTGTAACTGAATATTGAAGGAGAATCGCCGCTGTGAATGCTAGTAAGCATCAGCATGGGTGAGTTGAGAACCTGGAAATTTCCAAAGGGAGAAATAAGATCCTGCGCGTGAAGCAGCAGAACCTCTCTAAATGAGCTGGGTGGATTGTTTGTGTATCATTTTCAACAAAAAAACCTTGCAGATTTAATCGCTGTGTTGTCTGCTGTCTGCTCACTATCTTCTCACCATTCTGTAAACAGCCTAAGCATTGGCTTCACCATTGGCAACCAACTACCAGTGTGGAGGTATAATTTTTTTTTTTTTGGGCTGCGATTTGATAAATTTAATTTGGTAAATTTTTGTTGTCAGGGCATAGATCTCAAGAAAACCCAGATCTGAAGAGGCCCGTCCAAGCTGAGAAGAAGCCTGCACTGGGATTTCATTGCTGAGATGTCAAATCCATTGGCATAGACCTATCTCAATGAGGCCAACAAATTGGATGGCTCGAATTTCATAAACTGGAAATTCAAAATGCAGACCTTGATAAAAGGCTATGGTGTCTAGTCAATCACCAATGGAGATGAAGCGAAACCTGTAGAAGCTGTGGGTGGAACAACAGCACACATTCAAGACTGGGATAAGCACGAAAACAAAGCCAAGGTACTGTTACGAATGTCTATTAAAGATAGTATTATTCCACATATCAGAGATGCTAAAACTTCTACTGAAACATGGACAGCACTTAAAGATCTATATGAAACTAGCAATACAAACCGTCTGCTTTTCTTAAAAACTAAATTGTTAGGCATGAAGATGGATGAAAATGAGTCTGTTAGTTCATTCTTGGGTCGTCTCAAAGAAGTGAAAGATAAGCTAGGAGACATAGGAGAAAAGGTCTCCAGCACTGATCTCGTAACAATTACATTGAATGGTGTGCTAGAGCACTACCATATGTTTATAACAGGTCTCGCAGCAAGGGAGAAACCTCCTACTTTTGAAGAGCTGACAGGTATTTTGCTGCAAGAAGAAGAGAGGCGTGGGAACTTTAAGCCTCAAGATTTAGGTTTGGCATTGTGGTCAAATAAGAGATCTTCGAGAGGGAGATCAGGAGAAAGAGGCAGAGGAGGCAGGACACGATTGGACCAGAGCCAATTAATTAATCATATGTTGGAACAACAACATCAAAGACGATGTGGAAAACATAATTTTCTATTCTAGAGGTAGGATTGGACTGGAATAGAGGTCATCTTTCCCCCTTCCCATTTCTTCTCGCTATATCTCTGTCTGTGTGAGTGATTATGCCTACGCCCTCCGACTGTGTGAGTGCTTGGGCATCTAAGTCTGAGTCCTCTCATTTGTTTACCCTCTATTTATTAATTATTTAGATATATGATAGTCTGCATGCCAAATTTAGATATATATTCATTGCCTGGAAAAATTTAGATATATACAATACCAAACCAGTTAGTGTATACAATTTGAATAATTATTGGTCACTGCGAGTAGGATAAAAGACGTTTTTTCTGGTGAATTTTGGTTAAATGATGGATTTTAAAACTACCGAGATCTTTAAAATTAAGATTTAACCACTCTAAAAATTGCTCAACCGAATTTCGGCGATGGCATTTTGGTTAGCGCTTAAATTTTATTGCGAGTTTGAATAATTATTCGTCTCTTAAATTTTATTGTGGGTTTATTCATGTAATGGCGAGGAATATTCATCGTAAAATTAGTTTGATAGGTGGGATGTAATCGCCAGAAATCTTCTTAAATTTGATTGTGGGTTTATTCATGTAATTACGAGGAATGTTCATCGTAAAATTACTTTGATAGTTGGGATCATGTACTGGCCAGAAATGTTCATCATCTTGTTGGTTCTATCGTTTTGGGACAATACGATGTAAGTGAGACGGTATCAAGTTTAGGAGATTTAGCATTTTTTATTTTTATTTTTTTTAAGTTTATCATATTGGGAGATTAGTGCTTTAAATCACATTCTAGAGATCTGCGCTTCTAGTAATGAGAACTGCGAATGCATCGTACTGATATATTTAGTCCTATAAAATAGTCCAGTCCTATAAAATAGTTTTTTTTTATATGGTTAGTTTTATAAATAGTGGTGTAGAAACTTTTATATTTTCATGTAAATATATATTTATTTATGATGGAATTATATAACATGTAAGGGAAATTTATTTGTTTTTTTATTATTATAATATATTGTATAAATTATTTATATAAATTTGAATAATATGTATTTTAAATATTAATCATAAAATATAAGTGATTGTGTTTGTTTATATATTTATATTTTGTTTTAAAATTATATATAATTATTATAGGTCATTATATTTTGCTTTAATATAAAAATATGTATATTTGGATTATTGTGTTAAATATGTTATTTTTATTATGAATTTTTTTATGTTTAAGTTTATTTCAATATGAATAATACATATATTTAATGTTTGAATAATGATAATGATGATGATGATGATTAGTATCCACTCATATGGAGGAGGGGGGAAGGAGGTGGTAGTGTAGGAAGTGAAGTGGGAGGAGGGGGAGATGGAGGAGAAAGTGGGGACGGACACACGGGTGAAGGAGGCGAAGGGGGAGGGGTACATGGAGGTGGAGGAGTAGGCGTAGGCAAGGAAGAGGAAAAATCAGAGTGGATGCAAAGGATGAGGGGGAGGGGTAGAGGGAGGGAGAAGAAAAGTGGAAGGGAGAGGAGGAGGAGGAAGCAGAGGAGGGGATGGGTGATGAGGACGAGGGACTGGTGAGGGGTAGTGGGAAGAGGCGAGAAGAAGATGAAGGAGGAGGAGGCAGAGAGAAAAGGGGATGAGGAGGAGGTAGCAAAGGAGGGGACGAGGGGGATGGGGAAGAGGCAGTGAAGGAGGAGGAGGGGAAGGAGGAAAGGGAAGGGGAAGAGGAGGAGGAGGAGGAGGAGGTATAAGGGGAGGGTGATAGGGAGGAGAAGGAGAAGGGGAGGGTGACAGGGAGGAGGAGGAGGATTAATAGGGGAGAAGGTGAAGGAATAGGAAGCATAGTGGGTGGAGGAGTAGGAGGAGGGTAGAAGGTGAAGGAGTAGGAGGCATAGGGGGAGGAGGAGAAGGAAGTGGAGGTAGGAAGGAGGAGGAGGAGGAGGGAGAGGGGGAGGAAGTGGAGGTAGGGAGGATGAGGAGGAGGATAGAGAGAGGAAGGGAGAGGATGAGGAGGAAGTGGAGGTAGGAAGGAGGAGGAGGGGGAGGGACAGGGGGAGGAAGTGGAGGTAGGGAGGAAGCAGAGGAGGAGGGAGAGGGGAAGGGAGAGGAGGAGGTAGAGGCAAGGGAGTGGTAGGTAGAGAGGAGTGGAGGAGGGGGAGATGGAGGAGGTGGAGGAGGAGGGCTAGGGGGATGTGGAGGTGGAGGAGTAGGATTTAGGGGAGAAGGGAAGTTGGATGGGATGTGTAGGTAGAGGGGGAAGGGTAAGGGGAGGGAGAGGCATAGTAGGAGGAAGGGGGGAGGTGGGAAGGTGTTGG
>LPNX010474148.1:75876-109573 GCA_001517045.1 Pseudotsuga menziesii
TTGGGAGGAGGAGGTGGAGAATGTGGAGGTGTTGAAGAGGGAGGGGTCGAATGAGGAGGAGGAGGAGGAGGTTATAGAGGGGGATGAAGAGGAGGAGGAGGAGAGGTGTAACAACCCCGTAATACTAATGCATCAAATACGATAAATGAAAATTTTATGAGGCCATGCAATATCGAGTAACTAATAGATGGTTTGAAGACATGTGAAAGGTCCTTCTTTTTAAAAATAGTTTAAACAAAATTGAATTATATTCCAACTATATTTTCAAATAGCTTATAAAATCTTTCAAAGAAACTTAGTATTGCATTACAAACTATGAAATCCACGATTAAGTAAAATATCCAAAAGTGCACCAACATAATGAATCCAAAAATACTCTTAACACAGTAAAGCTTTTATATATATATATATATGGGTTCCAAACTTATAACCTTTTATTTATAATTCTTCTCATCTTAACCATTCATTCAAGAATTTAATGTCTACTTTCATAACCACTCTTTCTCATATTCATATGGATCCACCAAATAAGTTCATGAGTCTAATACTTTATGTTCTCTATTAAGATTTCATGTGACAACATATTCATATACTAATTCCATATATATATATATATATATATATCATGGTCCATAATATGTCATGAGTCTAATACTTTATGTTCTCTATTAAGATTTCATGTGACAACATATTCATATACTAATTCCATATATATATATATATATCATGGTCCATAATATGTCAACACACTTTTACTATTTTATTTTAATGAATATAGGTACCTAAATTATAAAACAATGCTTTATAAAATACTTCATACATAATATAATATTCAATTTCATGAAATAGTTTATATCCACCATACTAGCACTCTTTATTATATATATCTTTCAATTTAATGTACCTCTCTAATGTGCACTTAATGTTGACCCATATTTTTGTGAAATGTTTCTGTACATATACCAATGAACTTTTAAATGTGATACATAATAATATAAGGTGCTCAAATCACACACGCGGATGCATATTTACTGCTACCTCACTGAATTTAACACAGATTTAGCTTGGTAAAACAAAAAAAATTATACTTTCTTTAATCGTGTAAATGCAGCAGTTACATTAACTTGCCCACTTGGCAACTAAATTCCAAAGCCCAGTCATGAGTTCTAAATACCACAATGTCCGTGGATCAAAACGTAGATCACAGGTGACTAAATTCCAAATCCGAGTGGCTATTTCTAAGTACCACACCGTCCATGGTTCAAAACATAGATCACGGGTGACTAAATGCCGCAACAAGATTGAAGGAAAACACATGAGTTTGACTAACAGTGTAAACCTCATGGCCATCGATCTGGACAAACTGGGAGTTTAACATGCAGATAAGATCTAGATACAGACAGAGGTTTCACAAGTATACAAATATTAATTGAGAAGTAAAGCATAGTCACATGAGATGTAAATCGTAGTTAAAAAAACATGGGAGATTAGATCAGATCAACATCCTCCATCTCCAAAAAACATATAAAATTTAACATCAACAGAGATTTGGGATCTGAATTTTTTTTGCTTTAGAACATAATTCTATATAGCCTAATAAAATTGAAGAGATTGAAAAGGCATACAAGAGGTTTAATGCATACCTTGTCAACAAATTTGTATCAATCAATTAAATGCAAACTCCAGGTTAAACCATATACCAGTGATTAGATCATATTGATTTTGAACATCAACCTTTTTTTTTGAGATCAAAAGAAAGGGAAAATTATATACAAAGAAAAATCGGTCACACACCAACAATCAAAAGAAGGGAAAATGATCCACACGCAGACCATAAGGAATCCTACCCACCCAAAGCCGAATTGAAAAGATTCATCAAAAGAAAAAAAACATTGGATTGTCAAGGGATTAACATAAATATTTTCCAGATCCAAAATGCAGGAAGGAAAATTAAATACAACAGAGGGATTTTCCAAAACTAGAATTGACGACATTGATAAATTCTGGATCAAACTCTTGAGATCGGTAATTTTTTTATAATAATAAAAAATTTGCTTGCAGTAGATAAAAACACAAATGCATAGGATGAATGAATTTTAGAGTTGTATCTATAAAACGCAGAAACGTTGCAATAGCCCATTTACCTTTCATTCATTGGTAAGCAAAAACTATAACTTAAGCTGAAGTATATGAGAAAACAAATCATATATACTTACTTGAATCCAAGGAAAAAACACTTGGAGAATCAACTCGTGGCAACAACTCAATGGTTTTATCCACTCCACCCTCGAGCTGGATCACCAAAAATGCCCCGGAACAGCAAGTAACTTCCTCATGGCACTCAATCCTTGAGTCCGTAAAAAGTTTTCACAATGGATTTATAACATATAAAAACGATCAACACCTGCAGGTAACATCATTTTCCCCATGCACAATACTACGTCTCGTGCTATTCTAGTGCACTCATATATATATATATATCTTTTTTCTTGGGTCTTATGCCACCCTAATCGAATCTCTAAACAAATCCTTAAATCCCTATGATTTAGGATCTTATCTGGTTATTGAACTTTGGATTGGATTTGATTGGTATAAATCACTCTAGATTGCTTACACATGTTCCTTGGTGCCATGGTTTGTGTACCCTCATGTAGTTGATTTCTCCAATTGTCATTTTCTTTATTAAATAAATAAATAAAAAGTTTTGTTGTGCAAATTTCATTTGAGTTTTTGAGTTTCATAACTCATTACATAATAACAATAATTTTCAAAACATGAAAATAGATCTGTAAACCTCCTCTCTTGGTGGTGGAGATCTGTGTGCCCTTGGGGCTAGGAGACCTGTGTATCCACCAACACTAATACTAAAACCATCAGAAGGGTGTGATATCCAATGATACAAAAAGCTGGAAGCGATGAGGAAAACCGTTGAAAGCACTCTCTGCAAACAAAAATGTGTGAGTGTTCCTTAGCACACTGCATACTCGATCCAGGGTGTGGGTCCACTTGCATTGCATTATCTATCGACAGTCTCCCACTGGATTTTAGACAGCTTCCTCTACATGGGAGTAGGGCATTCTTTAACCTTAAATATAGGGCACTGTGATGATATAACCACTTTAAAATCCCTCTTACACACCCTTAATATACTTGTAATTTCGAATATGTACTATACTTGTTTGCTGGTGAGGAGCTCAAGGCCAAGGCCCCACCAGTAAAATTATTTTTATGTTAGAAAATTTGATTCCCCCTAAGTTGAGTACTTGGGATACTTAGGACATTGACGGCAGACCACCAAACAAAATAAGGGGATAAGAGTAAAATACCTCGGGAAAATGCAGGGAGGGCAACCTGAAAATCACCTAGGCATTCATGACATGCCAATTGAAAAACTCATTTCTAAAATCCTCACCGACAAGCGTTAAAATTAGATAGTGAGTATATTTACACTCTGTTGTTGGCCTTTGAACATTTCAAGATAACTCCTTACTATAGTAGTGGAGAGAGAGTTCGGCCATTTAAACTTACCCTATAGGATAATAGGGTAAGTAAGTTCGTCATCAATCATAAAAAAAAGAAGGAAAGGTTAAAGTAGAGGAAAAAACTCTACCTTTGGGGTATAAGTATAAATATATATATATAATATATATATATATATATACACATGGGCTAGTAAAATCCTTTCTTGAAAGATTAAGTTAAAAATCTTATTAAGAATAATTGTCCTCTACACCTTTAATAAGTGATAATCACTGGAGGATTTAAATGATTATTGGAAACCTAATCATTAATTAAGTAATTAGTGAATATTGAAAGGATAAATAAATCCTTGCTCAGCTAATTTTGGGAAAAAGTAGACATTGCAAAAAGGTTTATGATTTTTCCATTAAATGGTGAGCGGAAGAATAGGGGGGGTTACTGTTTTCGTGCAGACCACATAAATCCATTTAATTAGTGTATGTGTGAGGAAAATATCTTATTTATCATACTTTAAAGAAATTACTATTTTGGGCAGAAGACCTACCGCTATTTAATTCCCTTCTGGCAAAATTTAAGGTTGACCTACCGTCGCGACTAGTGGAAGCACAGGCTCATTAAGGGAGGAAACATCTTGCCTTTCTAGAAAGGAAAAATGGGAATCCTTGCAGTATAAGGGGAAAGGGTTGTCAAAAAAAGGGGGAGGATACGGCGGCGAGTTCACCAATGTTGGAGGAAAAATGCTTAGATCATTTTTCCTTATTTCTGTAATATGGACGGATTTGTGGGGAAATGCTTTGGCAAATGAAGGGAGCTCATAGTGAGGAGAGAAACTAGTGGTGGGCGAAGGAAAAGAATTGTTGGACGGGATTTCTGAAAGAGTCGGGAGTCATACCAAGACTGGGCAAAGGTATTTTTTAACATGGTATGAACCCCTTGTAATGTAAAAATATCGCTGTATTTGTTTCTGATGACGGTATACAGTGGGCCTTACCAAATAACGATTGCTCAAACCTAATACTTATTGCACCAGTGCACATACTACAGAGGAAGTCCAATGTTGTATGTTGGCGTTGGGTATTTCAGTAGTTTCTGGGTAATATTTTGTTGGTTTTTCAAATCCATCGTTTCCATTGGATGGTCCAGCATGTATTTCAGCATATGATTCTTGTTTTATCCATATGCCTTTTATATGTCTTAGGGTTACACCTATTTAGGGCACGAACCTATTCCCGCCTATTATTGCAGTGAATGTTTGGTATATATTTTACTATGAACCCAATACCTCTTGTATGGAATGAGATCATGATTTTATTCTGGCCCTTTTGCACCTTTGTGAATGTGTTGAAGACTCAAGAGGATTGCCAACGCTTATGGTGGGTGCGTCATTCACATTACTCTCTGTAGAACGATATAGACCTCCACTAGGTTTTAGTTTTAATAGAGTGTTTTGTTGAGTATTGGAACATGGCACGCCCCCTTTTTCCTTCCACGAGTTGTGGATTGATTGAAATGTGGGTTCTTACAATAGGAGGGTCTGCTAGTTTCGTTGGTTTTATGCTTGTGGGATACCAGGAGTAGAGGGTTTTGTTCTCGGATACACTTGTGCTTGTACCTGGATGACAAGTTTTTTTCTTACGGGACGTTCCTCTTACCTTTTGTATCCAGTAAATTTTTCTTAGCTATCTTGGAACGATTTTGCAAGTTGAAGAACCAACCAGCGATTAATACAACCCTTCCCAAATGTTTTGGCTGTGCATAGGTGGGATACAGCTAAATATATAAATATATATATATAACCATACCGACAACGATTTGTCTCAGTAATATTTTATATAAAGACTGCTGTGAGTCTTGATGATGGTGAACATAGATATTGGAGGGTGTTCTGTCTTAGATTAATCCATATAAAGTCTGTGACTAGTTTTGATAATTTTAATCATAGTTTTAAGATAGTGTTTGTCTTAATAAATAATCCTCTAAAATCTGCGACTAATTTGATGTTAATAATCGTAGATATAAGACAGTTTTCTTTGTCTCAATAAGATTCATAAAAGGTCTCTTGCATTCTTGATGATAAAACACTTCATTTTATCTTAATAATATCCATATAAAGTCTACGATGTGCCTTGGTAATATTGAACATAGACTGTTATCTGTCTTAATGATTTTAGAGAAAGATACAAAGATGATTGTGTCACACTAAGGCTGTTTATTAAAAGGTGATAAAGAGTTATAGGACTCAAATTATAAGATTTGAAATCACATACTAGTTTATGTGGATGAGATTTTTGAACATAGAACTAACTTAGTCCATTTGGGTTTGTGCATTGAGGTCGAGATTAATAACTACCTTGCATAGGATGTAACCCTGGCTTCTCCTTGAAAGGATTTTTCATTGAAATTAATGGAATGGGTAATGAAATGCTTGGTGAGGAGCACTTGAAATGTAAATCGAAAGATGTGCAAGCAACAGAGTTGTTTCTGATTGTAATATACCCTTTTGAAAATGAATATTACATGACGCAGCTGATTGGTGGACGTAACCCCGAGATTGGGGCGAACCACGTACATGTGTTGTCTTTTGGTTTCTATGTGAGAATGTTTAATTTTTATCTATGTTATTTTGTATACATATAACATTGTGTTGCAACCTTGTCATCTTTTACTTTTAAAAGGAAACTCATGGTTACCTGTACGACTTGGTCCCTAATCCATAGAGTGGTTTTGATGGCACCTTAATAATAAATATTTTTCTGCTGTGAATGATAATGTATCTCCACTCACTAGTGAAACTAATAAAGAGTTAAGTCATGAAATGAAGCTGTGAAATTGTAAGTCATAAAATAATGCTGCAATTGTTGATTCATGAAATGTTACGGGGTAAGATAATATGGTGAATTGTTTAGTCATGAGATGATACTAAAAAATGTTGAAATATGATGTGACAAATTATAGAGAAATATCATATGTGTGTCAACTACAAAATAAGATCTTTTTCTTCCGAGTTATTATGTGTGGAAGGATCAGATGGAATCAAAGGTAGTTACTCGCCTATGACTCTAAGAATTTTAATAATGCAAATCATAGAAAGGATATAGACTGGTTGCATATTCTTGTTTGGTCCCTAATGAGTTGGAAGGGTGTAAGTCATCAAACGCCTATCCTACAAGATGTGTACTTTTAATAGTATTGAATTTAAAATTGGAATTTTTCTTCATCGAAAGGTTGTGTAATTTTTCCACTAACATGATTGGCTCGTGTCAAAGTAACAGCAAAACAAAAATTTTACCCCTTTTCACACATGACGACTTTGAGGTGGAAGAGGTATGCTACATATGGTATCAGAGCGAGAGTTGAAATACTTGGGCCTATTTGGGCTCAATCTGCTCCTACATATTTTCGTTTCGAAACTAATGATTGAGTTTGTCCTTGTGATAACAGGAACCAACAAGCTTACTCTGTTATTCAATATAGGTACCTTAAGATGTACCAAACGCAGGTAATTATTGACTTTGATTGTGCAGGGGAAGGTGGAGCATTTTCTCAAATAAATATGGCCCATTACTTTTTCCAATTCAATATCAGGCCCAAGGATGTAAGTACACAGGTATCTGGTTATTCCCTTGACCACTTACGGATATGTGTACAAATAGCTAAGATGATTGCTTCGTCTCTATTTTTAGTTAACTTTCATGAGGTACAGAAGTCCTTTTGGATAAACTCATGGTTGATGAAAGTATTATGGTAATTCCTATTATAATTGTAATGAAGGATTGAAAGTTCATAGTTGAATTGGCCATTCATAACTTGATACATGTTAAAAGAATCCCATGTGGAAAAAAATGGTGATACGTTGCATTATAAGACATTGTGAATTATTGTTGTTAAAGAGTAACATTGAAAGTGGTATCTAACTAGCAATAAAATGTAGGAGTGCTAAATATCGAACAAGAATTGAAGATGGATTATAAGTTCTCTATACCTCATTCAGGGTCCATTGTTTATAATAAATAAATGAAAGTAGCTCGCGAGAGTACACTCCAAGTCCTAGAGGTATTTTCATGTGAAGGAGTATGCTTAACAGTATGTATATATATGTATGTAAAATGTACATGTATGACTTACTTAAATCCTGTGAAGATAGTAAGGCGGTGTTTAGAAAGAACTTGATAAGTTGATAATTTAGGAGAAATAGTATTGCCTCTAAAAAAACTCTCTAAAATATTTGCTACAAACTATCATGTATAATAAAATAATTAAAGCAAGGGTAAGCAACGCTAAAGTAGTAGCCATGCTGAAACACATGTTGCACTACCAAGATTATACAAAATACAAATTTATGACATAATTTGTATGTTTGAAACAACTTCCCACACCTTTAATCCTGCAATAAAACATGCATTTTCAACACAAATCGTGGATGGTATTCCTGTATTTGGAAGTCACTGTTTAAAGCTTTTATGTGTACTGCAAATGAGTCGTATACTCTGCTGTCCTATATTTGCAAATTATTCAACAAAGCCTAATAATATAGTTAAATAATTTTGAACAACCAGATGCGAGTATCATATCCTAGTCTACTAGTATAATCATTGATTACCTGATCTACTCATCATAACGTTTTGGGTGGTTTGATGACAACCATGTCATGCATATGAAACTAGGCTTATCTTACCTTGAAAGGCTTGTTTCTTGTGTAATATCTTGGGTTGTTGAAGAGTTGATTTTATCTAAACATTGATTACTGCTGATATATGTAATATGTTTACCTTTTGATTGAATTTTTAGATTGAAATCCTTATTTGGCTTCCAATTTAAATGGATTACATAGGCATCAATTCTGAATCTGTTTTCGTAGTTGATTGCTGAAATTAAATCAATTGAAATCTGATTATGGGTGAATTTTCCTTTGACATGTATTCTCCTCTCTTGTGATTTGAATACTAAGGATCTGATTTCATGTTTGACACATATAAATACAAGTCAAACCTTGTCTCTTTATGTGCATGATAGTACTCGATTGAGCATTGAAATCCTTAAAGATATAGATTAGCGAATATACTTCCTAATTTTTGTTGATCTTTCTAAGGCTAATTTCGATATGGGTGAAAAATGTTATACATACTGAAAAATATTTGTATAGTTTCAAGTACCAGCCCCATAATTGTTGAGTTCTTAGAATCATGCCCTTATTAGTGAATGTTCTAGAATTGGTTCCTTGTGCTTGGATTAGATTTTTGATTTTGAACTATCTTATGTTTTGATTAGCCATGGATGGTAGTTGCATTTTCGGTATTGATTGAGTAACCAAATCGACTATTTCTTGAAATGGATGCTTATAGATATCATATGTCTATTTGTATATTCTAGTAAGAATCCTAGAATTGATTCTAGGGCTAGATTAAAGGATCTTGTTGGCAATCTTGTGACTAAAGCCATTGAGAATTTGATAGCACTGTTGTTGCTTGGGTCACATTGAGATTGGTATTTTGAAGAGCTTCTATGGATTTGATTATATCGAGATATTGATGATAAAAAATAAATGAATTGATCAATGTTGTATAATGTTACATGCTGACATGGCAGGATATGCCAAGAACACTATCAGTCAGAACTGATTGTTAGAAAATATTTGCTTCCATAGATAAGGAGGTTAAGTATGGGTGTTGTTTTACTTAATATAATTGTCGAACCTCATTTTCTTTTTTTTTTCTTTTTTTTTAAAAACAAGGACTAACTGTGGATGATGTGGTTTCCTACTAACATTGCAGGCTTCACCGATATTATGACCATTGCTACAATCGACGTACACTATGGTATATAAATATGCCTGCGTATGTGAATTGTGCTCAATTACTCAGAGAATGAGTAAGGAGTAATTTTTCTATATGATTTACAAGGTTACATAACTCATGAATGGCAATTGAGATCAATGCAAATTATGAAACTATGATAATTGATTATTTTGGGTTATCCGCAATATGATAAACTAACACCCATAGAGTGCTTGCAGGCATGGAAAATTATGGCCATGAGAAAAGGCTAAAGCTCCACGACTATGATGAGTTAAATCTCATGTGTAATAAGTTGTCACCACGAGGGGGTGGTGATGGAGGTAGTGGTTAAAATATACCTTGTTTTCCCCGGGGCCAGTGAGGGACCATTATGCTTTCTGGGGATGCCTAGATGTAAGACATGTGGTTAAGACTCGTTCCGTACACATTAGAGGACTGTCACATGAGTTGGGGGACTCTGTGAAGAGAATAACCTCTAGGCGCTGTGGAGGTGCGCGAGAACGGAGTGCCTCAGCTTGGTGAAGCACCCTGAAGAGCAGAGAAAGGAGATACGCCTAAGAGGGGTACAGGGTATCATCCTTGTGTTGGGTGGCTTGAATTGGCACTTGGTGTGCTGGGATGAAGGAACATCCAGAGAAAAGAATAATGACAAAGCACCCTGAATAGCACAAAGGATATACACATAGGGTTGGTATCATCCTTGTGTTGGGTGGCTTGAATTGGTACTTGGAGTACTATTGGTACTTGATGTGCTGGGATGGAGGACATCCAAGGAAAAGGAAAATGCGGTAAAAGGTATGTGCATTATAGGTAAACTTGTACCTATGAGGTAATATGTTGATTGATTGATAGATAGAGCTGACAGGTATCTATTAGAGCCATTGTGGATTATACAAATTGTATAATGGGATTTCTACATTGTCTCAATGACAATGCTAGTAGTCATGTTTTATTGATGTATCAATTGCAATTATGGAAAGTAATTGGGTATTATGGCACCAATGAACATAAGAAAATTGTAGATTGTTACAATGCAAAAGGATCTATGACTTTTGTTTAAGTTGAATTACAAATTTGAGCATGAATTACTGAATAACATTTGGGTAGACCCAAACCTTGTGCATAAAACTGCAGGTCCTAAATCGATAGCGAACTGTGAAAAAGGATCAAGAAAATATCGAAAGGAGATCATAACAGAACGGACAAGGCAAGAACAGATGAATCAGAAGAAGAAGGAAATGGTCGAAGGGCAAGAACACCGAGGACAGTGTTAATTTTAGGGGGGGAGGATGTAACATCCCTCTTACACATCCTTAATATACTTGTAATTTTGAATATGTACTATACTTGTTTGCTGGTGAGGAGCTCAAGGCCAAGGCCCCACCAGTAAAATTATTTTTATGTTAGAAAATTTGATTCCCCCTAATTTGAGGACTTGGGAGACTTAGGACATTGACGACAGACCACCAAAAAAAATAAGGGGATAAGAGTAAAAGACCTCAGAAAAAAGCAGGGAGGGCAACCTGAAAATCACCTAGGCATTCATGACATGCCAATCGAAAGACTCATTTCTAAAATCCTCACCAACAAGCTTTATAAGTAGATAGTGAGTATATTTACACTCTGTTTTTGGCCTTTGAACGTTCCAAGATAACTCCTTACTAGAGTAGTGGAGAGAGAGTTCGGCCATTTAAACTTACACTATAGGATAATAGGGTAAGTAAGTTCGTCATCAATCATAAAAAAAGAAGGAAAGGTTAAAGTAGAGGAAAAAAATCTACCTTTCGGGTATAAGTATAAATATATATATATATATATATATATATATATATATATATATATATACATGGGCTAGTAAAATCCTTTCTTGAAAGATTAAGTTAAAAATCTTATTAAGAATAATTTTCCTCTACACCTTTAATAAGTGATAAACCTAATCATTAATTAAGTAATTAGTGAATATGGAAAGGATAAATAAATCCTTGCTCGGCTAATTTTGGGAAAAAGTAGGCATTACAAAAAGGTTTAGGATTTTTCCATTAAATGGTGAGCGAAAGAATGGGGGGGTTACTGTTTTTGTGAAGACCACATAAATCCATTTAATTAGAGTATGTGTGAGGAAAATATCTTATTTATCATACTTTAAAGCAACTACTATTTTGGGGAGAAGACCTGCCGCTAGTTAATTCCCTTCCGGCAAAACTTAAGGTTGACCTACCGCCGCGACTAGTGGAAGCACAGGCTCGTTAAGGGAGGAAACATCTCGCCTTTCTGGAAAGGAAAAACATGGATCATTGCAGTATAAGGGGCAAGGGCTATCAAAAAAAGGGAGAGGATATGCCGGCGAGTTCACCAATGTTGGAGGAAAAATGCTTAGATCATTTTTCCTTATTTCTATAATATGGACGGATCTGTGGGGAAATGCTTTGGCAAAGGAAGGGAGCTCACAATGAGGAGAGCAACTGGCAGTGGGCGAAGGAAAAGAATTGTTGGATGGGATGTCTGAAAGATTGGAGAGTCATACCAAGACTGGGAAAAGGTATTTTTTAACACAGTATGCACCCCTTGTAATGTAAAAATCTCGTTGTATTTGTTTCTGATGATAGTATACAGTGGGCCTTACCAAATAAAGGTTGCCCAAACCTAATACTTATTGCACCAGTGCACATACTGCAGAGGAAGACCAATGTTGTATGTTGGCGTTGGGTATTTCAGTAGTTTCTAGGTAATATTTTGTTGGTTTTTCAAATCCGTTGTTTCTATTGGATGGTCCAGCATGTATTTCAGTGTATGATTCTTGTTTTATCCATATGCATTTTATATGTCTTAGGGTTACACCTATTTAGGGAACGAACCTATTCCTGCTTGTTATTGCAGTGAATGTTTGGTATATATTTTACTATGAACCCAATACCTCCTGTATGGAATGAGATCTTGATTTCATTCTGGCCCTTTTGCACCTTTGTGAATTTGTTCAAGACTCAAGAGGATTGCCAACGCTTATGGTGAGTGCGTCATTCACATTACTCTCTGCAGAACGATATAGACCTCCACTACGTTTTAGTTTTAATAGAGTGTTTTGTTGAGTATTGGAACATGGCGTGCCCCCTTTTTCCTTCCACCAGCTGTGGATTGATTGGAATGTGAGTTCTTACAATAGGAGGGTCTGCTAGTTTCGTTGGTTTTGTGCTTGTGGGCTACCAAGAGTAGAGGGTTTTGTTCTCGGATACACTTGTGCTTGCCGGTTTAGACACAACCTACCTGAATGACAAGTTTTTTTTCTTACGGGACGTTCCTCTTACCTTTTGTATCCAGTAAATTTTTCCTAGCTGTCTTGGAACGATTATTGCAAGTTGAAGAACCAACCAGCGATTACTACAATCCTTCCCAAACATTTTGGTTGTGCATAGGTGGGATACACCTAACTATATATATATATATATATATATATATATATATATATATATATATAACCATCCCGACAACGATTTGTCTTAGAAATATTTTATATAAAGACTGCTGTGAGTCTTGATGATGGTGAACATAGATATAAGAGGGTGTTCTGTCTTAGATTAATCCATATAAAGTCTATGACTAGTTCTAATAATTTTAATCATAGTTTTAAGATAGTGTTTGTCTTAATAAATAATCCTCTAAAATCTGCAACTGATTTGATGTTAATAATCGTAGATATAAGACGGTTTTCTTTGTCTCAATAAGATTCATAAAAGTTCTATTGCGGGCTTGATGATAAAACACTTCATTTTATCTCAATAATATCCATATAAAGTCTGCGATGTGCTTTGGTAATATTGAACATAGACTGTTATCTGTCTTAATGATTTTAGAAAAAGATACAAGGACGATTGTGTCACACTAAGGCTATTTATTAAAAGGCGATAAAGAGCTATAAGACTCAAATTATAAGATTTGAAATCGCATACTGGTTTATGTGGATGAGATTGTTGAACATAGAACTAACTTAGTTCATTCGGGTTTGTGCATTGAGGTCGAGATTAATAACTACCTTGCATAGGATGTAACCCTGGCTTCTTCTTGAAAGGATTTTTCATTGAAATTAGTGGAAGGGGTAATGAAATGCTTGGTGAGGAGCACTTGAAATGTAAATCAAAAGATGTGCAAGCAATAGAGTTGTTGCTGATTGTAATATGCCCTTTTGAAAATTAATATTACATGACGCAGCTGATTGGTGGACGTAAATCCGAGATTGGGGCAAACCACGTACATGTGTTGTCTTTTGGTTTCTATGTTAGAATGTTTAATTTTTATCTATGTTATTTTGTATAAATATAACATTGTGTTGCAACCTTGTCATCTTTTACTTTTAAAAGGAAACTCATGGTTACCCGTACGACTTGGTCCCTAATCCATAGAGTGGTTTTGATGGCACCTTAATAATAAAGATTTTTCTGCTGTGAATGATAATGTATCTCCGCTCACTAGTGAAACTAATAAAGAGTTAAGTCATGAAATGAAGTTGTAAAATTGTAAGTGATAAAATAATGCTGCAATTGCTCATTCATGAAATGTTACGGGGTAAGATAATAAGGTGAAATGTTTAGTCATGAGATGATACTGAAAAATGTTGAAATATGATGTGACAAATTATAGAGAAATATCATATGTGTGTCAACTAAAAAATAAGATCTTTTTCTTCTCAGTTATTACGTGTGGAAGGATCGGATGGAATCAAAGGTAGGTACTCACCTGTGACTCTAAGAATTTTAATAATGCAAATCATAGAAAGTATATAGACTGGTTGCATATTCTTGTTTGGTCCCTAATGAGTTGGAAGGGTGTAAGTCATCGAACGACTGTCCTACAAGATGTGTACTTTTAATAGTATTGAATTTAAAATTGGAATTTTTCTTCATCGAAAGGCCGTGTAATTTTTCCACTAACATGAGTGGCTTGTGTCAAAGTAACAGCAAAACAAAAATTTTACCCCTTTTCACACATGATGATTTTAAGGTGTAAGAGGTATGTTACAACCACCATAGTCTACACTACGAATTCGTTAGTACACTACATGCTCGATCTAGGGAGTGGGAACACCGGCATTGCATGCTCGATCCATGAATTTCCCCATAGTCTACACCATGAATTCCTTAGCACACTCCATGCTCAATAGAGGGTTTGAGCACACTGGCATTGCATTCTCTATCAACAGTATCCAGTTGGATTTTAGATGGCTTCCTCTACATCGGAGGAGGTCATGTTCGAACCTCAAATATATGGAACTATGATGACATACCCCCCAGACAATGCATCTCCACTAATTCCTCTACAAGATGAAGGTGTCCTTGAGGGAGATATTATTTTGCGAACCCTCGATGTTGATCACAACACGAACTACTCCTCCATGCTATCACTTGTCTTCTATTCTTTTAAAATGCACTGATTCAATTGGTGGGCACATGTTACACATCAAATGAGGTTGTCAAAGCACCTAGTGTCTCGGTGCAATAATGGATGTCATCTTATAATTCAACATTTGTTGGGAATCTGTAAGAAGCATTCACAACTACAAATTTATACTTAAAAAAGAATCACAAATAAATACCAAAAATGACTTGCAAATGCCATAATATTCAAGATGATGAATTCATGAAAGATATTTGAGCAATTTTTGCACTGCATCTGGCAGTTTGAACTGTTGTTCCTACTTTGGGGAAAAGACAACATCATGCAGACAGCTCTTATAAATCCTATAACCTTTTGTTACATATGTACGTCAAGAAATTATTTGGGGATTTTTCTCGATTATAAACAAAAAAACACCATTAAACACAAGGCCAATCAGATAAGTAAAATAAATATTTAGATATCACTGGTAAGTACCTTGTGAAGAATCTGGTTTGAAGTCGCACATTCCTCACAAGTATCAATTAATAATTGGAGGAAATGAAGTTATGGTCTGAAGTTGAAAATCAAGATACCATTCATATCACCTCCCAACGCAATTCAACACTATTGATGTGAGTGTGGACGAGAGAAACATCATGCCAGTAGACCCTCCAGGGATGTATGAGATAACATAGTATGACAAGGCCAACACCTAGAGAAATAGAACAGAGAATGAAGTTATGAATCAAGATATTGGCCAGTGATAACATGTACTCACAATTTCTAGAAACAGTTCAAACAACTATCAAGGACTGTTAGAATATAATCCATTAGGGATTATTGTAAATAAATAAATAAAACTGAATAGTCAGGAAGCCGAAAAGGCTGGGCGAAAGGTGAAACACAAACGTCCTATGAAATGTATAAATAAATGTTGTTAGCAATGTAATGGATATTCAATCAGGAGTTATTACCAACAAGTGGTATCAGAGCAGGGCTGTCTGCCATAACTCCTACCTGCCAGACCTTCGTTCTACCATATCTATTTTAGGATACCTGGCTGCCTGCCCATTGCCAGTTTTCCCCTGCGCGCATTCATTATGTGCGTTTATTTTATGGTCATACGTTTGATGTATAATGAATAGCCTAACCCTAAGTTTTAACCACGATCTCTATTTAGTTTTTGTTGTTTCTGTCTGTGAGTATATCTCTGGTAAACCTTATGCTGCGATATAGTGTGAGTATGTATATCTCTGCGATATACTGTGAGTATATATTTGGTAAACCCTAATTTGTGCTGTGGCAATACCTCTCCTCCTTCATGTTCATGTCCATTTCCAGTCCATTTCCTGTCTGGAAAATCCCCCCTTTATGTAAGCAGCAATCCCAGCAATTAGACCACCTCCACGCACTGGTACAAATACAGCATGTAATGGGCCTCGAGATTGTGGAGATAGCTGCATTGATATGTAACGCGTTGGAAATATAGACTGCGTTATTATGTGACGGTTTAACTGTATAATACCTTAGTGGAGAGCTGCGAGCTCCTTAAACCCTAATTTTCTGAACACCAGAGATAATGCATGGAGAACTGGGATGCTGCGTGGAGAACTGTGAGTGTATATACCTTGATGAAGAACCACTGGCTGGAGAACTGCATGAACATTAAACGCTGAAGAGTGAACCAGAGCGTGAGCATGACTGCATTGAAGGCTGCCTGCCTACTGAAATTGTGAGTGTTGTCTGAAGACTGTAGACTGCGTGAAGCCTGAAGCCTGAGCACCGTGGAGCTGCCTTCGTTTTGAAGAAGCCCATGAGTTTCAATATATGTATGCTGACTGATAATGTATGTTGGGTTGTAGATCAAGTTTGTGTTGGATAAAAGAAGCCTGTAACTATATATTATGGGCGCTGGAGTTTTTGTTCCATGGTTTGATTTTTGTATAAACTATAATCTGTGCACACGCATATCATTTTAATGCTGCGAGCTGAAAACTGTGTTGAAGCTGAACACTGCTAAGAATTGTTGCTGCGACCTGGAGACTGTCTGGTGCGCTGAGCGTGGATACTCTCTGATGTGTTGTATGCTGCCTGAAAACTGGTGCTTGCGTTGAAGGACGCCTGAAAACTGGTTCCTGGATTGGTATTGATATCTGTGGTATTGCTATCTGATATATATATATGTGTTGATCATATATATGCTGCGTGAATTTTTGAAGTGAACCCTTTTTTCTTTAAGTAAACCCTAATTTTTCTTGCAAATTCTGGATTAGACTGAGATTGACAGATTACAGACGGATCTCAGACTAATATGTGAAAATGTTGAATGTTGTATAACTGACAGTGATATATTTTGTATCTGCTGTTATATTTACTATAAACTTGCATTGTATTCACCTTGGCAGAGACTGTAGACCTGCAAGGTTATTAATTTTTTATTTCTCTTTGAAAATTACACTAACAGTTGTAATAATGCAATCTATAGCATCTATAGTCGGTGCCACTTTCACCAGAAAAGACACCTATTCAGAATGGTGGAGGAAGATCAAATCTGCCTTCATCTACAATGACCTTTGGAACGACATTTGTGAAGGCACCACAATAGAGACAGCAGCTGGAAAGACCGTAACCATAGATCCTGGACCTCCAGAATCAGAGAAAGAGAAGGCCATTTGGAGAACAAAAGACAAGAAAGCCTTAGCTGTAATCACTGCCACTGTCAGTGAAGAGGTGAGCTAGCACATATTTCCTGCAAAATCATGTTTTGAAGCATTAAAAACATTAAAATAACTGTATGATTCACACAGTGAAATGGAATTTATTCAACTAATGTTAAAATTATTCAGTCTTGAAGTAAAAGACAATGATTCTATGTTAGTTGCCTCTGAAATCAAAGCCATCATGCACAAGATTCAAGCCTCTGGTGTGAAACCAAATCTTCCTCTTGTAGCATTTGTAAAATATTTGTATCCTACTCACTCCAACTATCTTGAGTCATTGCAAGCTAGTGACAAGTTCAAATCACTGACATTTGACACCTTGGTAGAAAAGATAGCTGACAGAGAGAAATCCTTTGGTAAGAAGACAACCGAGCCTACTAGAGAATCACTTTGCTTTTCTCAAAAAGAAAAGAACCACGCCAAAGACCAATCCAAAGATCATTCCAAAGGATAAATCAGCAAAAGAGGACGAGGAAGAAGAAACTTCAGAGGCAGAGGGGGCAAAAATAACTTCACCAAAAGATTAGATTTGCAGTGCAAGCGTTGCGGAAAAACTGGGCACACATCAGATCAGTGTTGGGCTTCATGGGACTCCATCAAAGACAAGCATAGCCAAAATAAAGATGATAATAAACATCAATATGATAGTAAATCTTCTGATTCTTCTCATTGTATTGTTGCACATTGTAATCTTGGATTTAATGAAATGACTTCTCTTTCCTCTTATAAACATTGTTGGCTGCTTGATACTGGTGCAACATCACACATGACATTTAGAAAAGACTATTTTGAAGAAATGAATGAAACAATAGATGGCATAGTTTACTTTGCAGATAAATCAAGTATTAAACCAAAGGGAATGGGCACCATTCGACTGAAGATGCGTGGATTCCCTGATTTCTTTTTGAAGAACGTTCTCTATCTTCCTGAGTTCTAGAGAAGCCTGCTGTCCATGGTGGAAATTCGAAAGCAAGGCCATTCCATCCACATGTTTGATGGAATCGTTGAAAAAAGAAAGTCCTCTGGCAACCAAGTCATCATGACTGGATATGAAGATGGGAAGCTACTGAAGCTCAAGGGTTCATCCGCAAGATTTCAGAACTATGCCTACCTCTCTCAGCATGGAGAAGGTAATATGTCATCTAGTTCATTGTGGCATGCAAGATTTGGTCATCTAAATTATAACAGTCTTCGTTTGTTGAGAAAGAATGGTGTATTTGGCTTGCCCACCATTCCTAAAGAGAAGAATAAATGTGATGCATGTATTTTAGGGAAACATAGTAAGCTGCCATTCCATGAATCTAATTTCAGAGCAAGTAGAAAATTAGAACTAGTACATTCTGATTTGTGTGGCCCAATGCCAACTCCTTCAGCAAATGGGAATAAGTACTTTATGACATTTGTTGATGACTACTCATGAATGTGTTGGATTTACTGTTTCAATACAAAGTCAGAAGCATTTCAAACATTCAAATACTTTCATGCATTGATTGAAAAACAAGCACAATAAAAAATTGGTACACTTCGTACTGATAATGGAAAAGAATACACTTCAAATGCTTTTGAAGCTTATCTTCGTCAACATGGAATTGCACATCAGACCACCGTTCCCTATAATCCTCAACAAAATGGGGTAGCAGAAAGAATGAATAGAACCATAATGAATATGGTTCGCTCAATGATGTTTTTCAAGAATGTAAAACTAATGTTTTGGGGTAATGCAGTAGAATGTGCAGCATATTTGAGAAATAGAAGTCCCTCAAATGCTCTTGAGGACAAGACTCCACATGAAATGTGGTTTGGCCATCTCCCTTCAGTCAGGCATCTCAGAGTTTTTGGTTCCACCTGTTATGCCTTGATTCCAAAGGAGCAAAGAAACAAGCTTGGTGCTCGAAGCAAAAAGTGCATTTTCCTGGGGTACGAAGAATACTCCAAGGCATACCGTTTGTATGATGAGGTAAACAAGAAAATTCTTATTTCCAGAGATGTCATTTTTCTTGAAACTAATAAAAATGACCAGTCCATTGAGAGACAGCTTGATCATTTGGAAAATTATCCTCATCCAAAGACATATTCTAAAAATGAATATGAAATTCCAAACCTTGAAGGGGGGATTCCTATTTTGGATCAACCTTTGGAATTTCCATATGAAGCACCAACTCCCCCGCATGAAGAAGTTCCTGCTACTTCACCTGATCAAGAGATTCAACTGGATGACGTGATTGACAGAATTGAAAGACTCTCAATCAATGATGAAGAACCACCAGCTGATCAAACAGGACCATCACAGAATATTCCTAAATGGGCCACAAAGACACTTGAAAGTGTCCATCAGGATGAAGTTGGAAAGACGGGAACACGAAGTTTGAAAAGACATGGAGGAGAAGCAGATAATTCAAGTGATGACATGGATGTATCATTTGATTGTGAATTTAATTTATCTGCTAACTTTGAACCAACTTCCTTTGAAGAAGCTTCTACTTGTGTTGAGTGGAAAGAATCTATGCAAAATGAGTATGATGCACTCATAAAGAATGGAACTTGGAAGCTGGTTGACCCTCCAGTTGGAACCAAACCAATTGGCTGCAAGTGGGTGTACAAGAACAAATACAAATCAGATGGCTTACTTGACAAGAACAAAGCGAGGCTTGTAGCAAAAGGATATGCACAGAAAGAAGGAATTGACTATGAAGAAACATTTTCTCCTACAGCAAAATGGGCTACCATCTGAACCTTACTCTCTTTAGCTGCTCAGAGAGGGTGGAAATTTCATCAAATGGATGTGAAGACTGCTTTCTTGAATGGAGACATGAAAGAGAATGTCTTCATGTCTCAGCCAGAAGGCTTTGTTGTGAAAGGAAAAGAACAAAAGGTATGCAAGCTTGTCAAATCCTTGTATGGCCTAAAACAAGCGCCTCGCGCATGGTATGAAAAATTAACCGAGCATCTTTTGAAGTTAAATTTCGAACATTTTGATCTTGATGATGCAACACTGTTTATAAAGAAAGTTGGAAGATCTGTTGTGTATCTTGTGGTGTATGTAGATGATCTTTTGATGATAGGGAACAATGAGAGCTATATAGCATCCATAAAGAAATATTTTAAAAAGATCTTTGAAATGACAGATATGGGACATCTCCACTATTACTTAGGAATTGAAGTCACTCAACATCCTAAGTACATATTCCTATCTCAGAAAAAATATGTTGGAGAACTACTAAAAAAATTGTGCATGACAGATTGCAATCCTATATCTACTCCAATGGAATAGAAAATGAAGCTCACATCAAGCGAAGGAAAAGAATTTGAAGATGCGACCAAGTATCGACAACTTGTAGGAAGTCTTATCTACTTTACAACAACTAGACTAGATATTTCTTATGTTGTTGGCATACTTTCAAGGTTCATGCATAAACCTTGTGAAGGACACTGGTCAGCTGCAAAGAGGGTTCTAAGATACTTGAAGGGGACTCAAGAGGTTGGAATCAAGTACTCTAAAGTGGATGACTTAAAACTTATTGGGTACTCAGACTCAGATTTTTATGGCGATAAGGAGACAGGAGTATCAACTTCTGGATACACTATGAGTCTTGGATCAGCAGTTGTTTCATGGAGATCACGCAAACCGTCAGTTCCAGCAGATTCAACAACAGAGCAGAATATGTGGCTGCAGCTGAAGCAACAAAAGAAATAGTATGGCTCAGGAAGATACTTGAAGATTTGCAAGAAAAAAAAGAGAACGCCACTCCATTGTTGGTCGACAATACTTCTGCAATAAAGCTAGCTATGAATCCTAGATTCCATGATCGAACCAAACACATCAACACAAAGTATCATTTGATTTGACATCATGTAGAGGCCAAGACAATCCATCTTCGACATTGTTCCACAAATGATCAAGTTGCAGACATCTTCACCAAAGCACTTGGACGAGAAAAGTTTGAAAGATTCAGAAACATGCTCGGACTTAAGAACACCCCTTTGGATTAATAGGGGGATTGTTAGAATATAATCCGTTAGGGATTATTGTAAATAAATAAATAAAACTGAATAGTCAGGAAGCCGAAAAGGCTTAGAGGAAGGTGAAACACAACCGTCCTATAAAATGTATAAATAAATTCTGTTAGCAATGTAATGGATATTCAATCGGGAGTTATTACCAACAAGGACCATAGATAAACAAACCTGTACACCAGAGAAAATAACTGAATAGTATATAGCTATGAAGCACCATTGACACATAAATTGTAGCTGCCATCCTCCCAATGAATCCCATGGTAAACGAAAGTTTCTATATGAACACAAATAATAATGATAAGGGCTCAGAAGCTGAATAACATTATCATATGATGGAGCACTCAAGTCTACATCAATTTAAGTCTGCATCCTTTAAGCAGTATTTTGCAAGTAAAAAAAAAAGGCGAAATGATTAACTTCCACATGTCATCAAACATATAAATATTGAAAATAAATCCATTAGATAACCATGAAGGTAACAGTGCTCCATGTAAAATGTCAATCATTAGAGACAGAAATAAATTTCCTCTTTAGAACCCATGTGGACAAACTGATTCCTCACACCTTTTAAAGCAAAAAATTCCTCTATAATAAATATGCCGCCAAGAGTAAAGCATATTGCGAACTTCTAAGGCATTGTCACCATTACTGGAAGAAACATGGTGAAAGAAATAAAAATGGAGAAGCTGCCGATGGCCAAAAGTAAGCCAAAGTACATTATGGATTTTCCTGAGGGCAGGGTGTTGGCAGCTGATTGAAAATTTCCTAGCAAATCTTACACTCGTTTTGACACATTGTAAAACTAGAAAAGAAAAAAATTAATGAATGAGAACTATTAGCCGAATATTCCATTTAAGACATGTTTATAACTTATTTAATGAGGGTGAAAACATGCAAGACATCTAAAACTGAAAATAGATGATCACACATTGGATGACTAGAAAGGTTATACCAAACGAAATAAATCCAAATTCATAGCAAGCATAATGCAACTGCAATTACAAAATAAACATTTGGGATGTGATGTCTTGAAAGAAACAAGGAAGAACATTTTCCAAAGTCCAGATATGTTTAATATAAAGCTTGGGAAATCCGCTCTCAGATAAACAATGGTGATAGAAAATATGGTGAGCCAAAATCATCAACAGACTCATATTGGACTTGTCCTTATCAATGGATTTTGCTTGGACAGAATAAAAGAGATCCTATAATCACTGGTATCAATTTTGTATAAATGTTATCCATAAACATTAACATAGATATTAACATAGATACATAACAAGAAGAAAACACATAATAAGTAATGACAAAATAGGTTGTAAATAAAAACTGAAAGATTACAAAGAACATAAACAAAGAAAGAAAATTCAAAAACAAGGAATATAGAAAAACATAATATAGATTAAATTGAAGAAAAAAAATAAAAAAAGGAATATAGATAAAACTGACATGGATCAAACTGAAGAAAAAAATTTAAAAACGAAGAATACAGAGAAAGATAACTGAAATTAAAGTGATAACACAAATTAAAATGAAGAAGAAAATTCACCACATGATTCACAAATAAGTAAATATATAAATCAAATGCATTCTTAATCATGATGTCCCATTTGACTTCCAATAATTCTGCAGAGTGAAAAAATAATCAATACAAATCATGGATTCTTAATAACCATGAGAGCATTTGACTTCCAATTGTTTTTCATATTGAAAAAATACTCGATACAAATCGTGGAAAATAAAAATAATACAAAATATGATTCAAATGATACAAAATTATGATATAAAGAAATTAATACAAATCATGGATTCTTAATAACCATGTTAGCATTTGAATTCTAATGGTTCTGCATAATGAAAAAATACACAATCAATACAAATTATGAAAAATAAAAATAAAACAAAATTATGATTAAAAGAATACAAAATTATAATTTAAAAAAATTAATATAGAGACAGGGACTTCACTTGATGACTTGAAAATCATGGGGTGAAGAACAGAAGCAAATGACAAAAACAATGCATCACAGACATCCAAGCAAAAAAGAGAGACATAAATTAATACCACCAGAGAGAACTTATAATTATAACTTCAAGTCATCGAATGAAAAAAAAAGGCAGTGCATCACAAACATCCAAGCAGGCACAAAGACTACACTTGATGACTTCAATTCATCTGCATCACAGACATACAAGCATGCACAAGTTCAATCAATACGAGAGAGAACTTATAAAGACTCTAAATGCCTTAGACATATAAGCCTTTCAATGCCTAAGAGAACTCTACATCACAGACATACAAGCATGCACAAGTTCAATCAATACCAGAGAAAAATTATAAATACTTTCAAACTTTTAATGCCTTGGACAATTGCTGTTGCATACTTGATTTGATGACATCCCAGCACTGCATGACGGACATCCAACCAAACACATATCAAATAAAGAAAAATATTACACATCAGATATAAAAAAAACTTATACACCCAAGCAAGCAGGCACAAAAGAACTGCTACAAGATAAAACAAAGAAGCTAAAGATAAAAACGTTGCATTAAAGAAATTGATCAATATGGGAGAGAACTTATAAATACTCCCAATGCCTTCGAGGATTGTCGTTTCATCACAGACATCCAAGCAATATGTACTCGATGACTTCAAGCCATGAGATGAATGAAGCATGCATTCCCCTCGGTGAATCTTGGGACCTATACACAAATAGAAATAGCATGAATCAAATAAAAAACAAATTTAACATCAACAATCAATCCTATTTATCCCGCTTCAGCTCCATCTCATTACTTCTGCCCACTCTCCTTTGCTCACAACATGATCCTTTCTCCCACACACTTATCTCCATTTATGTCCCATGCACTGCGCCCCAAACATCCACAAGAAAGAAGCCAATGATAAAAGCTCTGCATCATAGACAATACGAACTTATTAATGCTCTACATCATAGACAATACAGACAGAACTTATAAAAGCTTTGCAGGCCCAAGCTTTGATAAAGAAGTGGATGATAAAACCTCTGCATCACATACAGTCATTCAAGCAGTACAAGGAGGGAACTTATCACTACTCTATGATAAAGAAGCGGATGATAAAACCTCTCTGATAAAGAAACAGATGATAAAATCTCTGCATCATAGACAGTAATTCAAGCAGCACAACGAAGGAAATTATAAATACTCTCAAAAGAATTCCACGGTTGCCCTTACATACGTTTTTTTTTCTTATGGAAAAGTGTTGCTTTATTTTTGCTTTCTTTATTTGGAGAAGCATGGATGGCAAATTGTTGCTTGCTGCACAATATTCTCGGCAACTTATAATACTCTCGAGATCCGATATCTGATAACACTTTCATTTTGGCTTTTTGTTTTTATTTTCCTTCCAAAATAGTATGTGTTCATAAACAATTTTCGAATCTTTATAAATCAAAGTTCATTTATATTTAAGATGGTTATTTTTGTTCTTTGATATTTAAAGTTATTTTATATTTATTGGATGTATTTAAATTTATATTTTTTACAAATTAAGTTTTAATTATATTTTATTTAGATGTTTATTTTTATTCTTTAACATTTAAAGTTATTTACATCTATGGGTTTTATTTAAATTTACAATTTTTACAAATTAAGCTTTATTTATATTTAAGATGGTTAATTTTATTCTTTAACATCTAAATTTATTTACATCTATTGGATTTGTGCAAGTATTAGCATAAATATCACCCATGGTCAAGCTTTTTTAACAAGATGTAAAAGTACATAATTTATTAAAAATAGACCCTAATCAAATACAAGAAAATGTAAGTGATTTATTAAAAATCAACCCCAATCAAGTAAATGATTAGGTTAAAGTGCTCATCAAAGTGGACTACCCATTTAAATAAGACAAATATAGAAATAAGATCAAATAAAATGTATTCCTTTGTATCCTCATATTAACCAACAAAAATCAATGGTTGACCCTTATTCTCCATAGCTTTGCACTAATTCTCATATAGAATTAGGGCTCAATCTTGCCTACAAAATACCCTAAAGTAAGAAACATCGGGGTTGACATAGGCTCAATCCTCCTCTATATTCATAACAATGCCCTATGAGGCATGCAAATCTAAATGTAGTTTGCACGATTCATCGTTTCAACCCAAGGTGCCATGTTCTTGGACTAAAACATGCAGTTGGCCATCTATTTCAATGTTTGTTTTTTTCTTTCCACAACACCGTTTTGTTAACGGGAATAGAGAACAAAGTGCTAATGTTGAATGTCAAGTTCTCTACAAAAATATTTGAATGCTTCATTGAGACACTCCAACACATCAGCTATGCATATTTTATTTATAGAAAGAGAGGATTACTTCTCAAAAAAATATTTGAAGACCTTAAAAGTAGCAAAGTCCTCACTCTTGTACTTATGAAAGTACAACCAAGAGTGACGTGATAAGTTATAAATAAAGGTAAGTGAAAACTTGGCCCTAAAAAATGTATGAGTTGAAAATGACATTAGATCACTATGTACCAACTCAATAGGTTTGGTAGCATGCAAGGCCTTACCTTTAGAAAAGGATTCTAATGTTGTTTGCCAAGAACACAACCTAGACAAACTCCATAAGTGAAAGATAGTTTAGGAGGACCAAGCACAAAATTCAGTTTGCTCAAGTGTTGCAAATTTCTATAGTTTAGATGTCCAAATCTTTCATGTCATAGCCTACTCAAAGAATGAGCGTGTGGTATTAATGAGGAACCTAAAAAAGTCTCAAAACCATAAAACTTATATAATTGAGAACTTTGAATAATGTTTAGGGTTGGAGGTAGAATTACCAGCTTAAGTAGGATCAATAATTTGTTTGCGCTAAGTTTTTTGCTTACCTTTGGAGGTTTGAGCCTCAAGAGATTGATTCTTATATACAGAAAGAACATCTAATTTAACAATATTAAATTGTGATTTGTTAAGATTCTCACATAAAATATCAAACAAGAGCATTTTAACCTCTCATCCAAATGCATCCATTGTGATCCCTTAAAAGGACCATTCAACTTTGACAAAATTACAATTGGTTTAAAAAAACTATGTTGTGTTTAAAAAACATACAATGACTCATGATTGAGTACCATTGCTTACATTTTTTATTTTTTTATATATACTTTGGTTTTTCTTTTTCTATTTATTCATTTTATTTTTTGGTAAATTTTTATTTTGCATTTTCTCTACCCTTGGGTGGGCATGGTGCTTATAGGTAGAAATGACCCAATGAAGGGACTATCATTTGCAAGAAAAGGTTAGTAACACTAAAGAACTATAAAGGAATTGAACTTGTGCTTTGATTTTTGGTTTTATTATTTTTATGTTTTATTATTTTTTAGGTATCATAATTTTTTATGTTTTAATATTTTTTAGGTATCTTATTTTTTGAAGTAAAAATTAGTGAGATTTCCCTCTCTTCCTCTAAAACATTTACATTGAGGGAAGCTTAATAGTCATCTACACGGTATTAATAACTCCAAGGAAGTGCATTAGATTTGAAATTGTGACTTAAAATCTTGTTGTACACAACATGTTTTAGGTAGATGATCTCAAAGTTTTTTTATAATATTTCACTTATATAATGTATATTAAAAAAATTAAAGTTCACGTTTTGGTGGACTTTGATATGAAAATAAATGAAGTAAATTAATGAAATAAAAATATGGAGGCAATATTATTCACATAGAAATCAATTTGGATTATCATGGATGTAAACTGAAACATTATTAAGTGTTTACTAGGGAGAATGAACTTTGCAAGATAAACTAAACAAGAATGAAAAAAGTTGCAACATATTAGTCCACATGAATAAGAGGAGAACAATCACAAATATTTTCATGTCATACCTCAAGAATGTAAAACCAACATAGATCCATATAATCTTTGGATCTACCATGCACCAAGAGGGATCAAATCCTTGGAGGTGCACAAATCTCCTCAAGTTTTGCACAAAAGTTTAAGTGGATCTATGTTCGGATCTCCATGTTAGACTTCAAGCCTTATAGGTGGCACAACTTTAAACATATTTTGTTTCCATCTCTAATCTATAACGAGCATTCCATTTCTAGAATTCGAGATTCTTTTCATTCCACACCTTGTTTGGAAGTTGTGGGAATGCAATGTAGGATATGTAGTTCTAGGAATGGTTTGTTTCATTCAAAGCATAATGATGTCAGATTGTCAAAACCTACCAATATTATTAATCACATTACTCAGTTTTAAAGGTTACAGATAGTCAAAACCTACGAATAGTGAGTGTATTTAATTCAATAGAGGATTGAATAGTGTGTTTTCCCTATCTTAATAAGATTCTTAAAAAATTAGATCCTTCATATGCATCATGCATGATCAATGCAAACAAAGTATGGTACACATTTTAATTTGCACATTCAAGTCTTGCTACTATAAAATCAAAATAATATACATAAAAGGTTTCCTCAAAAAGACATGAGAATAAGTATTTTAAAGTGTTTATAATCAAAAAACAATAGTAATAATAGAAACAACTCATATATCAAGTTGTTTTAAATTTCACACAATTGATTTGTGCATTAGCTATCCAATTTCACAAAATTTTGGGCTTTCCTCCAAACATGACACTATCAATCACAAAAATGAAACCTCAAATACTAAAACAATTTTATTTACCAATGTGATATGTGTAATACCCCATTTTTTCCCTGGAATGTATGGCCTATGTAAATATTGTAATTATGTGATATATGATTCCTAGTGTGGAGATCAAGGTCAAGGCATCGGATTTTAAAGGAAAATATCTTATATTTCAAAGGCATGTGCTAGTAAGCGAGCCATGTAAAAATGTAAAATAAATGCTCTTTACTTTGAAAAGAAAAATGAAGATTAAAAAAACTAACACTAATTTCCATTTGGAAATCCTATCAAACCAAAATAACATTTTTTTGTTTTTTGATTTGAAATGCAAAATGAAGATTAAAAAATCTAACACTGCTTTGGATTTAGAAACCCTATCAAACCAAAATAGCAATATGATTTTTTTGCCTTTTGCTCTGAAAAGCAAAATGAAGATTCGAAAACCTCCATTATCGTGGATGAGTATTCTTAACTTGGAATCTCATTCTGTAAGCTTATGTTTGGTGTGGGGTGGACGCTAAAGAGGAAAGTATAATCTCCTATCAAGAAGCCCATCCCATCCCTTGAAAGAAAATCCAAAATCTTTGAAATAAAGAAAACATGGTTATATATATCAAACCTTGCTATTCAAGGAAAAGCTAAAATTATCGCTATCACGAAAAAAGATTAAAGAAATGTTATCCTTCATCTCTTTAACAGTTCGGTTCGAGTGAATGGAAAAGCAACCACGCAGAATATCTCAGAGTATTCGTTGAGAGGAAGTCCAAAATTCTATAAAGGAAGCAAACATGGTTATTCAATTCTCTCTATCTTTGTATATGTGAGTGGTCGGGCATCTGAGTGTATGGATGATACTAGCGCAGGAAATATTGGACTAGAGTTCAAGAGTAGGCCTAGGCCCTCTGACTGTGTGAGTTCTTGAGTATCTGAGTTTGTGTGAGTGATTAGGCCTAAGCCCTATGACTCTGTGAGTGCTTGAACATCTGAGTCTTGTGTAATAGCGGAGGAGGCAGGATAGGATAGGACTGGACCGGAGCCAATTAATTAATCATTTGTTGGAGAAACAAAGTCAAAGATGAAGTGGAAAACATAATTTTATATTCCAGAGGCAATATTGGACTGGACTGGAGGTCAGCTTTCCTCCTTCCCATTTCTTCTCGTTATATCTCTGTATGTGTGAGTGATTACGCCTACGCCCTCCGACTGTGTGAGTTCTTGGGCATCTAAGTCTGAGTTCTTTCGTTTGTTTACCATCTATTTATTAAATATTTAGATATATGGGAGTCTGCATGCCAAATTTAGATAGATATTCATTGCCTGGCAAAATTTAGATATATACAATGCCAAACTAGTTAGTGTATACAATTTGAATAATTATTGGTCACTGCGAGTAGGATAAAAGACGCTTTTGTTGGAATAGATAATTCATACTTACCTATTATGAAGTAGAATCAATCTACGTGAGTTTTATGATCCTAGATTGGTGTGTGTGGTTGAGAAATTTGCTCAACCTACTTTCCTATCATTGGAATAAGTTAGATCTCATAACAACCAGTGAGCTCTATATGATGAGCCACACATGTATTGTAATCAAGTATTCATTTTTCATTAATTCAATTAGTAGTGTTTTTTAATTTGGTATCGGAGCTGAGGGCCTCGGCCAACTCCCTCACAGGAGTGCCCAGGATCCCGATCTTAAGGGGTTCCAATTTTTTGCACAGGCCGTGAAGGAGACAGGGCTGTAATTCCAGTTTGAGGGATGTGCCTGTGCGTGATGAGATGGGATCGATGTATTTTATTCCTGTGTGCGATAGCCTGAAAGGGGAGTCGCTGCATTGAAACTGACGCACAAACAGCCAGGGGACGCGTAAGGCTGGACGGTCCCGCCAAGTTCCAGAAAAGGACTATCCACGGTGAGATTTTGGCATATCTGAAATTTTTGGCTGGATAGAGGCCATTGTTGTCCTTGATTAGAGGGAAGTTGTGAAGCTGGATCTGAATTTTTTGGCTGGACGTTGATTCATTTGCTATGGAGGTCCTCTCGTGTTGTGGGAGGAGAGTCATTATGCGCTGAATTTGCTATGCGTTGAACCCTAAATTGCTGAGGATATTGCAGAGGCTATGGTGGGTCATGATCCATTTGAAAGCTTGTTATGGTCGCTACAATTGGGCTTGGTATGCTCTTGACAACGATTTGTATAACACCGAGGGGCATCAAGTGTTGGAGTAGAGTTTTGGGAGTATACACTTGTTTGATACCTGTAGAGAAGAGGAGGCCAGGAGCCATGCAACTGCACATTAAAAATTACCATGATTTCATGGAGGATGTCATCACTGGAGGATGTGATCATGCTGATTTTCTGAAGTGAAGCTGCTACCATCTTCCTGTCAACTCAACCGTGCAAGAGAGCAACATTCTCTCCATCGTGAGTATTTAAGACGTAGCATTAAAGGAGCTGCTCCCATGTGAATCAGAGACTTATTGCTGCCATCATTCAAACTGCCATAGAAGCAGTGATTGCCAGCCTGCCAGCGATTTCATTGAAGGAGAAGTCTGAGTATTTTTTTTCTTCTGTCCTTTCATCAATCTCTGCCGTGAAGTAGCCATGCAGATCACCATTGGAGTGGAGATCACCATTGAAGGAGAATCGTTGAAAGAGGCAATTTTTTTTTGCAGAGCCGTGAGTGTTGGGTGCAAATATTTTTTAGAGTGGAAATCCAGATTTAATTGAAGCCGTATGTATTTGAAGCCTTATCTCTACCGTGAGTGAAGCAGCTATTGCTGCATGTGCATAGTCACCAACGGAACGCGCTTGGTGGCTTGGAGATGAGTTGCATCTCTTCCTGATGCAGACTGAAGCCCCTTTGAGGACCTATTATGGTGTGAAGAAGGGATCGCTGTATCTATCCATTACTAAGAGACAGTGAGAGTTTATCAGATCGCTGCTTTCTTGGATTGTTTCCCAATCATAGCTGATCTGAACCTGTCGTGTGAGATAGCCTGATTAGCATCCTGCTGTGTGAGAGACCTATTGGTGGCATGTTGAGAGCCTTATTGGCCTGCTGATTGTGAGAGCCCTTAGTGACCTACTGAGCGAGCTACTTTGTCTTGTGAGAAGAGGAGGTAACACTGCCAATGTGGATGCCTATGAGTGTGGATCCCATGAACACTACTACCATTGTGAAAGAGCTCAACCATTTGTTGGAAGAGAAGAGAACATTGAAGCTACTACTAGAAAACAATGAAAGCTCGTTGTTGGTCAAATTGTAGCTGCTGTGAATACATGGCGCCATACCTCAACTAGAAAGCCTCAACAAAAATCTCGATCGAAAATTGGAATTCAAAAGGAAGAAATTTAATCGATTAAATCAACATATTTTTCTCGAAGCAGTGCAATTTCGAAACAGAGTGAGGTACTAAACATGAAGCAGTGCAGTAAATGTACTTCAACGGAACTCTTGAGAGATGTGGCCATGTCATGGATTCTCAAGCATAGTGCAGTAAATGTACCTCAAAAAATCAAAACTTATGCCAAGCATCACGTGGCATGAGATGGAGCGGCCAGCCGAAAAGGAAGAAAGTCTCAGTGTTTCCCTATCCCAGAGTCTCGAGGACACTATTTATTTGGTGTAAAGATTTATGGCCTGTGAAGTGCACATTATGTTGTGAAGCAGAGATATCACTGCCAATGGTAAATCGGATTATTGCTTGCAGTCATGTTGTTGTTGCCAAGTTGGAGTTCATTGTTCTTGGAGTCATTGCTTGGAGGTGTTATAGCGAAATGAAGTGAAGTGTACGTGCACATTCCGTCGGACTCACACAACCTTCAATTTGAGTAAGATAGTGTGATTGAGTTGTTATTGATATTTCTTGTTTGAAAGTGTGATGATAGTTATTTTTGTGTGAAATGGTTTTGTGTCTCTTGGTCATTAATGAAATGATGTAAAAGGGATTTGAAGTTATGATAATTGGTGTGAGGTGTTTTGTGTACTTTATTGAAATGTTGTAGGGGGTGCATGATCAGTTGTACCCGACACTCGAGGTTATGGTCCAAGTTGTAAAGCTTAGCCATGGGCAAGCTATTTACCTAGGTTGTAGTAAGACCTGTTAGCAAGGCATAAATAGGCATACGTGTTGTAGCACAGAAGCACATGATACTCTCTCATGGGAAGAGAGGATATTGAATCAGGTTGTGGAGTTAACCACTGTGAGAGGTACGGGGGTGACAGGTTAACTCGTAACCTAAACTTGATAATGAATCGAAGAGGCAAGAGACTTCGATTCAAGGTGGGGATGTGAGATGGAAAATCTCAAAAGTGTGAGACCAAGTTGTGAGTCCCAGAGTATAAAGGACCAAGTTACATTTAAGGGAGAGTAACATTGATGAACCATGTAGCTGAAAATAATTCCTAGAGAACTGGCAGTTACAGAGGCTAGTGACCCATGTATTCCGCTAGATGGATTGTGTTTCATATGGACATCAATAATCATATGCAGGTACAAGGTGCAAGATGAAGCCTGTAATAAGCCAAGCTCAAGAAGGATTGAAGCCATGACAGAGATGAAGATATGACCATATAGATATTTAGATAAGTAGTCATTAAGGGAGAGTGTTGGAATAGATAATTCCTACTTATCTATTATGAAGTAGAATCGATCTACATGAGTTGTGTGATCCTAGATTGGTGTGTGTGGTTGAGACATTTTCCCAACCTACTTTCCTATCATTGGAATAAGTTAGATCTTATAACAACCAATGAGCGCTTTATAATGAGCCACACATGTATTGTAATCAAGTATTCATTTTTCATTAATTCAATTGATAGTGTTTGTTAATTGCTTTTCTGGTGAATTTTGGTTAAATGACGGATTTTAAAACTATCCAGATCTTTAAAATTAAGATTTAACCACTGCAAAAATTGCTAAACCAAATTCCAGCGATGACATTTTGGTTAGCACTTAAATTTTATTGCGAGTTTGATTAATTATTCGTCTCTTAAATTTTATTGTGGGTTTATTCATGTAATGGCGAGGAATGTTCATCGTAAAATTAGTTTGATAGGTGGGATGCACTCGCTAGAAATTTTCTTAAATTTGATTGTGGGTTTATTCATGTAGTGGCGAGGAATGTTCATCGTAAAATTACTTTGTTGGGATCATGTACTGGCCAGAAATGTTCATAATCTTGTTGGTTCTCTGCTATTGTTTTGGGACAATACGATGTAAGTGAGACAGTATCAACAATATCATGTTTAGGAGATTTCACATTTTTTATTTTTATTTTTTCTAAGTTTAGCATATTGGGAGATTAGTGCTTTAAATCACATTGTAGAGATCTGCGCTTGTACTAAGAACTGCAGATGCATCGTACTGATATGTTTACGAGTCCTATAAAATAGTTTTTTTTTTATATGGTTAGTCTTATAAGTAGTGATGTAGTAACTTTTATATTTTGATGTAAATATATATTTATTTATGATGGAATTATATAACATGTAAGGGAAATTTATTGATTTTTTATTATTATAATATATTGTATAAATTATTTATATAAATTTGAATAATATGTATTTTAAATATTAATCATAAAATATAAGTGATTGTCTTTGTTTAAATTTTTATATTTTGTTTTAAAATTATATATAAATATTATAGGTCATTATATTTTGATTTAAT
>LPNX010474148.1:125097-143556 GCA_001517045.1 Pseudotsuga menziesii
GTTCTTTAAATAACACATATCTCAAATGTATATCTCTCTCATACATATAATGTTCTTCATTGTTATAATAATGTTAGAATCTCTCGAGTTCCCTTGATTAACTTGTGGTGGGAGTAACCTCATTGTGGTGATGGTTTTCTATTCCTCATGGACGCATTTAAGATTCATTTTCTATTTTTACGAGTCGTAGTTGCTCTTAGGTCTTCAAGGTGGGAGGGGGATGTTACACTATCGATCCAAGTCTGTGAATTTTGAAATCAGTTTAATACATACAACAGATGGTGGAGGGCATAGTTAACAAAGGGAAAATGGTGGAACGGGCTCATGATTGGGAACATGCAGCAAACTGGAGGCATATGATTGGTTAAAACACGGCGAATGATGGAGGATATGGGATTTTGGATGTTGCGTGAATGGAGGAGGGTAGAAGCAGCAGAGATCAGCAATGATGACGGTGGAGTTAGGGCTTTTGGGTGTTGTGTGAATAGAGGAGGGTAGGCACAAGAGAGATTGGAAGCGATTATGGATGAAGAAGCATGGGTAGGATAACACAAGTGCGGATTTAGGACTACAATGAATGGCATTGTTACATGAGACTCTTCAGAAATAAAAAATGACCATTAGAGCGAGATCGCAGCCCTACAGTCGAAGAAAAAACCAAAAAAGCTAAAAACATGTAGCAAAGAAATGTGCGACTAAGAGGCACTCAGATTAAAATGGAGAGTTACTTTTTAGGCAAAACGACCATTGGATAGCGGAAATGTTGAGTCTCGATACGATTTACTAAGGAGAGCTTCCTTCTAGACACTCAATCACCCATTTTGGAACCAAAATATTACCATGGGTGGAAATATCAAGTAAACCTAAGCCTCTTTCATCCTTGGTAATAATGGAAACATCGTATGGTACCATGGGGGGTGGAGGGGCAGGGGGGGTGGGGGGGGTGTTAGCCCCACTATACTTGAACCACAAGCATGAATAGAAGTGTTGCTCGATACTACAAACATGGGGCCTACTCAGAAGCCAACAAGAACATAATAATTGTGTGAGGCCTAAAGAATCCTACTTACAATGTTAAATTTTGCCTCAAACAAACTCTCTTTTTATTTCTTCCAAAGGAGAATCTTAAGTTGCAAACAATACAAACACCAATCCTACATAGTTTTTGGAGAAAGCCCCACACCAAAGGGGATGAAAATATACCTTACTATTACACATGGATGAACAAGGGTCCAAGCAAGAGGGATCCAAATAGGAGACCCATCAATACCAATCAACCAATAATCAGTCTTATGATCACTAATCGTATCCCTAGATGCATTGCAAAAAATAGACAAGAAACCCCTACAGCTACATACCAAGTTTTGGTCCACTTGAAAAGACAAAAAAAAATCATGTGCAATGTGATTATTGGCCATCTCATAACCATCTCTAATTGGCATTCTTTGAATCTTCCCTTGTACTAGGGTAGCATCAAGAAAATAACCAAGAGCATCAAAAGTTAAAAAAAAGAGATGAGGTGCCAAGGGGCATCCTTGTCTATATGACGAGTGCAAAAGAATACTTGGAGAAAGCAAGTAACGGATTGCAAGAAAAGATGAGACACAAAAGAATAAGGTGTTGTACAATAAAAGATGAGACACAAGGTGTTGATCATCCTTTGAAGACAAAGCCCAACATGTCAACAAATCTATAATACAGGGCCAATCATTTATGATATCTATGAGAGGGTTATCAAAATCATAAGGTTTGAGTATAGTGACACTTGGTTGGCCACTACTTTGTCAAAAATCAACTATTAGTTACTTCGACTTGGTGTAGAAGTGACCGACACTTCACTTTGTACTTACAATATAATGGGGGAGTACTCTATTTATACTCTCATATAAGTGTTATGGATAAGATTTCTAAGTCAATTTTACTGAACCAACAGGAAGCTTCTAGTACGATACTTGTACAATTTGATAACATATAGGATTGTGCAATCGTATTAGAAAGAATCCTATTGCCTACCTATATATCTAGTTTCCTTTCAAGCGCCCATCCGAAGTCTTTGTCCATCTTCTTTGAATTCCAACGAACGAAACAGAGAACGTTCATGTCGGATATAGGCATGCAGATCCCCACCTTCGATAAGTTTTTTTCTTCGGAATGTAAATATTTTCTGCAATCGCTGGCTCTTAACGTACGTGTTGACTGCCTACGTTTAGAATCACTTAACTTAGAAAATAGAAGATTAGTACTCCATAAACCTATTTACCTCTACTTTTTTATTCTATACGTTTGTCTTAGGCTCTTTTTACCAATCGGGATATTTAAATCCATGTTTTTTTATTACTAGATAAAGCAATAGGACAATCCTAGTAAGTTAGATGGGATATCTCCCTCGCAGTTTTTGAATGTATCCAAACCTTGTTTGTTTAAGTCTATTTTATTATCACATATGAAATGATGCAAGTCAAAGGATTCCTCTCCTGCGGTCCGGGCATTCATTCTGGCATTCATTTTGGTTTCCAGTTTTCATGGTGACTGAAAATTGAAATCACTACGAAAAGTATAATGCTTTGACGATTAAATCTCGCTATGTCTTACTGAAGGTCGATTCCCTTTTCCATGTCACAGACCCATTCAAGGAACCAGAAGCTGCAGAAGATGGTGGAACACATACCAACGATTGTGTACATATTCGTATACAACAGAGGAATGGACAAAAGTGTGTTACTACCATTGAAGGTCTTGGGAAGGATTACAATTATAAAAAATTTCTCAAAGATATGAACAAAGAGTTCTGTTGCAATGGTAATCTCGTGCAGGATCTAGAATAGGAATAGGTATTGCACATATTTTGTAGTACGATTCAGTTCAATTAGGGATTTAGGAAGATGTTTCAGTTAAGTTGTTTCTCAAACAAGCTTTGATATTTTTTTAGGTCATCCAGCTTCAAGGTGATCAAAGGAAGAATGTTTGTCAATTTTTTATCAATAAAAGTTCCCAGGAGTTACAATTGCGACATTTCATTTTGTTTCAAACATGGTTGATGTGTGTTTTAAAATAATCTTAGCAATTTCTCCGAGTCATAAATTTTCTCTTGCAGGCGAGTTTGGCAAAGAAAGACAAGATTAAGATCCACGGGTTTTAAAAGACTTTTTTTTTGTTGAATAAGCATACCGGTTAAAAATGCATTAATCTATGTATTTTTTTAAAGTACATATGTATTGTTATTACTGTGTTGGCCATGGTCATGGTCATGCAAGGTATATTTTCCTTATTTTTTTTAGGGATTTCAGTGCTGTAAAGAGTGTTAGTTTTAGCTCTTTAGTCAAACTGGGAAAAATATGTTGTCTATACAATTGTGATTTATTCAAGTTTTAAATATTAGAGGGTGAGAGGATTTATGTATTGGTGGTGGATAAATTATTTTCCTTATTTTCTAAAGTATTTGAATGTTGTAAACTCAAGTGCCCCAAATTCTACTCTCGAAAAATATCCTTGACAAATCTTTTGGCACTTATTTAAAAAAGAGGGTTTGAGATGAAAAAACGTTTTCGGCCAAAAACAATTGTTGGACAATTTATTTTCGCATTGAGGCAACCGATGCACAATTTTGAAGGAATTTCATTAATTTTAACCTTCAACCCAAAACATTTATTTCGTGGAAAGTTAAATTGAATGTTCAACCAATAAAATGATTTTCTTATGACCAAAAGTCATGATTTCCATTTTCTCCCACTTCATTCTCATGAAATTGTTACCCACCTTCACAAAACAACCCTTTAAAGTTGAATAATTTTAATGATGGATAATTTATTATAACCTAAGTATAATCTATAATAATAATTATTAAAACATTAATAAAAGCATTAGCCACATGTTATAATATTCACTCATTTTTCTTTCATTAAGAAAACAAATATACTTGATATTCATAATAGAATCAAAGTATACAATGGATATGTTCATAATAAAAGTGTCATTTCTTCTCTATCACTTCGGAGATCATAGAGCTCTACCAAAATTAGATGCAAAGTTCTTGCGAAACATCAGCCACAAACTCGCCAATCTAAAAACTATGATAATAGGTGCTAGAACATCCTCTAGATAATACTAGAAATGCCTCAAAGGACTCAAATAAGACTGTCATCCAAGAAGTACCAAAATCATATAGCATTACTATTCCCAATCATCTAGAATAAAAAAGGAGAAAGAGACCGTGAGACACCACATTTGAAACCTCCTATTCTTCAAAGAAGATAATGCCCTTTGCTGAAAACAATTATTTTTCTATATAAAAGATTATATTTTATATTTATCCATCATAATATAAAGTAAAAAATATCTGTATATAAATATGTATATATGATTAATATCTCTTCACTATCTCAGCCACAATGTTGTAAATTAAAAAATATATACATATATTATCATCACTTCAATATCCTACCACACTAATGTAAGCTAGGCTCAATATTCGTATATATTAATGTGAGCTAACATTTTTGGACTATGTAAAAAAATTATATTTCATCAAATGATACATGGAAAAACAAGTATGGAAAAAGACTCCATAGTGACTCACACTATCAACTCTATGAATCTTGATTTGAAAAGAGGGTAATCTTGAACATTGAAGATTGAAAATGTACATAGGTTTTCAATTAATAGAACACAACTTTTTGGTGTAGTGGTTTTTTGATCTGCTATTTAGGGCGGGATCTGGTAGCAAAGATCAGAGGTGAGGCTAGAAAAGCCTCACCTCTCAAGGGAGAAACCAATATAGGACACCTAGAGATAAAAAAATATTTAGAAACCCTAAAACATGTAAGGAACAAGAATGGAACAAGAAATATTGAATGCTTCATTATGAGGTTGATGCCTTTTTATAACCATTACAAAGGGACCTCATTGATAAGGCCAAAACCAACAGAATAAATGTTTCTCATTGTTAATAATATATCTAAATACATTAAATATAATACTTTATCTAATACATTAAAAATATGTATCAAACAAAGTACATTGAAACTAATACCAAAATGGGGAAAATGGGGAGTGTGGGCCTCCCATACACACCATTCCTCCCAGTTTAAGTGGAAAGCATCTCTACTTTCCTGGATCCCGGTTTAAGTTGGAAGCCATGATTGCAAAGGGGAGAATCCAAAGGTAGAAGAGGTACTAAGCTTGGTCCCAACTCAATGAAGATCCTGATGATGTGTAGATGGTGTAAGATGCAAGCAGGTGGGGGATGCCATGGATGCCATTGTTGTACATCTTGTTGACCATGTGCAAATGAACTAGAGGGAAAGATCTGTAGGATTTTAGATCTGTGAACCTCCTCTCTTAAAGGTGGATATCTGTGTGCCCTTAGAGATAGGAGACCTGTGTATCCACCAACACTAATACTAAAACCATCAGAAGGGTGTTATATTCAGTGATACAAAAAGCTGGAAGTGACCTGGAAAACCCTTGAAAGCACTCTCTGCAAACAAAAATGTGTGATTGTTCCTTAGCACACTGCATGCTTGATCCAGGGTGTGGGACCACTGGCATTGCATTATCTATCGACAGTCTTCCACTGGATTTTAGATGGCTTGCTCTACATGGGAGGAGGGCATGTTTGAACCTTAAATATAGGGCACTGTGATGATATAGCCACCATAGTCTACACTACGAATTCCTTAGCACAATACATGCTCGATCCAGGGTGTGGGCACATCGGCATTGCATGCTCGATCAAGGTTTTGGGCACAATGGCATTGCATTCTCTATCGACAGTCTCCAATTATATTTTAGATGGATTCCTCTACATCGGAGGAGGGCATGTTCGAACCTCAAATATATGGCACTATTATGATATACCCCCAGACAATGCATCTCCACTAATTCCTCTACGAGATGAAGGCGTCCTTGAGGGAGATTTTATTTTGCAAACCCTTGATGTCGATCACAACATGAACTGCTCCTCCATGCTATTACTTGTCTTCTATTCTTTTAAAATGCACTCATTCAATTGGTGGGCACATGTTACACATCAAATGTTGTTGTCAAAGCACCTAGTATCTCGGTGCAATAATGGATGTCATCTTATACTTCAACATTTGTTGGGAATCTGTAAGAAGCATGCACAACTACAAATGTAGAGTTCAAAAAGAATCACAAATAAATACCAAAAATGACTTGCAAATACCATAAAATTCAAGATGATGAATTCATCAAAGATCTTTGAGTAAGTTTTGCACTGCATCTGGCAGTTTGAACTATTGTTCCTACTTTGGGGAAAAGACAACATCATTGCGCCGAGAGGCGCTCTACAGCCGAGTATGGGGGAGATCTTGTCACGTGATGTAACGTGATGTAACGTTACTAACATGTCGGCAAAAAATAATAGTGAAAGTGAATATTATGGGGGAGGTCTTGTCACGTGATGTAACGTTACTAACATGCCGGCAAAAAATAATAGTGAAAGTGAATATTATGGGGGAGATCTTGTCACGTGATGTAACGTTACTAACATGCCGGCAAAAAATAATAGTGAAAGTGAATATTATGGGGGAGATCTTGTCACGTGATGTAACGTTACTAACATGTCGGCAAAAAATAATAATGAAAGTGAATATTACGGAAAGCGAATATTATGGGAGAGATCTTGTAACATGATGTAAAATTTGCAATATTGAATAACTAATGTAAAAAGTAGTAAATATTATTATAATATTAATATCTGCTAGAAATCCATCTCTCTGAATTCATAAATCCAACGTGAATATTAATATATGCTAGAAATATCACGCCTGAAACCAGCCATCCATCTCCTCAAATTCCCCCAAAGATGTTCACCTCGGCAAATCCGCTTGCACTTGTCTACCCAAAGCAACCATTAAAAGATAGGATATTAAGAGCTCTTCTGCATTTTAAAGCAACGCCTTACATTAATTCACAAGAATGTCTCAGGGAATTCACTTTAATTGACATTATATCATGATTCTAGAAATTTTAGAATCCAAAAAGCCCAAAATTTGGCAAAATGCCAGTAAGCAGAGTTACAGAAAGCTAAAAGAGCTATGGTATGCAGATGCTATAAACTATTTAACAGCATCTTGAAGGTTGTTGGCATTAGGAATGGAGTCATTTATATCCTCCTCCGGTGGCTGCGAATTTGTTGACAAGAGCGAGCGCATTACTGATCAATTTACACACATTCTGCCGGTGGCCTGTAACCATGGCTGTGACCTTCCCGTCAGTGTTCAGATCGTGAAAACCATTGAGGCAGGAGTCCTCGTCTGTGAATTTTTCTGTCCGAACTAGTGGATTTTGAGTAACCCAACTTACCATTATCTTTTATTGAGTAACCAGTGGCTTTTCTTCATTCAGTCTCCAATATCTGGAGTTTGCGTACAGACGAATCATTCATTATTGTTATTGTTGTGAATACCTACTCTATCAGAGAGAGATTCGAATGCAAACTGCTTCCCTCACTCATTGCTGGGAGCAATGCCTCTGTGAGCCCCTCCCGTATTCAATCCTCACAAAGCCTTGTATCTCTCAGCATTTTTTTGGCTTCAATACAGTTTGATATATTTGGGTATTTTTTAGTTACAATTTGTATTGAATTTGCTCATTGGATTCCTCGCTTTTAGTAGAATTCAAACTGATTTCCCGATCTCTTTATGTGTTCTTGTAATATTCCAAATAATTGGGGTTCTTCTACTCTTTCTCAAATTCTGTTGAATCATAATTTGGCGCTGATGTTTATCTATGATTATATCGAGTTCAGCCCCATATATCAGTTGATAAATTATCTTTTGGGGCTGGATCACAAGGCTTAAGCCCGTTCTAGTGCAATAAACTTTGGAATTGAACTAGTTGTGCCTCAAAGTGTGAGTTCCTGACCTAATAGTACTATGGGTGGTCAATTAGCTTCTTGGACTTCCAAGCAAAACAAATAGTTTTAGAGGGCCTTAGCTCTCTATGACAAAGACACTCCTGACCGTTGGCACAATGTTGCTTCCATGGTTGATGGAAAATCCCCAGAGGAAGTCAGAAAACATTATGAAATCCTGTTAGAAGACTTTAATTGCATTGAATCAGGCCAGGTGCCTTATCCCAACTACAAATCTTCAGGGAGCTCAGGATAGGGAGCGAACAACAATGAGCAGAGGACGAGCACAGGCATGTCTAAGTTCTTTGCAACTATTTAGAAATTTTTTTATTATTAAACATAAGATTCTTTTCTTTCTCGCTTAGATTTCTTTGCATGAAGCGTGTTGTGAACCTTGGTCTTTTGGAATATCAAACTAACTAAGATCTCCCTTAAAACAAAAGAAGGACACGTGGATCCGTTCCTTTATCTTGAATCTCCAGCATATTGTAAACTGCATATTTCAACTCGGTCTCAACTTTCCTCTTCATTGAATCTCCTATTTCATATTTTTGAATACTGAACTTACTAATTTTTTTGCACTGATCAATTTTGGGCAGGCATTTTATGTACATAAAGTTTCTACAGTGATGCAAGTTCGTATTCTTCGTATTACTACTTATTTCTGAAAGGCCACAGTATGAGTAATAATAGAAAGAAACAGGATGTAACCAGCCGAATTATATCAGCAAGTCCAACGTAAAAAACAGTTGAATATGTAACGAGTATTTTCCACCACTAAAAAGCATGTTCAGTATTTCGTCACTTGTATATTATTGGTTATCATAAAACTGGACCAAGGATTTAGCAGTGATTTTTGGTATTTTTCTATTATGGAAAAAATAACGATTATTTGTTGTTTTAATGAATCTGATTTGAAGATGAACCAAATATTTTAAATACTTTATTTTAATATTAGTGCAAAATTTGACTTCTCAAAAGCTAGTGCCCAAGATTAATACGTGTCGCTTTTATAACGTGTGATGTGGATACGACATGAAAAATAATTGATGGTATATCCCATGACATATGCTTGAATCATTGACCAAATCATATTGGCATGACAATAAAGAAACCAGGTGGATTCTGTGGTTGTTTTAATAAACCAAACTTCTCTTTTCAGGCTTTAGAAGGTACAAAGTATCGTATGGCCAATGAACCTAAAATAAATGTTATTTAAATAAAAATATTTAAGTTATAAAATAATGTATGACGATATACTTGATGGGACTTGTGAGTGATTAGTTTCGCAATTATTTGACTTAAAGAAAAATCAAGTTTAAAACTTTTGGTCGTCACTTCATATTTTTTTATCTATCACAATAGGTGAAATTGATGGATGATGAATGTTATTTTGTTATTTGGTCGGAATTATTTTTATTTTTTAAAAATGGTTTTTGATTCTTCTCGGCGTTTGATAGAGCCTAGGATTTGGATCTATTCTCGAAACTAAAGATAGTAAGCTAATTTACCATGGATTCTGGGAAAAAAATTAATTACACATTTCACTCTTGAGAATGATTGGTAGGCGAATCCATCTAATTCCTGAGTGGATTTGATTCTAATTACTGGAAACTAAAGATACTAAGCTTACATGGAAGTGGATTTAATTCTAATTACTGAAAACTAAAGATAGTAAGCTTACATGTATATATTCCCTCTACACATTCCGCAAAAGGCCTCCTAAACAAGCATGCAAGGCTTCTTAAACAATCCATGGTAAATTTCACTCAAGGATATTTGTTAATTTTTTTTACCAAGTTTCAATTAAAAATGGAAATAAAAAAAATAAACAACTCCTTAAAACAAAATAAATTTTAAAAAATATATTATTTCAAACACTAATCAATAGCTTCATTTCCCAATATTGTTTTTTAATGAACATTGTACCATCTATTGGTGAATCATAATGAAACAAATGAAGATATGCTTAAATTGTGTATTCATTATTATACTTTAAAATTTCTAAAAAGATTATAGTTACTGGATAAATAGATATAGATCCTTATTTACAGGGTGTGGTATTATATTGGGTCATAAAATCCTTGTTATTTTTTTTGTTGCCAAAACCTTCAAATTATATTTTTTCTCCGGATCTCTCTAATTCCTATAGAGACAATGAAAAAATTTAATTGCACAATTCACTCTTGAGAATGATTGGTAGGAAAATCCCTCTATTCCCCGAGTGGATGATCCCTCCCTCCCTCTAATGACAATAACTTATTATTTTAATTGATTATCATGTAATCTACTTGAGAGATTGTGATTGCTAATTGTGTCTAGGTATTTAAAATGTATTATTTCACTACATAAACTAAAGATACTAAGCTTACATGGATATACTCCAGTTTTGTGTCACCTCCCACCACTAAAACCAGCCTAGATCCAAATCCTAGGCTCTATCAAGCACCGAGAGGGAGGTGCAAATCTCTTCTCGGGTATTGCACTAAAGGAGGTTTGTACCTCGGGATATTTGATCCCTCTCGGCACTTGATAGAGCCTAGGATTTGGATCTAGGCTAGTGTAGACACCTCTTACAAATCCTATAACCTTCTGTTACAGATGTACCTCAAGGAATTCTTTGGGGATTTTTCTCCATTATAAACAAACAAACACCATTAAACACAAGGCCAATCAGATAAGTAAAATACATATTTAGATATCACTCATAAGCACCTTGTGAAGAATCTTGTTTGAAGTCGCACATTCCTCACAAGTATCAGTTAATAATTGGAGGAAATGAAGTTATGGTCTGAAGTTGAAAATAAAGATACCATTCATATCACCTCCCAATGCAATTCAATACTATTGATGTGAGTGTGAATGAGAGAAACATCATGCCAGTAGACCCTCCAGGGATGTATGAGATAACATAGTATGACAAGGCCATCACCTAGAGAAATAGAACAGAGAATGAAGTTATGAATCAATATATTGTCCAGTGATAACATGTACGCACAATTTCCAGAAACAGTTCAAACAGCTATCAAGGACCACAGATAAACAAACCTGTACACCAGAGAAAATAACTGAATAGTATATAGCTAGGAAGCACCATTGACACATAAATTGTAGCTGCCATCCTCCCAATGAATCCCACGGTAAATGAAAGTTTATATATGAACACAAATAATAATGATAAGGGCTCAAAAGCTGAATAACATTATCATATGATGGAGCACTCAAGTCTACATCAATTTAAGTCTGCATCCTTTAAGCAGTATTTTGCAAGCAAAAAGAAACGCCGAAATGATTAATTTCCACATGTCATCAAACATATAAATATCAAAAATAAATTCATTAGATAACCATGAATGTAATATTGTTCCATGTAAAATGTCAATCATTAGAGAGAGAAATAAATTTCATCTTTGGAACCCATGTGGACAAACTAATTCCTCACACCTTTTAAAGCAAAAAAAGACGCTATAAGAAATATGCAGCCAAGAGTAAAGCATATTGCGAACTTCTGAGGCATTGTCACCATTACTGGAAGAAACATGGTGAAAGAAATAAAAATGGAGAAGCTGCCAATGGAAAAAAGTAAGCCAAAGTACATTATTGATTTTCTTGAAGGCAGGGTGCTGGCAGCTGACTGAAAATTTCTTGGAAAATCCTGCACTCCTTTTGACACATTGTAAAATAAGAAAAGAAAAAAATTAATGAATGAGAACTATTAGCCGAATATTCCATATAAGACATGTTTATAACTTATTTAATGAGGGTGAAAACTTTCAAGACATCTAAAACTGAAAATAGATGATCACACATTGGATGACTAGAAAGTTTAAACCAAATGAAATAAATCCAGATTCACAACATGCATAATTCAAATGCAATTACAAAATAAACATTTGGGATGTGATGTCTTGAAAGAAACAAGGAAGAACATTTTCCAAAGTCGAGATATGTTTAATATAAAGCTTGGGAAACCTGCTCTCAGATAAACAATGGTGACAGAAAATATGGTGAGCTAGAATCATCAACAGACTCATATCAGACTTGTCCTTATCAATGGATTTTGCTTGGACAAAATAACAGAGATCCTGTAATCAGTGGTATCAATTTTTTATAAATGTTATTCATAAACATTAACATAGATATTAACATAGATACATAACAAGAAGGAAACACATAATAAGTAATGACAAAATAGGTTGTAAAGAAAAACTAAAAGATTACAAAGAATATAAACAAAGAAAGAAAATTCAAAAACAAGGAATACAGAAAAAGATAATATAGATTAAATTGAAGAAAAAAATTCAAAAACGGGAATATAGATAAAACTCACACAGATCAAAATGAAGAAAAAAATTTAAAAACGAAGAATACAGAGAAAGATAACACAAATTAAAATGATAACACAAATTAAAATGAAGAATAAAATTCACCACATGATTCACAAATAAGTAAATATAATTCAAATGCATTCTTAATCATCATGTCCCATTTGACTTCAAATTATTTTGCATAGTGAAAAAATAATCAATACAAATCGTGGATTCTTAATAACCATGCCAGCATTTGACTTCCAATGGTTCTGCATAATGAAAAAATACTCGATACAAATCAAGGAAAATAAAAATAATACAAAATTATGATTCAAATGATACAAAATTATGATATAAAGAAATTAATATAAATCATGGATTCTTAATAACCATGTCAACATTTGACTTCTAATGGTTCTTTATAATGAAAAAATACACAATCAATACAAATTATGAAAAATAAAAATAATACAAAATTATGATTAAAAGAATACAAAATTATAATTTAAAAAAATTAATATAGAGACAGGGACTTCACTTGATGACTTGAAAGTCATGGGGTGAAGAACAGAAGCAAATGACAAAAACACGGCATCAAGACATCCAAGCAAAAAATAGAGACATACAATAATACTGCTAGAGAGAACTTATAATTATAACTTCAAGTCATCGAATGAAAAAAAAAGGTAGCGCATCACAAACATCCAAGCAGGCACAAAGACTACACTTGATGACTTCGATTCATCTGCATCACAGACATACAAGAATGCACAAGTTCAATCAATACTAGAGAGAAATTTTAAAGACTCTAAATGCCTTAGACATATAAGCCTTTCAATGCGTGAGAGAAATTTGCATCACAAACATACAAGCATGCACAAGTTCAATCAATACCAAAGAAAACTTATAAATACTTTCAAACTTTCAATGCTTTGGACGATTGTTGTTGCATACTTGATTTGATGACATCCCGGCAATGCATGATGGACATCCAAACAAACACATATCAAATAAAGAAAAATCTTACACATCAAATAAATAAAAACTTATACATCCAAGCAAGCAGGCACAAAAGAACTTCTACAAGATAAAACAAAGAAGCTAAAGATAAAAACGTTGCATTAAAGACATCGATCAATACGGAAGATAACTTATAAATACTCCCAATGCCTTCGAGGATTGTTGTTGCATCACAGACATCCAAGAAATAAGCACTCGATGACTTCAAACCATCACATGAATGAAGCATGCATTCCCCTAGGTGAATCTTGGGACCTATACACAATTAGAAATAGCATGAATCAAATAGAAAATAAATTTAACATCAATAATCAATCCTATTTATCCCACTTCAGCTCCATCTCATTACTTCTGCCCACTCTCCTTTGCTCACAACACCCTCCTTTCTCCTAGACACTTATCTCCATTTCTGTCCCACGAACTGCATCCCAAACATCCAAAAGAAAGAATCCAATGATAAAATCTCTGCATCACAGACAATATGAACTTATTAATGCTCTACATCATAGACGATACGGAGAGAACTTATTTAAAAGCTTTACAGGCACAAGCCTTGATAAAGAAGCGGATAATAAAAGATCTGCATCGCATACAGTCATTCAAGCAGTATAAGGAGGGAACTTATCACTACTCTATGATAAAGAAGTGGATAATAAAACCTCTCTGATAAAGAATTGATTGATAAAAGCTCTGCATCGTAGACAGTAATTCAAGCATCACAAGGAAGGAACTTATAAATACTCTTGAAATAATTCCACAGTTGCCCTTACATACCTTTTGTTTTTTTCTTACGGAAAAGCGATGCTTTATTTTTTCTTTTTTTATTTGGAAAAGAATGGATGGAAAATTGTTGCTTGCCACCCAATATTCTTGGCAACTTATAATACTCTCGAGATCTGATATGTGAGAACACTTTCATTTTCGCTTCTTGTTTTTATTTTCCTTCCAAAATAGTATGTGTTCATAAACAGTTTTCGAATCTTTATAAATCAAAGTTCATTTATATTTAAGCTGGTTATTTTTATTCTTTGATATTTAAATTTATTTTATATTTATTGGATGTATTTAAATTTATAATTTTTACAAAGTAAGTTTTATTTATATTTTATCTAGATGTTTATTTTTATTCTTTAACATTTAAAGTTATTTACATATATGTGTTGTATTTAAAATAACAATTTTTACAAATGAAGCTTTATTTATATTTAAAATGGTTAATTTTATTCTTTAACATCTAAAGTTATTTACATCTATTGGATTTGTGCAAGTATTAGCATAAATATCACCCATGGTCAAGCATTTTTAAACAAGATGTAAAAGTACATTATTTTTAAAAATAGTCCCTAATCAAATACAAGAAAATGTAAGTGATTTATTAAAAATCAACCCAAATCAAGTAAATGATTAGGTTATAGTGCTCATCAAAGTGGACTACCCATTTAAATAAGACAACTATAGAAATAAGATCAAATAACATGTATTCCTTTGTATCCTCATATTAACCAACAAAAATCAATGGTTGACCCTTATTCTCCATAGCTTTGCACTAATTCTCATATAGAATTAGGGCTCAAGCTTGCCTACAAAATAACCTAAAATAAGAAACATCGGGCTTGACATAGGCTCAAGCCTCATCTATATTCATAACACTACCCGATGAGGCATGCAATTCTAAATCTAGTTTGCACAATTCATCGTGTCAACCCAAGGTGCCATGTTCTTGGACTAAAACATGTAGTTGGCCATCTCTTTCAATGTTTGTTTTTTTCTTTCCACAACACCCTTTTGTTAAGGGGAATAGAGAACAAAGTGCTAATGTTGAATGCCAGGTTCTCTACAAAAATATTTGAATGCTTCATTGACACACTCCAACACATTAGCTATGCATATTTTATTTATAGAAAGAGAGGATTACTTCTCAAAAAAATATTTGAAGACCTTAAAAGTAGCAAAGGCCTCACTCTTGTACTTATGAAAGTACAACCAAGAGTGACATGATAAGTTATAAATAAAGGTAAGTGCAAACTTGGCCCTAGAAAATTAATTAGTTGAAAATGACATTAGATCACTATGCACAAGCTCAATAGGTTTGGTAGCATGCAAGGCCTTACCTTTAGAAAAGGATTCTAATGTTGTTTGCCAAGAACACAACCTAGACAAAATCCATAAGTGAAAGATACTTTAGAAGGACCAAGCACAAAATTCAGTTTGCTCAAGTGTTGCGAATTCCTATAGTTCAGATGTCCAAATCTTTCATGTCATAGCCTACTCAAAGAATGAGCGTGTGCTATGAATGAGGAACCTGAAAAAGTATCAAAACCATAAAACTTATATAATTGAGAATTTTGAATAATGTTTAGGGTTGGAGGTAGACTTACCAGCTTAAGTAGGATCAATATTTTGTTTGCGCTAAGTTTTCTGCTTACCTTTGGAGGTTTGTGCCTCAAGATATTTATTCTTATATACAGAAAGAACATCTAATTTAACAATATTAAATTGTGATTTGTTAATATTCTCATAGAAAATCAAACAAGAGCATTTTAAACTTTGATCCAAATGCATCCATAGTAATCCCTTAAAAGGACCATTCAACTTTGACAAAATTACAATTTGTTAAAAAAAAATGTGCTATGTTTAAAAAACTTACAATGACTCATGATTGAGTACCATTGCTTACATTTTTTATTTTATATATATATTTTGGTTTTTCTTTTTCTATTTATTCATTTTATTTTTTAATAAATTTTTATTTTGCATTTTCTCTACCCTTGGGTGGGCATGGTGCTTATAGGTAGAAATGACCCAATGAAGGGACTATCATTTGCAAGAAGAGGTTAGTAACACTAAAGAACTATAAAGGAATTGAACTTGTGATTTGATTTTTGGTTTTATTATTTTTTAGGTATCTTATTTTTTTAAGTAAAAATTAGTGAGATTTCCCTCTCTTCCTCTAAAACATTTACATTGAGGGAAGCTTAATAGTCATCTACACGGTATTAATAACTCCAAGGAAGTACATTAGATTTGAAATTGTGACTTAAAATCTTCTTGTCCACAACATGTTTTAGGTAGATGATCTCAAAGTTTTTTTATAATATTTCACTTATATAATGTATATTAAAAAAATTAAAGTTCACGTTTTGGTAGATTTTGATATGAAAATAAATGAAGTAAATTAATGAAATAAAAATATGGAGACAATATTATTCACATAGAAATCAATTTGGATTATCATGGATGTAAACTAAAACATTATTAAGTGTTTACTAGGGAGAATGAACTTTGCAAGATAAACTAAACAAGAATGAAAAAAGTTGCAACATATTAGTCCACATGAATAAGAGGAGAACAATCACAAATATTTTCATGTCATATCTCAAGAATGTAAAACCAACAGATATCCATATAATCTTTCGATCTACAATGCACCAAGAGGGATCAAATCCTTGGAGGTGCACACATCTCCTCAAGTTTTGCACAAAAGTTTAAGTGGATCTATGTTGGGATCTCCATGTTAGACTTCAAGCCTTACAGGTGGGATAACTTTAAACATATTTTGTTTCCATCTCTAATCTATAACGAGCATTCCAGTTCTAGAATTAGAGTTTCTTTTCATTCCACACCTCGTTTGGAAGTTTTCGGAATGCAATGTAGGATATGTATTTCTAGGAATGGTTTGTTTTATTCATAGCATAATGATGTCAGATTCTCAAAACCTACCAATATTATTAATCACAATAATTAGTTTTAATGGTTACAGATAGTCAAAAACTACTAATAGTGAGAGTCTTCAATTCGATAGAGGATTGAATAGTGTGTTTTCCCTATCTTAATAAGATTCTCCATCTGCATCGTGCATGATCAATGCAAACAAAGTATGGTACACCTTTTAATTTCCACATTCAAGTCTTGCTACTATAAAATCAAAATAATATACCTAACAGGTTTCCTAAAAAAGACACCAGAATAAGTATTTCAAAGTGTTTATAATGAGAAAACAATAGTAATAATAGAAAAAACTCATACATCAAGTTGTTTTCAATTTCAAAAAATTGATTTGTGCATAGCTCAATAATTAAAAATTTAAGATAGTGAGTAACACAATATACTATCAACATACCTATACGAGTGCACTCTCCAAAATTGTTATCATATAAATCTGATGTATTGAAGAAACCAAATCTGGTATTTCAAGGATCCAAATCATGCACTAGAGCTCTATAATAAACAAACAAATCATGTTTATTAGATCATTAAGACTCAGGATGACTCGAGATGTTGTTATCTATGCAATTTCACAAAATTTTGGGCTTTCCTCCAAACATGACACTCTCAATCACAAAAATGAAACCTCAAATACTACAACAATTTATTTACCAATGTGATATGTGTAATACCCCATTTTTTCCCTGGAATGTATGGTCTGATATGTAAATATTGTAAGTATGTGATATATGATTCCTAGTGTGGAGCTCAAGGTCAAGGCCTCACGAGTGAATTATCAGATTTTAAAGGAAAATATCTTATATTTCAAAGGCATATGCTAGTAAGCCAGCCATGTAAAAATGTAAAACCAATGCTCTTTACTTTGAAAAGCAAAATGAAGATTAAAAAAACTAACACTACTTTCCATTTGGAAATCCTATCAAACCAAAATAACATTTTTTTGTTTTTTGATTTGAAAAGCAAAATGAAGATTAAAAAATCTGACACTACTTTGGATTTAGAAACCCTATCAAACCAAAATAGCAATATGATTTTTTTGCTTTTTTCTTTGAAAATCAAAATGAAGATTCGAAAACCTCCATTATAGTTGATGAGTATTCTTAACTTGGAATCTCATTCTATAAGCTTACGTTTGGTGTGAGTATTCTTAACTTGGAATCTCATTCTGTAAGCTTACGTTTGGTGTGGGGTGGACGCTAAAGAGGAAAATCCAATCTCCTATCAGGAAGCCCATCCCATCCCCTGAAAGAAAATCTGAAATCTTTGAAATAAAGAAAACATGGTTATATATATCAAACCTTGCTATTCAAGGAAAAGCTAAAATTATCGCTATCGCAAAAAAAGCTTAAAGAAATGTTATCCTTCATCTCTTTAATGGTTTGGTTCAAGTGAATGGAAAAGCAACCACGCAGACTATCTCAGAGTATTTGTAACGTCCCCCTCGCACCTTGAAAACCTAAAAGCGACTACGACTCGTAAAAAATAGAAAATGAATCTTAAATGCGTCCATAGGGAATAGAAAACCCT
>LPNX010474148.1:158043-181880 GCA_001517045.1 Pseudotsuga menziesii
AATCTTATTGCATGAACTGGAACGATTGGGCAGTACCAAAAGGATGAATAATAGTGACCTATGGACAGGGGTACAAGTTGATAAAGATGTGAATTGTTTAATCAAATATATCCATACAATGATAAGCAAGAAAACCATTCTACCAATTAGTTAGATTTTGGTTTGTTTCGAGTATAGATTACCTGCATCATTTTTTGGATGAAAACATCATTTTTTGGATGAAGGCATCATCTATTACATTAGCACCCGTGGTATTAGTTGGGCTTCGTCAAGCCTCATGATGTCTAGCTTTTTTAGGGGGGGAATACATAAAAATAAGGGGTGTAGGTAGATGGTGCATGTGAGAGAAACAACTCATCTAGTTTTAATTTAAGTGCTACTATACTAGTTTCTAGATTGCTTTTTAAACTCTAGAAATACAATTTTTTTATTACAATTAAGCCTTTACGAGAGAGCAAAATTGGATATATGAGTTCCTTATTAAATTTTATCATAAATTCATAACTATAAACAATATAAACAATATATATGGGCTGGATTTTGTTTCCAATATCCAATGCATCTAGGCTACTTGTCATTCAATTCACCCAGATTTTAATATTGCCCAAATGGCTCACAATTAAAGGAAAATAGGTTGCTTACCCGAGCACATGAGCTGAAAAGTAACTATGGATCCAACCCGGGTAAATCAACTTTCCAACTAACCTAGACTTGCTTTAGGGAGGAACATCTAACCCCAACATTTATTAAAAGGAAGAATTTCCCGCCTATTTTCTATATGACCTGCATATTTCTTAGATAATCGTTAGCTCATTTATCAATAACTCACAAATGCCCTGCTGAAACATGTAAAATGTATACACCATTGGCAAGGGTTCTCTAGTTATCCTTTTTAAGAATTTCCTCTGTATTGTCTTTAACAACATCAATCAATTTAATTCTTCAAAATACAGTGGAAGTATCACGAGAAGAAAAATATATATATAATTTTAGTAGATATCTAGAATAACTACTACATATACATAACCAATGCCACATCCATATATTCAACATTGCACAACCAGATAATGACACCTTTGAATTATATTTAAAATGGTATGGAACTAATTGAATTGACAAAAGAGTAAAAAAAATGAATTTATCGGATTTCATTTGAACTAATTGAATCTATGCCAAGTCTTTTGAACTAACAATTATGAGTTAAATTTGAGGCTTATTAGATCAAATTTCTCTATAATAGTGATTTTACAATAATTCAATGGAACTTTGTTCATAGAATTATATTATGAACAATTTTAGCCCTAATTTTTTATATATAAAAAAATTTATCCCTAAATGTATGAGCCTAACTAAATCTCTCAACAGAACTAAAAAAAAATTCACTAAATTTGTATTCATGGTTTTAATTATATCTCACAGAATTTTCGCCCTAAATTTTGTATATAAAACAATTTAGCCCTAAATCTAAATATGTGACCTCAACTAAATATGTGAGCATAACTAAAAAAGTTATTCCTAAATTTTTAGTCATGGTTTTACTATATTCGAACAGAGCTTTGTTCATAGAATTACACTTTGAACAATTTTAGCCCTAATTCCTTGATATAAATTTTTTTAGCTTCGTTTATAGAATTATACTGTCAACAATTTTAACCTTAAATATTTGATATAAAAAATTTTAACCCTAAAAGTGTGAGCATAATAACTATGATTCTATGAATTTCCATAGCCACTTTGCATAATGTACCTTGCAATTTGTAGAAGAAAATCAGTGCAAAATGTACCGGATTCTCTTCTACTAGAAGCCTCCAAAAAAATATTGGTTCTCCTAATTTCTAAATGCTTTCTCACGTCATACTTTCAAGTTTTGAGTTTCAACCCAACTAATCCAAGAAAAGTACTGGGCCCTATAATCACAACCTCCAAGCTCCATCCTTCAAGACTGTAGTTCAAACTTCCAAGTTCCATGGTCTTACATGGTAGTGAGACTCTCAAGCCTTCCAAGTCATGCCTTGGTAGGAAGCCCTTGGTAAATCGGTATCCATGCAAACACCTGAATATTTTAGCTCACAATTTAAACATAAATTATGTAATATTTTGATCAACATTTTCTCTACATCATTACACACCCACCCTGAGTTAAGACCATGACTAATCTTATGTCGATTATGGAGAAGAAGGTGAAACCTCTAAGAATCATATTGAAACAAGGGGTTCCCAAAAATCCATTTACAATCATGACAACAATGGCCAGGCATATCTATACTCGTTTTAAACAAGTATCGTGTGAAGTATTATGTACAATAAGGCTCATAATATCGATAAGAAAAAGTTTATCCTTACAAGATAAGTAAAAGCCATGAGAAATGGATCGCCACTCATTCCACAAATCCTTCCAATAAAAAAACATTTTCATACTCAATCGTCATCCTTGAAATAGCGGGTTGTATGTAATACATGTGCCTTGCACCTGCCACCTTGCAACTCCATATCGGTCTTCTTTCCAAACCCCATCCCATCCAACTACTTCATATATCCTAGCTCAAAAGGCTATCCACCTTCCTCCATGCTCTCGAAATACTTTTCATTATAAAAGAATGTGAGTCTTGGAAGGTATGAGAGGGTGACATTGTAAAATATAGTCCAAATGATCCCAAAATCCTAGCAATGTGTTTTAGTGTGAGAAGTTGATGTATCGATATGATTTACCAAGGAGAGCTTCTTTCTAGACACTCAATCACCCATTTTGGAACCAAAATATTACCATGGGTGGAAATATGAAGTATACCTAAACCTCCTTCATCCTTGGGAATAATGCAAACTTCCTAGGGTACCGTAGGGGAGGGGGCAGGTTAGCCCCACTATACTTGAAACACAAGTATGAATAGAAGAGTTGCTCCATACTACAAAAATGAGGCCTAAACAGAAACCAACAAGAACATAATAATTGTGTGAGGCCTAAAGAATCCTACTTACAATATTAAATTTTGCCTCAAACGAACTCTCTTTTTATTTCTTCCAAAGGAGAATCTTAAGTTGCAAACAATACAAACACCAATCCTACATAGTTTTTGGAGAAATCCCCACACCAAAGGGGATGCCAATAAACCTTACTATTACACATGGATGAACAAGGGTCCAAGCAAGAGCGATCCAATTAGGAGACCCACCAATACCAATCAACCAATAATCAGTCTTATGATCACTGATCGTAGCCCTAGATGCATTACAAAAAATAGACAAGAAACCCCTATAGCTAGATACCAAGTCTTGGTCCACTTGAAAAGACAAAAAAATCATGCACAATGTGATTTTTATCCATCTCATAACCATCTCTAATTGAAATTCTTTGAATCTTCCCTTGTACTAGGATAGCATCGAGAAAATAACCAAGAGCATCAAAAGTTAAAATAGAGAGATGAGGTGCCAGGGAGCATCCTTGTCTATATGACCAGTGCAAAAGAATACTTGGAGAAATCAAGTATTGATTGAAATAAAAGATGAGACACAAAAGAATAAGGTGTTGTACAATAAGGTGTTGACCATCCTTCGAAGACAAATCCCAACATGTCAACAAATCTATAATAAAGGACCAATCAATTATGATATCTATGAGAGGGCTTATCAAAATCATAGAGTTTGAGTATAGTGGCACTTCGTTGGCCACTACTTTGTAGAAATAACCCAATGAAGGGACTATCATTTGCAAGAAGAGGTTAGTAACACTAAAGAACTATAAAGGAATTGAACTTGTGCTTTGATTTTTGGTTTTATTATTTTTTACGTATCTTAATTTTTTATGTTTTAATATTTTTTAGGTATCTTATTTTTTTAAGTAAAAATTAGTGGGATTTACCTTTCTTCCTCTAAAACATTTACATTGAGGGAAGTTTAATAGTCATCTACACGGTATTAATAACTCAGATTGTCGAAACCTACCAATATTATTAATCACAATACTTATTTTTAATGGTTACAGATAGTCAAAACCTACGAATAGTGAGTGTCTTCAATTCGATAGAGGATTGAATAGTGTGTTTTCCCTATCTTAATAAGATTCTTAAAAAGATAGATTCTTCATATGCATCATGCATGATCAATGCAAACAAAGTATGGTACACCTTTTAATTTCCGCATTCAAGTCTTGCTACTATAAAAAAAAAATAATATACCTAACATGTTTCCTCAAGAAGACACCATAATAAGTATTTCAAAGTGTTTTTAATCAACAATTGAATAGTAATAATCGAAACAACTCATACATCAAGTTGTTTTCAATTTCACAAAATTGATTTGTGCATTGCTCCATAATTGAAAATTTAATATAGTGAGTAACACAATATATTATCAACATACCTATATGAGTGCGCTTTCCAAAATTGTTATCATATACATCTGATGTATTGAAGAGACCAAATATGGTATTTCAAGGATCCAAATCATGAACTAGAGCTCTATAATAAACAAACAAATCATGTTTATTAGATCATTAAGACTCAGGATGTTGTTAGCTATCCAATTTCACAAAATTTTGGGCTTTCCTCCAAACATGACACTCTCAATCACAAAAAATGAAACCTGAATACTATCAACAATTTATTTACCAATGTGATATGTGTAATACCCCCATTTTTTCCCTGGAATGTATGGCCTAATATGTAAATATTGTAAGTATGTGATATATGATTCCTAGTGTGGAGCTCAAGGTCAAGGCCTCACTAGTGAATGATTTGGTTTTAAAGGAAAATATCTTATATTTCAAAGGCATGTGCTAGTAAGCCATCTAAAAATGTAAAACCAATGCAAATATTTATTATGCAAATACAAGTATAAGAATTGGCTATGGAGGAAACTAAAATTAGGGGCTATGTTTATCCACTAGGGAGAGGTGAGGGGTGTGGGATTAAATAATTTGTTTTCAAGTGTCATTGAGAGAACCCATGTTACACAAATAGTAAGCAATTACGCAAGTGTACTTCCTTGTTGATCTTTAATTATGATGTAAAAATATTGTTGAGAAATTAGTTCATGAATTTAATGAAGCATGGAATGAACCTAGAAATTCATATGGATGAGTAGGGGCTCATTATTTTGTATGCAGAAGTCAATTTTCTCACGAGGGTTCATTTCCCTTTATTCCCATTTGATTGTTTGGGGTATTAGACTCCAAATCTTAGCATGTTGTGCATTCCTAATAGTGAAAAGAACATAAATCATAACTAGAGAAGGAGTCACATTTTATAGTGTCAAGAATGCCCAGAAAATAATGTGGATTGTGAAATCTATTCGGGGTTCCATAAGTATCATCCTTGGGGAAAATTTGAGAGTATTTAAGACCTAAGAACCCATGGAGAAGATCACAAAGCCCACTAATCAAGGGTCAAAGTGTCACACATGCCTAGACCCAGTCTAAGGCTTATAGTGCCTTCTTGGTAACAGACCAGGTGCCTCAGCCATAGGTTGCATAATTTGACACTAGTTCAAATACTTGGTAACAAACCAAGCACCTCTATTCTCCCAGAGAATGGCCCTCAACCCCGAGTTGAGTCCCTAGTCTCAGACTAGGTGAATTCCTGGTAACTTATGAGGTGTGTCCATTCAACAGAATGGATACTCAAATCTAGGCTAAGTCTACTAGTGCTATATTGGTTCTACATCTTGTTCCTGGACCATATTTCACCATTCAATAGATAGGTTACTCAACTCAAGGTTGAGTCCCCTCAATGTTGGACTGGGTCCATATCATGGTGCCAGACCAAATATCATAATTCAACAGAATGATTATTCAATGCTAGGTTGATTCCACACTGTGGTCCCAGACCAAGTGTCCCCATTCTCTTAAGATAATGGCTCTCAATGCTTCTCAGAAAAATCAACATATGCTCCACCAAAGATTGAACTATACACCTTCAAACTCTACCCAAGCCTAGATTTGGTTTGAGTTCCTTCTAGTGTTATGGTTTCTCATTAATAAGGGGAAATCCCACTGGGCCTATTAACCACTACAGAAATAGTAGCTCTGTCATATACTTTGAAGCAAAATTGAAATTGCTGTTGAACAAAATTGGTATTTTTTTTTATTATCTTATGACAGAACATGAATTTTTTAATTATTTTTCATTTGGTTTTAGTTTTTTATTTTATGAGTAGAGATGAATTTATTTTAGGTAATGTAACTTTACATTACAACATTTACCCATACTAGGATTCTCCCCCATACTAGGCTGTAGAGAGCCTCCCTCCTCTCGGTGCAAAAATGGTTAGAAACAAGATTTACATCTATGCAATATCGAGGAATTCACAACCTTAAAGACACACTTACCTACAAATTTGAACACATATTGATTATTGGTAGAACAAAGTATGAAGAAATCTTTTCCCAATTATCTAAGATGAACATACATTCTTATACCATTTTTTTTGGACTTGCTAACACTATTTTTAATATCAAAATCCTACCAAACCAAAACAACAAATTTTTTCTCTTTACTTTGAAAAGCAAAATAAAAATTAAAAAATCTAACACTACTTTCCATTTGGAAATACTATCGAACCAAAATAACATTTTTTTGTTTTTTGATTTGAAAAGCAAAATAAAGATTAAAAAATGTGACACGACTTCCTATTTAGAAACCCTATCAAACCAAAATAGCAATATGAATTTTTTGCTTTTTGCTTTGAAAAGAAAAATGAAGATTCAAAAATTTCCATTATCGTGGATGAGTATTCTTAACTTTTAATCTCATTCTGTAAGCTTATGTGTGGTGTGGGGTGGACACTAAAGAGGAAAATCTAATCTCCTATGCGGAAGACCATCCCATCCCCTTAAAGGAAATCGAAAATCTTTGAAATAAAGAAAACATTGTTATATAAATCAAACCTTGCAATTCAAGGAAAAGCTAAAACTATCACTATTGCAAAAAAAGCTTAAAGAAATGTTATCCTTCATCTCTTTAATGGTTTGCTTCGAGTGAATGGAAAAGCAACCACACAGACTATCTCAGAGTATCTGTTGAGAGGAAGTCCAAAATTCTATAAAGGAAGCAAACATGGTTATTCAATTCTCTCTATCTTTGTATGTGTGAGTGGTCGAGCATCTGAGTCTATGGGTGATACTGGCAAAGGAAAGACTGGCCTGGAGTTCAACTTTCCTCTTTTTCATTTCCCTATATATCTCTGTCTATGTGAGTGATTAGGCCTAGGCCCTCTGACTGTGTGAGTGCTTGAGCATATGAGTTTGTGTGAGTGATTAGGACTAATCCCTATGACTGTGTGACTTCTTGAACATATGAGTCTTGTGTAATAGCGGAGGAGGCAGGATAGGATAGGACTGGACCAGAGCCAATTAATTAACCATCATGTGTTAGAAAGATTTATGGTAGTGAATGATAAATTAAGAACTTGGGTGAGGGTTTGGGGTTTGTTTTATCACCTTCAGATAGTTTATTATATAGAGAGGTAAGAGATAAAAACTCATTGAACCTTCAAATTTTACCCTACTTGGATAGGGGCTGAAGAGTTTATAAGTTTTGTTAGGCATGAATGGAGGCTATTTGACAATTCCAGTGATGACTCAATGATGTATTAGTTTTTAGAGAATTTTTAAAAGAGTTGATATGATACTAATCTAACAGGAAAAGGAAAAGTTAAAAAACCCTCAACAAAACTTTTTGAAAGTGGAGGCTTAAATAACTTTTAAAATCTTTGATCAAAACAATACTTATGTATTTTTCACAAATCCATGCTGAATAATTTGGAGGTGACAAAAAAGGGCGTTACTTGAATGGGAGGAACCAAAGTGGAGGTTGAAAACTAATGATTTTTTCTTAGTACAAGGAGATGAGATTGCCAATTTATTTCATACCTATTCGAAGCATACCAAGCATATAAACACCCTATGTGAGATGGAACAGAATATTTTTCTAAGGCCAATTTGATGCCCTAGTTCTCCCCATAATACTGTTAGGCCAAAAAATCAAAATATACAGAACTAGAAACTGCACCCACAGAAATATGTTCCCTCCTAAGGATATTTGACTAGGAATACTTTTTCATCTAGTACGTGGATGGAAGTGCTTGGAAAAGGAAACCCTAGTTTCAAGATTTTGTGAGTTTCAACTCCACAAAGACTTCTTTCAAGATGGCACTAATACTTTGGTACAATTTTAGTGGTAGATATTCAAACAATTTGAACTATTTCATCATAACCATAAGCAATAGGATGACTAAACGAAACACAAGCACAACATTACAAGAAGTACACAAATGCTTTCTGCTAGGAAATAACAAGGGAGAAAACCTAACAACTTTAGTATAGATTATGTCACCAATTTGAACTCCAAATCAAGATAAGATAAACCCCAAAGAAAACACCAACTTGTTCTTCTCTCCAATGAACTTCTTCTTCTCTCTCTTGCACACTTTCTTGAGTGAGTCTCTATCCAAACGAGAGGTGCACCCTCTTTATTTTTACTCATCAAGTGAGTGACATTTTTCCCTAACTCAAATGATTTCATACTTTTACAGGATTTACTTGTCTAAGACTCAAATAAACATTTATATAAAAAAATTCTTGGGTACTACTGACCCAAATTTGAACTTATGGTTTACATTTATTCTTTCAAGACCTTTACATGACCAAGTAAGTCAATAACATTCCCCGAAGAAGGTATAACAATAAGACAATAAATGTACAGTAAGAATATATTTCAAAGTTACAAAAACTTCAAAATACTATGCCATGTGAATCCTCTCATTAATCCTACACTAGAGGGAGATATTTTCTAGTTCACTCGAGGCATAGCTAGTTGAGGGGTATGTAGGTAATTAGTGGTGTGGTGGATCTATTAATAGGATAGGGTAGGGTGGCAGATGTAGGATAACATTCTACTCTTGAAAAATATCTTTGACAAATCTTCTCACACTTATTTTAAAAAGAGGGTTTGAGATGAAAAAACCTTTTCTGCTGAAAATAGTTGTAGGACAATTTATTTTCGCACTGAGGCAACTGATGCACAATTTTGAAGGAATTTCATTAATTTTAACCTTCGAACCAAAAAATTTATCTCGTAGAAAGTTAAATTGAATGTTCAACCAAGAAAATGATTTTGTTATGACGAAAATTCATGATTTCCATTTTCTGCCACTTCATTCTCATGAAATTGTTACCCACCTTCACAAAACAACGCTTTGAAGTTGAATAATTTTAATGATGGATAATTTAACATAACCTAAGTATAATCTATAATAATTGTTAGGTAGAATAACTCTTGAATTCATATATTTCTACATAGAATGCCTTGATTTATACATTTATAGTGACTCTTGAGGTCACACATCCAAGAGTCTCTTCATATTCCTACTATGTACAATAACATATAATCCTGACGGATTATATTCCAACAATCCCCCCCTCCTTAATCCAAAAGGGTGTTAGTAAGTCCGAGCATGTTTCTGAATCTCTCAAACTTTTCTTATCCAAGCGCTTTGGTGAAGATGTCTGCAACTTGATCATTTGTGGAACAATGCCGAAGATGGACTGTCTTGGCGTTTACATGATGTCGAATCAAATGATACTTTGTGTTGATGTGTTTGGTTCGATCATGTAATCTAGGATTCTTAGCCAGCTTGATTGCAGAAGTATATTCGATCAATAATGGAGTGGATTTCTCTTGTTTTTCTTGCAAATTTTCAAGTATCTTCCTGAGACATACTATTTCTTTCGTTGCTTTAGCTGCAAAAACATATTCTTCTTTTGTTTTTGAATCTGCCGGAACTGACTGTTTGCGTGATCTCCATGAGACAGCTGCTGATCCAAGACTCATAGTATATCCAGAAGTTGATACTCCTGTCTCCTTATCGCCATCAAAATCTGAGTCTGAGTACCCGATAAGTTTGAAGTCATCCACCTTAGAGTACTTGAGTCCAACATCTTGATTCCCCTTCAAGTATCTTAGAACTCTTTTTGCAGCTGTCCAGTGTCCTTCACAAGGTTTATGCATGAACCTTGAAAGTATGCCACCAACATAAGAAAAATCCGGTCTAGTTGTTGTAAGGTAGATATGTCTTCCTACAAGTTGTCGATACTTGGTCGCATCCTCAAATTATTTTCCTTCACTTGATGTGAGCTTCATTTTTTGTTCCATTGGAGTAGAGATAGGGTTGCATTTTGTCATGCAAAAGTTGTCTAGTAGTTCTCCAACATATTTTTTCTAAGATAGTAATATGTACTTAGGATGTTGAGTGACTTCAATTCCTAAGTAATAGTGGACATGTCCCATATCTGTCATTTCAAAGATCTTTTTCAAATCTTTCTTTATGGATGCTATATAGCTACCATTTTTCCCTGTCATCAAAAGATCATCTTCATACACAAAAAGATACACAACAGATCTTCCAACTTTCTTTATAAACGGTGTTGCATCATCAAGATCAAAATGTTCGAAATTTAACTTGAAAAGATGCTCGGTTAATTTTTCATACCATGCGCGAGGCGCTTGTTTTAGGCCATACAAGGATTTGACAAGCTTGCATACCTTTTGTTATTTTCCTTTCACAACAAATTCTTCTGGCTAAGACATGAAGAAATTCTCTTTCAAGTCTCCATTCAAGAAAGTAGTCTTCACATCCATCTGATGAACTTTCCATCCATTCTGAGCAGCTAAAGAGAGTAAGCTAAGGATGGTAGCCCATTTTTCTGTAGGATAATACATTTCTTCATAGTCAATTCTTTCCTTCTGTGCATAGCCTTTTGCTACAAGCCTCACTTTGTGCTTGTCAAGTGAGCCATATGATCTGTATTTGTTCTTGTACACCCACTTGCAGCCAATTGGTTTGGTTCCAACTGGAGGGTCAACCAGCTTCCAAGTTCCATTCTTCATGAGTACATCATACTCATTCTGCATAGCTTCTTTCCACTCAACTCGAGTAGAAGCTTCTTCAAAGAAAGTTGGTTCAAAGTTAGCAGATAAATTAAATTCACAATCAAATGATACATCCATGTCATCACCTGAATTATCTGCTTCTCCTCCATCTTCATGTCTTTTTGAACTTCTCATTCCCGTCTTTCCAATTTCATCCAGATGGACACATTCAAGTGTCTTTGTGGCCCATTTAGGAATCTTTCGTGATGGCCTTTGTTGATCAGCTGGTGGTGCTTCATCATTGATTGAGAGTCTTACAATTCTCTCAATCACATCATCCAGTTGAATCTCTTGTTGAGGTGAAGTAGCAGGAACTTCTTCATGCTGGGGAGTTGGTGCTTTATATGGAAATTCCAAAGGTTGATCCAGAATAGGAATCCCCCCTTCAAGGTTTGGAATTTCATATTCATTTTCAGAATATTTCTTTGGATGAGGATATTTTTCCAAATGATCAAGCTGTCTCTCAATGGACTGGTCATTTTTATTAGTCTCAAGAAAAATGACATCTCTGAAAATAACAAACTTCTTGTTTACCTCATCATACAGACGATATGCCTTGGATTTTTCTTCGTACCCCAGAAAAATGCATTTTTTGCTTCGAGCACCAAGGTTGTTTCTTTGCTCCTTTGGAATCAAGGCATAGCAGGTGGTACCAAAAACTCTGAGATGCCTAACTAAAGGGAGACGGCCAAACCACATTTCATGTGGAGTCTTGTTGTCAAGAGAATTTGATGGAATTTTGTTTCTCAAATAGGCTTCACATTTCATTGCATCACCCCAAAACATTAGTTTAACATTCTTAAAAAACATCACTGAGCGTACCATATTCATTATTTCTGCTACACCGTTTTGTTGAGGATTGTAGGGAACAGTATTCTGATGTGCAATTCCATGTTGGAAAAGATAATATTCAAAAGCATTTAAAGTGTATTCTTTCCCATTCTTAGTATGAAGTGTACCAATTTTAGATTGTGCTTGTTTTTCTATGAATGCATGAAAGTCCTTGAATGTTTGAAATGCTTCTTATTTTGTCTCTAATGTGTAAATCCAACACATTCTTGAGTAGTCATCAACAAAGGTCATAAAGTACTTATTCCCATTGGCAGAAGGAGTTGGCATTGGGCCAAATAAATCAGAATGCACTAATTCTAATTTCCTACTTGCTGTGAAATTACATTCATGGAATGGCAGCTTACTGTGTTTCCCTAATATACATGCATCACATTTTCTCTTCTCTTTGGGAATAGTGGGCAAACCAAATACACCATTCTTTCTAAACAAACGAAGACTATTATAATTCAGATGACCAAATCTTGCATGCCACAATAAACTTGATGACAAATTACCTTATCCATGCTGAGAGAGGTAGGCACAGTTCCGGACCCTTGCAGATGAACCCTTGAGCTTCAGCAGCTTCCCATCTTCATATCTAGTCATGATGACTTGATTGTCAGAGGACTTTCTTATTTCTACGATTCCATCAAACATGTGGATGGAATGGCCTTGCTGTCAAATCTCCACCAAGGATAGCAGGCTTCTCTGTAACTCTGGAAGATAAAGAACATTCTTCAACAAGAAATCAGGGAATCCAGGCATCTTCAATCGATTGGTGCCCATTCCCTTCGGTTTAAGACTTGACTTATCTGTGAAGTAAACTATGCCATTTATTGTTTCATTAAGTTCTTAAAAACAGTATTTTCTAAAAGTCATGTGTGATGTTGCACCAGTATCAACTAGCCAACATTCTGTGTAAGACGAAAGTGAATTCATTTCATTAATACCAAGATTACAATGTGCAACAATACAATGAGCATAATCTGAGGATTTACTAGCATCTTAGTTCTTATTGTCATATTTCTTCTGGTTATGTATGTCTTTGATGGAGTCCCACAAAGCCCAACACTGATATGCTATGTGTCCAATCTTTCCACAACGCTTGCACTTCAAATCTGATCTTTTGCTGGAGTTGTTTATGCCTCCTCTACCTCTGAAGTTTCTTCTTCCTCTACCTCTCTTCTTCATCCACCATTCTGGATAACTGTCTTTGCCAGAGAGAGTGGCACCAACTGTAGATGCTATAGATTGCATCTTGTGTGATGAATCTTGCAAGTTATAGAAATCTTTGAAAATTTATAGAATACAGGCTTGAGTTCTTGGTCTTTTACAAGTTAGAAAATGATTCTGCAGCCTATACAAATAATTTTGCAGCTTATCAAAATAATTCAATAGCTCTATATCCTTTGTTTTAGAGTGCCATTACAGGAAAAACTCAAAACATTTTATGAAAAGACGCAATGATATATTAATACAATGTATTGTAGCAGAGTGGGTTATCAAGACTTTTACACTCTTCCGGTAGTCTTCAACTTCAGTCATAGTAATGGTCCAAACAACTCCAAATGTAGCTCATGCCCAGTCTTCACGTGTTTCAACAATAGTCTTTGTGATGGAAAAAATATTGAAAATAAAGCTTTATTCTTCAACTGAGCAGTTCATGACACTCGCAGAAAATCTATAGAGAAATTCGCTTTAAAAAAGAGAAGCATGGCATAGAATTATTCTCCAACACATGAACTAGCAGTGATGAACTCATCAAATACATATTAATGTGGACAAGGAAGTCACAACATTATTTTTATACAATGAGTATGGTTAGACCCTTAGGTTCAAAATGCAGCTTCAAATATTTTTATATGAGCAACTACAGACTTATATTCTTCAATACAAAAGTCACGAGCCTCTTCAATACGTAGCACCCATCCTACATATGAAAAATATTTGCAGACTTTCCCAGAAAACTCCACGCACTTGAATTAGGGCATAAATTAGGGTTTATGCAGTCTCCAATGGTCATAAGTAATAGAACACCAAAGGTTTACCTCCATGCTATATTCTGAAGGCGTACATCTTCACTAGCAGTATTCAGTCACTGGACTTCAAGGAAATCGCAAGAGCAATACTGTTCCATTCTTCAAGCAAATGAAAAGGCGTGATCCTTCAGCCTTCTATCATCATTCTTCAACAAACTTGCAACAACATAAAAACATGATTCCTCACAGCTTCAGTATGAGATATCCTCTTCGCTTTTCGCAACACTCATCCTTCCATAGCGGATGTCAAAACATGAAATCACATTTCATGACTTCACATAGGGGCAAGGGAAAAAGTGTTGATGGGATAGGAGTATCGCACGACCATCTCAATGCAGGCTTGAAGAATATCTCTGAAAGGAGTGGGAACACGATGGACTATGGGAAATAAAAGCAGTAGCAAAGTGGGAGCACAATATTTTCACGCAGTTTGGGAATAACATGAGCCTTCACAACTATACAATACCTCTTTCCCAATGATATTATTATCGATATTCAACGAGTTTGCAAGAAAAGAATGTCTCTAAACTCATCACGGCTCTAGTCTTCAACACATTCTCAGTTTTGAATACTGAGTTTGCAAGTCGCAACTCTTCAAAGAAGACTAATACAATATTAATTCTCAAAGATATAGAACCATGAGTTCAAACACAAGGAAGTCCCAACTATCAACATATAATATTACGACTGCAAAAAATTCAATCATTCATTCCCACAAAAGAATGCATAGACTCCTCATAACCCATAGAACTTACGCAATTTTAATACAATCTTTGAATGAGATAGAATTAATTGGAGAAATTTCAAAACTCATGTGACTCACAGATGTGAAGAAGGAGTGGCGTGAACACTCTCCGAAATAAATATCGATGGCTGAGGAATTGGTCCTTAGTGCGCGCAGCTCCAGCGTTGGGTGATTATTCCACAAAATTCCTCAACATAGTTCTGGAATTGTAACGCATACAATGAATGTATGTAGGCTGGAAGGAGAAACACTCGAATGTAGACTAACAATGGGAAGGCAGTCTGAAATGAATTGACAAAGGGTAGAATGGAGGTCTTGTAGGAAGAATGGTAGGCATGCAGGCAGGAGTTATGGAGCTCTGATACCACTGTTAGGTAGAATAACTCCCGAATTCATATATTTCTACATAGAATGCCTTGATTTATACATCTATAGTGACTCTTGGGATCACACATCCGAGAGTCTCTTGATATTCCTACTATGTGCAATAACGTATAATCCTGACGGATTATATTCCAACAATAATTACTATTAAAAAATTAATAAAAGCATTGCCACATGTTATAATATTCACTCATTTTTCTTTCATTAAGAAAAAAAATATACTTTATATTCATAATAGAATCAAAGTATACAATGGATATGTTCATAATAAAAGTGTCATTTCTTCTCTATCACCTCAGACATCATAGAGCTCCACCAAAAGTAGATGCAAATTTCTTGCAAAACATCAGCCCCAAACTGGCCAATCTGAAAACTATGGTAATAGGTTCTAGAACAACCTTTAGATAATACTAGAAATGTTCCAAAGAAGGACTCAAATAAGATAGTCATCCAAGAAGTACCAAAAGCATATATCATTACTAGTCCCAAAAGTCTTGAATAAAAAAAGAGAAAGAGACCGTGAGACACCACATTCGAAACCTGCCATTCTTCAAAGAAGATAATGCCCTTTGCTGAAAAGAAATATTTTTTTATATAAAGGACTATATTTTATATAGTATCCATCATAATATAAACTAAAAAATATATTTATATAAATATGTATATATGATTAATATCTCTTCACTATCTCAGCCACAATGTTGTAAATTAAAAAATATATATGTATATTACCATCGCTTCAGTATCCTACCACAGTAATGTAAGCCAGGCTCAATATTCGTATATATTAATGGGAGCTAAAATTTTTGGAGTATGTAAAAAAACATTATTTCCTCAAATGATACATGAAAAAACGAGTATGGAAAACGACTCCATTGTGACTCACGCTATCAACCATATAAATCTCAATTTGAAAAGGGGGTAATCTTAAACATTGAAGATTGAAAATGTACATAGGTTTTCATTTTATAGAACACAACATTTTGGTGTTGTGGTTTTTTGATCTACCATTTAGGGTGAGATCTTGTAGCAAAGAGCCTCATGTCTCAAGGGAGAAACCAATATAGGACACCCAAAGCTAAAAAAATATTCAAAAACCCCAAAACATGTAAGGAATAAGAATGGCACAAGAAAGATTGAATGCTTCATTATGAGGCTGGATGCCTTTTTATAACCATTACCAAGGGACCTCATTGATGAGGAAAAAACCAACAGAATAAATGTTGCTCATTGTTAATAATATATCTAAACAGATTAGATATAATACTATATCTACTACATTAAAAATATGTATCAAACAGAGTACATTGAAACTAATACCAAAATGGAGAAAATGGGTAGTGTGGGCCTCCCATACACACCATTCCTCTTGCTTTAAGTGGAAAGCGTCCCTACTTTCCTGGCTCCCAGTTTAATTTGGAATCCATGCTTGCAAAGGGGAAAAGCGAGAGGTAGAAGAGGTACCAAGCTTTGTCGCAACTCGATGAAGATTTGGACGTTGTGTAGATGGTGTAAGATGTGAGCAGGTGGGGGATTCCATGGACACCGTTGTTGTACATCTTGTTGACCATGTGCAAATGAACTAGAGGGATAGATCTGTAGGATTTTAGATCTCTGAAGCTCCTCTTTTGGTGGTGGAGATCTGTGTGCCCTTGGGGCTAGGAGACCTGTGTATCCACCAACACCAATATTGAAACCCTCAAAAGGGTGTGATATTTAGTGATCCAAAAGCTGGAAGCGACCCGAAAAACCCTTGAAAGCACTCTCTGCAAACAAAAATGTGTGAGTGTTCCTTATCACATGGCATGCTCGATCCAGGGTGTGGTCCCACTGGCATTGCATTATCTATCGACAGCCTCCCACTAGATTTTAGACTTATTCCTCTACATGGGAGGAGGACATGTGTGAACCTTAAATATAGGGCACTGTGATGATGTCATATTATAATTCAACATGTGTTGGGAATCTATAAGAAGCATGCACAACTGCAAATGTAGAGTTCAAAAAGCCTCACAAATAAATACCAAAAATGACTTGCAAATACCATAAAATTCAAGATGATGAATTCATGAAAGATATTTGATCATGTTTTGTGCTGCATCTAGCAGTTTGAACTCTTGTTCCTACTTTGGGGAAAAGATAGCATTATGCATACAACTCTTACAAATCCTATAACCTTCTGTTACAGATGTAATTCAATGCATTCTTAGGTGATTTTTATCCATCATAAACAAACAAACACCATTAAACACAAGGCCAGTCTGATAAGTAAAATACATATTTAGATATCACTCGTAAGCACCTTGTGAAGAATCTTGTTTGAAGTCACACGTTCCTCACAAGTATCAGTTAATAATCGGAGGAAATGAAGTTACGGTCTGAGATTGAAAATCAAGATACCATTCGTATCACCTCCCAAATCAATTCAACACTGTTAGATGTGAGGGTGGATGAGAGAAACCTCATTCCCACAGACCTTCCAGGGAAGTATGAGATAACATAGTATGACAAGGCCAACACCTAGAGAAATAGAATAGAGAATGAAGTTATGAATCAATATATTTTCCAGTGATAACATGTACAAACAATTTCCAGAAGGCATGGTGCTGGCAGCTGACTGAAAATTTCTTGGCAAATCCCACACTCCTTTTGACACATTTTAAAATTAGAAAAGATAAAAATTAATGAATGAGAACTATTAGCTAAATATTCCATATAAGACATGTTTATAACTTATTTAATGATGGTGAAAACATGCAAGACATCTAAAACTGAAAATAGATGATGACACATTTGATGACTAGATAGTTTAAACCAAACGAAATAAATCCAAATCCACAACATGCATAATGCAAATGCATATTACAAAATAAAAATTTGGGATGTGATGTCTTGAAAGAAACAAGGAATAACATTTTCCAAAGTTTAGACATGTTTAATATAAAGCTTGGGAAACCTGCCCTAAGATAAACAATGGTGCCAAAAAATATGGTGAGCCAGAATTATCAACAGACTCATATCATACTTGTCCTTATCAATGGATTTTGCTTGGACAGAATAACAGAGATCCTATAATCAATGGTATCAATTTTGTACAAATTTTATTCATAAACATTAACATAGATATTAAGATAGATATGTAACAAGAAGAAAACACATAATAAGTAATGACAAAATGGGTTGTAAAGAAAAACTAAAAGATTACAAAGAATATAAACAAAGATAACAAAGAAAGAAAATTAAAAAACAACGAATACAGAAAAAGGTAATATAGATTAAATTGAAGAAAAAAATTCAAAAACAAGAATATAGATAAAACTGACACAGATTAAAATGAAGAAAAAAATTTAAAAACAAAGAATAAAGAGAAAGATAACACAAATTAAAATGAAGAAGAAAGTTCACCACATGATTCACAAATAAGTAAATATAATTCAAATGCATTCTTAATCATCATGTCCCATTTGACTTCCAATAATTCTGGATAGTGAAAAATTAATCAATACAAATCATGGATTCTTAATAAGCATGCCAACATTTGACTTCCAATGGTGCTGCATAATGAAAAAATACTCCATACAAATCATGGAAATTAAAAATAATACAAAATTATAATATAAAGAAATTAATATAAATCATGGATTCTTAATAACAATGTAGGCATTTGACTTCTAATGGTTCTGCATAATGAAAAAATACTGAATCAATACAAATTATGAAAAATAAAAATAATACAAAATTATGATTAAAAGAATACAGAATTATCATTTAAAAAGATTAATATAGAGACACGGACTTCACTTGAGGACTTGAAAGTCATGGGGTGAAGAACATAAGCAAATGACAAAAACAGTACATCACATACATCCAAGCAAAAGAGAGAGACATAAATTAATACCTCTAGAGAGAACTTATAATTATAACTTCAAGTCATCGAATGAAAAAAAAAGGCAACGCATCACATACATCCAAGCAAGCACAAAGACTCCTCTTGATGACTTGGATTCATCTGCATCACAAACATACAAGCATGCACAAGTTCAATCAATACCAGAGAAAACTTATAAATACTTTCAAACTTTCAATGCTTTGGACGATTGCTGTTGCATACTTGATTTGATGATATCCCAGCACTACATCACATACATCCAAACAAACAAATATCAAATAAAGAAAAATATTACACATCAGATAAAGAAAACCTTATACATCCAAGCAAACAGGCACAAGAGAACTTCTACAAGATAAAACAAAGAAGCTAAAGATAAAAACCCTCCATCAAAAACATCGATCAACATGGGAGAGAACTTATAAATATTCTCAATGCCTTCGAGGTTTGTCGTTGCATCACAAACATCCAAGCAAGCTGCACTCGATGACTTCGAGCCATCATATGAATGAAGCTTGCATTCCCCTGGGTGAATCTTGGGACCTATACACAATTAGAAATAGCATGAATCAAATAGAAAACAAACTTAACATCAATAATCAATCCTATTTAGCCCACTTCAGCTCCATCTCATTACTTCTACCCACTCTCCTTTGCTCACATTGCCCTCCTTTCTCCCGCACACTTATCTCCATTTCTTTCCCATGTAATGCATCCCAGACATCCAAAAGAAATAAGCCAAGGATAAAAGCTCTGCATCACAGACAATACGCAGAGAACTTACAAAATCTCTGCAGGCACAAGCTTTGATAAAGAAGCGGATGATAAAAGCTCTCCATCGCATACAATCATTGAAGCAGCACAAGGAGGGAACTTATCAATACTCTATGATAAAGAAGTGGATGATCAAAGCTCTCTGATAAAGAAGGGGATGATAAAAGCTCTGCATCACAAACAATAATTCAAAGGGCATAAGGAAGGAACTCATAAATACTCTTGAAAGCATTCCATGATTGCCCTTACATACTTTTTGTTTTTTTCTTACGGAAAAGCGTTGCTTTATTTTTGCTTTTTTTATTTGGAAAAGCATGGACAGAAAATTGTTGCTTGCTGCCCAATCTTCTCAGCAACTTATAATACTCCAGAGATTTGATATCTGATAAGAGTTTCATTTTGGCTTTTTGTTTTTATTTTCCTTCCAAAATAGTATGCATTCATAAATAGTTTCCGATGCATCTAGATGGGATGTATCTTTATAAATCAAGGTTCATTTATATTTAAGATGGTTATTTTCATTCTTTCATATTTAAAGTTATTTTATATTTATTGGATGTATTTAAATTTTTAATTTTTACAAATTAAGTTTTATTTATATTTTGTTTAGATGGTTATTTTTATTCTTTAACATTTAATGTTATTTACATCTATGGGTTGTATTTAAATTTACAATTTTTACAAATTAAGCTTTATTTATATTTAAGATTGTTAATTTTATTCTTTAACATCTAAAGTTATTTACATCTATTGGATTTGTGCAAGTATTAGCATAAATATCACCCATGGTCAAACATTTTTAAACAAGATGTAAAAGTACACTATTTATTAAAAATAGTCCCTAATCAAATACACGAAAATGTAAGTGATTTATTAAAAATCAACCCCAATCAAGTATAAGAAAACTTTTGCCAACTTACAATTGGACCAAGCTCAACTTAAGACTTCTAGCAATCCAACATACTTATCTTTTACAATTGTACCAAGCTCAACCTAAGACGTCTAGCAATCCAACATACTTATCTTCTGTACACAAGCTACGTTAATCAATAAAAGCATTTAGAAACCAACAAATGATTGATAGCACATGGCTTGAGCTAATAAAAATTTATACCATTTTGTGAAATACTACGAACAAAATACTATCCAACCCATGTTCTCTTGTTCAAAAAAATCCTTCCTAAAAAAGATTAAACAACTTAAAAATGTATGAAGGAAGGAGGACTCAGTATGACACCCCAATGACAACTTCCTTTACCCCAAGCATCAATCACAACTATACAACATTTCCCCATACTAGGATTCTCCCTCGTGTGGGTGCAAAAATGGTTAGAAACAAGATTTACATCCATGCAATATTGAAGAATTCAAAACCTTAAAGACACACTTACCTACAAATTGGAACACATATACATTATTGGTAGAACAAAGTATGAAGAAATCTTTTCCCAATGATCATACATTCTTATACCATTTTTTTTTGGAATTGCTAACACTATTTTTAATATCAAAATTCTACCAAACCAAAACAACAAATTTTTGCACTTTACTTTGAAAACCCTATCAAAGCAAAATAGCAATATGAATTTTTTGCTTTTTGCTTTCAAAAGAAAAATGAAGATTCGAAAACCTCCATTATCGTGGATGAGTATTCTTAACTTGGAATCTCATTCTCTAAGCTTACGTGTGGTGTGGGGTGGACGCTGAAGAGGCAAATCTAATCACCTATCAGGAAGACCATCCCATCCCTTGAGAGGAAATCCAAAATCTTTGAAATAAAGAAAACATGGTTATATATATCAAACGTTGCTATTCAAGGAAAAGATAAAATTATCGCTATCGCAAAAAAAGCTTAAAGAAATGTTATCCTTCATCTCTTTAACGGTTCGGTTCGAGTGAATGGAAAAGCAACCACGCAGACTATCTCAGAGTATCCGTTGAGAGGAAGTCCAAAATTCTATAAAGGAAGCAAACATGGTTATCCAATTCTCTCTATCTTTGTATGTGTGAGTGGTCAGGCATCTGAGTCTATGGGTGATACCGGCGAAGGCAAGACTGGACTGGAGTTCAACTTTCCTCTTTTTCATTTCTCTTTATATCTCTGTCTATGTGAGTGATTAGGCCTAGGCCCTCTGACTGTGTGAGTGCTTGAGCATCTGAGTCTTGTGTAATAGCACAGGAGGCAGGACAGGACTGGGCCGGAGCCAATTAATTAATCATCTGTTGGAGCAACAACGTCAAAGATGACGTGGAAAACATAATTTTCTATTCCATAGGCAGGATTCGACTGGACTGGATGTCAGCTTTCCTCCTTCCCATTTCTTGTCGCTATATCTCTGTCTGTGTGAGTGATTACGCCTACGCCCTCCGACTGTGTGAGTGCTTGGGCATCTAAGTCTGAGTCCTTTCATTTGTTTACCCTCTATTTATTAATTATTTATATATATGATAGTTTGCAAGCCAAATTTAGATATATACAATACCAAACCAGTTAGTGTATAAAATTTGAATAATTATTGGTCAGTGCTAGCAGGATAAAAGATGCTTTTTTGGTGAATTTTGGTTAAATGATGGATTTTAAAGCTACCGAGATCTTTAAAATTAAGATTTAACCATTGTAAAAATCGCTCAACCGAATTCCATTCGGCGATGGCATTTTGGTTAGCGCTTAAATTTTAATGCGAGTTTGAATAATTAATTGTCTCTTAAATTTTATTGTGGGTTTATTCATGTAATGGCGAGGAATGTTCATCGTAAAATTAGTTTGATAGATGGGATGTACTCGCCAGAAATGTTCTTAAATTTGATTGTGGGTTTATTCATGTAATTGCGAGGAGGAATGTTCATCGTAAAATTACTTTGATAGTTGGGATCATGTACTGGCTAGAAATGTTCATCATCTTCTTGGTTCTATCGTTTTGGGACAATACGATGTAAGTGAGACAGTATCAAGTTTAGGAGATTTAGCATTTTTTATTTTTATTTTTTCTAAGTTTGGCATATTGAGAGATTAGTGGTTTAAATCACATTCTAGAGATCTGCGCTTGTACTAATGAGAACTGCGGATGCATCATACTGATATGTTTAGTCCTATAAAATAGTCCAGTCGTATAAAATAGTTTTTTTTATATGGTTAGTTTTATAAATAGTGATGTAGAAAATTTTATATTTTGATGTAAATATATATTTATTTATGATGGAATTATATAACATGTAAGGGAAATTTATTGGTTTTTTTATTATTATAATATATTGTATAAATTATTTATATAACTTTGAATAATATGTAATTTAAATATTGATCATAAAATATAAGTGATTGTGTTTGTTTATATATTTATATTTTGTTTTAAAATTATATAGAAATATTATAGGTCATTATATTTTGCTTTAATATAAAAATATGTATATTTGGATTATTGTGTTAAATATGTTATTTTTATTATGAATTTTTTTTTATGTTTAAGTTTATTTCAATATGAATAATACATATATTTAATGTTTGAATAATGATAATGATGATGATGATGATTAGTATCCACTCATATGGACGAGGGGGGAAGGAGGTTGTAGTGTAGGAAGTGAAGTGGGAGGAGGGGGAGATGGAGGAGGAAGTGGGGACGGACAGGGGGGTGTAGGAGGCGAAGGGGGAGGGGGTCATGGAGGTGGAGGAGTAGGCGTAGGAAAGGAAGAGGAAAAATCAAAGTGGATGAAAAGGAAGAGGGGGAGGGGTAGAGGGAGGGAGAGGCAAAGTGGAAGGGAGAGGACGAGGAGGAAGGAGAGGAGGGGAAGAGGCGAGAAGAAGATGAAAGAGGAGGAGGCAGAGAGAAAAGGGGATGATGAGGAGGTAGCGAAGGAGGAGATGAGGGGGAGGGGGAAGAGGTAGTGAAGGAGGAGGAGGTGGAGGGGGAAAGGGAAGGAAGAGGAGGAGGAGGAGGAGAAGGAGGTATAACGGGAGGGTGACAGGGAGGAGAAGGAGAAGGGGAGGGTGACAGGGAGGAGGAGGAGGATTCATAGGGGACAAGGTGAAGGAATAGGTGGCAAAGGGGGTGGAGGAGTAGGAGGAGGGAAAAAGGTGAAGGAGTAGGAGGCAGAGGGGGAGGAGGAGAAGGAAGTGGAGGTAAGAAGGAGGAGGATGAGGAGAGAGATGGGGAGGAAGTGGAGGTAGGGAGGATGAGGAGGAGGACGGAGAGAGGAAGGGGGAGGATGAGGAGGAATTGGAGGTAGGAAGGAGGAGGAGGGGGAGGGAGAGG
>LPNX010474148.1:183077-195060 GCA_001517045.1 Pseudotsuga menziesii
ATATTCATATGCATCAACACACTTTTACTATTTCATTTTAATGAATATAGGTACCTAAATTATAAAACAATGTTTTATAAAATACTTCATGAATAATATTATATTCAATTTCATGAAATAGTTTATATCCACCATACTAGCACTCTTTATTATATATATCTTTCAATTTAATGTACCTCTGTAATGTGCACTTAATGTTGACACATATTTTTGTGAAATGTTTGTGTACATATACCAATGAACTTTTAAATGTGATACATAATTATATAAGGTGCCCAAATCACACACGTGGATGCATATTTACTGCTACTTCACTGAATTTAACACAGATTTAGCTTGGTAAAACAAAAAAAATTATACTTTCTTTAATCATGTGGATGCAGTAGTTACATTAACTTGCCCACTCGGAAACTAAATTCCAAAGCCCAGTCACGAGTTATAAATACCACAATGTCCATGGATCAAAATGTAGATCACAGGTAACTAAATTCCAAATCCCGGTGGCTAGTTCTAAGTACCACACCGTCGATGGTTCAAAACATAGATCATGGGTGACTAAATTCCGCAACAAGATTGAAGGAAAACACACAAGTTTTACTAACAGTGTAAACCTCATGGCCATCGATCTGGCCAAACTAGGATTTTAACATGCAGATAAGATCTAGATACAGACAGAGGTTTCACAAGTATAGAGAGATTAATTGAGAAGTAAAACATAGTCACATGAGATGTAAATCGTAGTAAAAAAAACATGGGAGATTAGATCAGATCAACATCCTCCATCTCCAAAACACATATAAAATTTAACATCAACAGAGATTTGGGATCTAATTTTTTTTTTCTTTAGAACATAATTCTATATATCCTAATAAAATTGAAGAGATTGAAAAGGCATACAAGAGGTTTAATTCATACCCTGTCAACAAATTTGTATCAATCAATTAAATGCAAACTCTAGGTTAAACCGTATACCAATGATTAGATCATATTGATTTTGAACATCAACCATTTTTTTTCAGAGCAAAAGAAAAAGAAAATTATATACAGAGAAAAATCGGTCACGCACCAACAATCAAAAGCAGGGAAAATGATCCACACGTAGACCATAAGGAATCATACCCACCCAAAGCCGAATCGAAAAGATTCATCAAAAGAAAAAAAACATTGGATTGTCAAGGGATTAACATAGATACTCTCCAGATCCAAAATGCAGGAAGGAAAATTAAGTACAACAGAGGGATTTACCAAAACTAGAATTGAAGACATTGATAAATTCTCGATCAAACTCTTGAGATCGGTAATTTTTTTATAATAATAAAATATTTGCTTGCAGTAGATAAAAACACAAACGCATAGGATGAATGAATTTTAAAGTCGTATCTATAAAAAGCAGAAACGTTGCAATAGCCCATTTACGTTTCATTCATTGGTAAGCAAAAACCATAACTTAAGCTGAAGTATATGAGAAAACAAATCATATATACTTACTTGAATCCAAGGAAAAAAACACTTGGAGAATCAACTCCTGGCAGCAACTCAATGGTTTTATCCGCTCCACCCCCGAGCTGGATCACCAAAAATGCCTTGGAACAGCAAGTAACTTCCTCATGGCACTGAATCCTTGAGTCCATAACAATTTTTCACAATGGACTTATAACATAGAAAAATGATCAACACCTGCAGGTAACATCATTTTCCCCATGCACAATACTGTGTCACGTGCTATTCTAGTGCACTCATATATATATATATATATATATATATATATATATATCTTTTTCCGAGGTCTTATGCCACCCTAATCAAATCTCTAATCAAATCCTTAAATCCCTATGATTTAGGATCTTATCTGGTAATTGAACTTTGGATTGGATTTGATTGGTATAAATCACTCTAGATTGCTTACACATGTTCCTTGGTGCCATGGTTGGTGTACCCTCATGTAGTTGATTTCTCCAATTGTCATTTTCTTTATTAAATAAATAAATAAAAAGGTTTGTTGTGCAAATTTCATTTGAGTTTTTGAGTTTCATAACTCATTACATAATAACAATAATTTTCAAAACATGAAAATAGATCTGTGAAGCTCCTCTCTTGGTAGTGGATATCTGTGTGCCCTTGGGGATAGGAGACCTGTGTATGATCCACCAACACTAATACTAAAACCATCAGAAGGGTGTGATATTCAGTGATACAAAAAGCTTGAAGCGACCCATAAAACCCTTAAAATCTCTCTCTGCAAACAAAAATGTGTGAGTGTTCCTTAGCACACTGCATGCTCGATCCAGGGTGTGGTCCCACTTGCATTGCATTATCTATCGACAGTCTCCCACTGGATTTTAGATGGCTTCCTCTACATGGAAGGAGGGCGTGTTTGAACCTTAAATATAGGGCACTATGATGATATAGCCACCATAGTCTACACTATGAATTCCTTAGCACACTACACGCTCGATCCAGGGTGTGGGCACACCGGCATTGCATGCTTGATCCATGAATTTCCCCATAGTCTACACCACGAATTCCTTAGCACACTCCATGCTCAATCGATGGTTTTGGCACACTCGCATTGCATTCTCTATCAACAGTCTCCAATTGGATTTTAGATGCCTTCCTCTACATTAAAGGAGGGCATGTTTGAAACTCAAATATATGGCACTATGATGATATACCCCCCAGACAATGCATCTCCACTAATTCCTCTATGAGATGAAGGTGTCGTTGAGGGAGATATTATTTTGCAAACCATCGATGTCGATCACAACATGAACTACTCCTTTATGCTATCACTTGTCTTCTATTCTTTTAAAATGCACTGATTCAATTGGTGGGAACATGTTACACATCAAATGAGGTTGTCAAAGAACCTAGTGTCTCGGTGCAATAATGGATTTCATCTTATAATTCAACATTTTTTGGGAATCTGTAAGAAGCATGCACAACTACAAATGTAGAGTTCAAAAAGCATCACAAATAAATACCAAAAATGACTTGCAAATACCATAATATTCAATATGATGAATTCATGAAAGATCTTTGAGAAAGTTTTGCACTGCATCTGGTAGTTTGAACTGTTGTTCCTACTTTGGGGAAAAGACAACATCATGTAGACAGCTCTTACAAATCCTATAACCTTTTGTTACATATTTACATCAAGGCATTCTTTGGGGATTTTTCTCGATTATAATCAAACAAACACCATTAAACACAAGGCCAATCAGATAAGTAAACTACATATTTAGATATCACTCGTAAGCACCTTGTGAAGAATCTGGTTTGAAGGCACACATTCCTCACAAGTATCAGTTAATAATTGGAGGAAATGAAGTTACGGTCTGAAGTTGAAAATCAAGATACCATTCATATCACCTCCCAATGCAATTCAACACTATTGATGTGAGTGTGGACGACAGAAACATCATGCCAGTAGACCCTCCAGGGATGTATGAGATAACATAGTATGACAAGGCCAACGCCTAGAGAAATAGAACAGAGAATGAAGTTATGAATCAATATATTGGCCAGTGATAACATGTACGCACAATTTCTAGAAATAGTTCAAAGAGCTATCAAGGACCACAGATAAACAAACCTGTACACTAGAGAAAATAACTGAATAGTATATAGCTATGAAGCACCATTGACACATAAGTTGTAGCTGCCATCCTCCCAATGAATCCCACGGTAAATGAAAGTTTGTATATGAACACAAATAATAATGATAAGGGATCAGAAGCTAAATAACATTATCATATGACAGAGCACTCAAGTCTACATCAATTTAAGTCTGCATCCTTTAAGCAGTATTTTGCAAGCAAAAAAAAATGGCGAAATGATTAATTTCCACATGTCATCAAACATATAAATATCGAAAATAAATTCATTAGATAACCATGAAGGTAACAGTGCTCCATGTAAAAAGTCAATCATTAGAGACAGAAAGAAATTTCCTCTTTGGAACCCATGTGGACAAACTGATTCCTCACACCTTTTAAAGCGAAAAAAGCCGCTATAATAAATATGTAGCCAAGAGTAAAGCATATTGCGAACTTCTAAGGCATTGTCACCATTACTGGAAGAAACATGGTGAAAGAAATAAAAATGGAGAAGTTGTCGATGGCCAAAAGTAAGCCAAAGTACATCATGGATTTTCCTGAAGGCAGGGTGCTGGTAGCTGATTGAAAATTTCCTAGAAAATCCTGCACTTGTTTTGACACATTGTAAAATTAGAAAAGAAAAAAATTAATGAATGAGAACTATTAGCTGAATATTCCATATAAGACATGTTTATAACTTATTTAATGAGGGTGAAAACATGCAAGACATCTAAAACTGAAAATAGGTGATCACACATTGGATGACTAGAAAGTTTAAACCAAACAAAATAAATCCAAATTCACAACACGCATAATGCAAATGCAATTACAAAATAAACATTTGGGATGTGATGTATTGAAAGAAACAAGGAAGAATATTTTCCAAATTCCAGATATGTTTCATATAAAGCTTGGGAAATCCGCTCTCAATAAACAATGGTGACAAAATAAGTAATGTAAAAATAGGTTGTAAAGAAAAACTAAAAGATTACAAAGAATATAAACAAAGAAAGAAAATTCAAAAACAAGGAATACAGAAAAAGATAATATAGATTAAATTGAAGAAAAAAAATAAAAAATGGGAATATAGATAAAACTGACACAGATCAAACTGAAGAAAAAAATTTAAAAACGAAGAATACAAAGAAATATAACACAAATTAAAATGATAACACAAATTAAAATGAAGAAGAAAGTTCACCACATGATTCTCAAATAAGTAAATATAATTCAAATGCATTCTTAATCATCATGTCCCATTTGACTTCCAATAATTCTGCATAGTTAAAAAATAATCAATAGAAATCGTGGATTCTTAATAACCATGAGAGCATTTGACTTCCAATGGTTCTGCATAATGAAAAAATACACGATACAAATCGTGGAAAATAAAAATAATACAAAATTATGATTCAAATGATACAAAATTATGATATAAAGAAATTAATACAAATCATGGATTCTTAATAACCATGTCAGCATTTGACTTCTAATGGTTTTGCATAATGAAAAAATACACAATCAATACAAATTATGAAAAATAAAAATAATACAAAATTATGATTAAAAGAATACAAAATTATAATTTAAAAAAAAATAATATAGAGCCATGGACTTCACTTGATGCCTTGAAAGTCATGGGGTGAAGAACAGAAGAAAATGACAAAAACACTACATCACAGACATCCAAGCAAAAAAGAGAGACATAAATTAATACCACCAGAGAGAACTTATAATTATAACTTCAAGTCATCGAATGAAAAAAAATGCACCGCATCACAAACATCCAAGCAGGGACAAAGACTACACTTGTTGACTTCGATTCATCTACATCACAGACATATAAGCCTTTCAATGTGTGAGAGAACTCTGCATCACAGACATACAAGCATGCACAAGTTCAATCAATACCAGAGAAAACTTATAAATACTTTCAAACTTTTAATTCCTTGGATGATTGCCATTGCATACTTGATTTGATGACATCCCAGCACTGCATGATGGACATCCAAACAAATACATATCAAATAAAGAAAAATCTTACACATCAGATAAAAAAAAAACTTATACACCCAAGCAAGCAGGCTCAAAAGAAGTTCTACAAGATAAAACAAAGAAGCTAAAGATAAAAACGTTGCATTAAAGACATTGATCAATACGGGAGAGAACTCATAAATACTCCCAATGCCTTCGAGGATTGTCGTTGCATCACAGACATCCAAGCAATATGCACTCAATGACTTCTAGCGATGAGATGAATGAATCATGCATTCCCCTCGGTGAATCGTGGGACCTATACACAATTAGAAATAGCATGGATCAAATAGAAAACAAATTTAACATCAATAATCAATCCTATTTATCCCGCGTTAGCTCCATCTCATTACTTCTGCCCACTCTTCTTTGCTCACAAAACCCTCCTTTCTCCCACACACTTATCTCCATTTATGTCCCATGCACTGCGTCCCAGACATCCACAAGAATGAAGCCAATGATAAAAGCTCTGCATCACAGACAATATGAACTTATTAATGCTCTGCATCATAGACAATACAGAGAGAATTTATAAAAGCTTTGCAGGCACAAGCTTTGATAAAGAAGCGGATGATAAAACCTCTGCATCACATACAGTCATTCAAGCAGTACAAGGAGGGAACTTATCACTACTCTATGATAAAGAAGCAGATGATAAAACTTCTCTGATAAAGAAGCGGATGATAAAAGCTCTGCATCATAGACAGTAATTCAAGCAACACAAGGAAGGAAATTATAAATACTCTCAAAAGAATTCCATGGTTGCCCTTACATACCTTTTGTTTTTTTCTTATGGAAAGGTGTTGCTTTATTTTTGCTTTCTTTATTTGGAAAAGCATGGATGGAAAATTGTTGCTTGCTACCCAATATTCTCGGCAACTTATAATACTCTCGAGATCCGATATCTGATAACACTTTCATTTTGGATTTTTGTTTTTATTTTCCTTAGAAAATAGTATGTGTTCATAAACAGTTTTCGAATCTTTATAAATCAAAGTTCACTTACATTTAAGATGGTTATTTTTATTCTTTGATATTTAAAGTTATTTTATATTTTGGATGTATTTAAATTTATGATTTTTACCAATTAAGTTTTATTTATATTTTATTTAGATGTTTATTTTTATTCTTTAACATTTAAAGTTATTTACATCTATGGGTTGTATTTAAATTTACAATTTTTACAAATTAAGCATTATTTATATTTAAGATGGTTAATTTTATTCTTTAACATCTAAAGTTATTTACATCTATTGGATTTGTGCAAGTATTAGCATAAATATCACCCATGGTCAAGCTTTTTTAAACAAGATGTAAAAGTACATTATTTCTTAAAAATAGACCCTAATCAAATACAAGAAAATGTAAGTGATTTATTAAAAATCAACCCCAATCAAGTAAATGATTAGGTTAAAGTGCTCATCAAAGTGGATTACCCATTTAAATAAGACAACTATAGAAATAAGATCAAATAACATGTATTCCTTTGTATCCTCATATTAACCAACAAAAATTGATGGTTGACCCTTATTCTCCATAGCTTTGCGCTAATCGTAATATATAATTAGGGCTCAAGCTTTCCTACAAAATACCCTAAAATAAGAAACATCGGGCTTGACATAGGCTCAAGCCTCGTCTATATTCATAACATTGCCCTATGAGGCATGCAATTCTAAATGTAGTTTGCACAATTCATCGTGTCAACCCAAGGTGCCATGTTCTTGGACTAAAACATGCAGTTGGCCATCTCTTTCAATGTTTGTTTTTTTCTTTCCACAACACCCTTTTGTTAAGGGGAATACAGAACAAAGTGCTAATGTTGAATGTCAAGTTCTCTACAAAAACATTTGAATGCTTCATTGACACACTCCAACACATTAGCTATGCATATTTTATTTATAGAAAGAGAAGATAACTTCTCAAAAAAATATTTGAAGACCTTAAAGGTAGCAAAGGCCTCACTCTTGTACTTATGAAAGTACAACCAAGAGTGACATGATAAGTTATAAATAAAGGTAAGTGCAAACTTGGCCCTAAAAAATATATGAGTTGAAAATGACATTAGATCACTATGTACCAACTCAATAGGTTTGGTAGCATGCAAGGCCTTACCTTTAGAAAAGGATTCTAATGTTGTTTTCCAAGAACAAAACCTAGAAAAACTCCATAAGTGAAAGATAGTTTAGGAGGACCAAGCACAAAATTCAGTTTGCTCAAGTGTTGCAAATTTCTATAGTTCAGATGTCCAAATCTTTCATGTCATAGCCTACTCAAAGAATGAGCGTGTGCTATTAATGAGGAACCTCAAAAAGTTTCAAAACCATAAAACTTATATAATTGAGAACTTTGAATAATGTTTAGGGTTGGAGGTAGACTTACCAGCTTAAGTAGGATCAATATTTTGTTTGTGCTAAGTTTTCTGCTTACCTTTGGTGGTTTGAGCCTCAAGAGATTGATTCTTATATATAGAAAGAACATCTAATTTAATAATACTAAATTGTGATTTGTTAAGATTCTCAGCGAAAATATCAAACAAGATCATTTTAACCTCTGATCCAAATGCATCCATAGTAATCCCTTAAAAGGACCATTCAACTTTGACAAAATTACAATTTGTTTAAAAACACTGTGTTGTGTTTAAAAAACTTACAATGACTCATGATTGAGTACCATTGCTTACATTTTTTATTTTTTTATATATATTTTGGTTTTTCTTTTTCTATTTATTCATTTTATTTTTTAATAAATTTTTATTTTGCATTTTCTCTACCCTTGGGTGGGCATGGTGCTTATAGGTAGAAATGACCCAACTAAGGGACTATCATTTGCAAGAAGAGGTTAGTAACACTAAAGAACTATAAAGGAATTGAACTTGTGCTTTGATTTTTGGTTTTATTATTTTTATGTTTTATTATTTTTTAGGTATCATAATTTTTATGTTTTAATATTTTTTAGGTATCTTATTTTTTAAGTAAAAATTAGTGAGATTTCCCTCTCTTCCTCTAAAACATTTACATTGAGGGAAGCTTAATAGTCATCTACACCCTATTAATAACTCCAAGGAAGTGCATTAGATTTGAAATTGTGACTTAAAATCTTCTTGTCCACAACATGTTTTAGGTAGATGATCTCAAAGTTTTTTTATAATATTTCACTTATAAAATGTATATTAAAAAAATTAAAGTTCACGTTTTGGTGGATTTTGATATGAAAATAAATGAAGTAAATTAATGAAATAAAAATATGGAGACAATATTAATCACATAGAAATCAATTTGGATTATCATGGATGTAAACTGAAGCATTATTAAGTGTTTACTATGGAGAATGAACTTTGCAAGATAAACTAAACAATAATGAAAAAAGTTGCAACATATTAGTCCACATGAATAAGAGGAGAACAATCACAAATATTTTCATGTCATACCTCAAGAATGTAAAACCAACATAGATCCATATAATCTTATGATCTACCATGCACCAAGAGGGATCAAATACTTGGAGGTGCACAAATCTCCTCAAGTTTTGCACAAAAGTTTAAGTCGATCTATGTTGGGATCTCCATGTTAGACTTCAAGCCTTACAGGTGGCACAACTTTAAACATATTTTGTTTCCATATCTAATCTATAACAAGCATTCCATTTCTATAATTAGAGTTTCTTTTCATTCCACACCTCGTTTGGAAGTTTTGGGAATGCAATGTAGGATATGTATTTCTAGGAATGGTTTGTTTCATTCATAGCATAATGATGTCAATTTTCAAAACCTACCAATATTATTAATCACATTACTTAGTTTTAATGGTTATAGATAGTCAAAACCTACGAATAGTGAGTGTCTTCAATTCAATAGAGGATTGAATAGTGTGTTTTCCCTATCTTAATAAGATTCTTAAAAAAATAGATTCTTCGTATGCATCATGCATGATCAATGCAAACAAAGTATGGTACACCTTTTAATTTCCACATTCAAGTCTTGCTACTATAAAATCAAAATAATATACATAACAAGTTTCCTCAAAAAGACACGAGAATAAGTATTTCAAAGTGTTTATAATCAGAAAACAATAGTAATAATAGAAACAACTCATACATCAAGTTGTTTTCAATTTCACACAATTGATTTGTACATTAGCTATCCAATTTCACAAAATTTTGGGCTTTCCTCCAAACATGACACTCTCAATCACAAAAATGAAACCTCAAATACTACATCAATTTATTTACCAATGTGATATGTGTAATACCCCATTTTTTCCCTGAAATGTATGGCCTGATATGTAAATATTGTAAGTATGTGATATATGATTCCTAGTGTGGAGCTCAAGATCAAGGCCTCTCCAGTGAATGATCGGATTTTAAAGGAAAATATCTTATATTTCAAAGGCATGTGCTAGTAAGCCAGCCATGTAAAAATGTAAAAAAAATGCTCTTTACTTTGAAAAGAAAAATGAAGATTAAAAAAACTAACACTACTTTCCATTTGGAAATCCTATCAAACCAAAATAACGTTTTTGTGTTTTTTTATTTGAAAAGCAAAATAAAGATTAAAAAATATGACACTACTTTGGATTTAGAAACCCTCTCAAACCAAAATAGCAATATGATTTTTTTGCTTTTTGCTTTGAAAAGCAAAATGAAGATTCGAAAACCTCCATTATCGTAGATGAGTATTCTTAACTTGGAATCTCATTCTGTAAGCTTACGTTTGGTGTGGGGTAGACGCTAAAGAGGAAAATCTAATCTCCTATCAGGAAGCCCATCCCATCCCTCTAAAAAAAAACTGAAATCTTTGAATTAAAGAAAACATGGTTATATATATCAAACCTCGCTATTCAAGGAAAAGCTAAAATTATCGCTATAGCAAAAAAAGCTTAAAGAAACATTATCCTTCATCTCTTTAACGGTTCGGTTCGAGTGAATGGAAAAGCAACCACGCAGACTATCTCAGAGTATCCATTGAGAGGAAGTCTGAAATTCTATAAAGGAAGCAAACATTTTTATTCAATTCTCTCTATCTTTGTATGTGTGAGTGGTCGGGCATCTGAGTCTATGGGTGATACTGGCGAAGGCAAGACTGGACTGGAGTTCAAGATTAGGCCTAGGCCCTCTGACTGTGTGAGTGCTTGACTATCTGAGTTTGTGTGAGTGATTAGGCCTAAGCCCTATGACTGTGTGAGTGCTTGAACATCTGATTCTTCTGTAATAGTGGAGGAGGCAGGACAGGATAGGACTGGACCGGAGCTAATTAATTAATCATCTGTTGGAGCAACAACATCAAAGACGAAGTGGAAAACATAATTTTCTATTCCAGAGGCAGGATTGGACTGGAGGTCCTCCTTCCCATTTCTTCTCGCTATATCTCTATCTGTGTGAGTGCTTGGGCATCTAAGTCTGAGTCCTTTCATTTGTTTACCCTCTATTTATTAAATATTTAGATATATCATAGTCTGCATGCCAAATTTAGATATATATTCATTGCGTGGCAAACTTTAGATATATACAATGCCTAACCAGTTAGTGTATACAATTTGAATAATTATTGGTCACTGCGAGTAGGATAAAAGACAATTTTCTAGTGAATTTTGGTTAAATGACAGATTTTAAAACTAACCAGATCTTTAAAATTAAGATTTAACCACTGTAAAAATCGCTCAACCGAATTCCAGCGATGACATTTGGGTTAGCGCTTAAATTTTAATGTGAGTTTGATTAATTATTCGTCTCTTAAATTTTATTGTGGGGTTATTCATGTAATGGCGAGGAATGTTCATCGTAAAATTAGTTTGATAGGTGGGATGCACTCGCCAAAAATGTTCTTAAATTTGATTGTGGGTTTATTCATGTAGTGGCGAGGAATGTTCATCGTAAAATTACTTTGATAGTTGGGATCATGTACTCGCCAGAAATGTTCATAATCTTGTTGGTTCTCTGCTATCGTTTTGGGACAATACGATGTAAGTGAGACGGTATCAACAGTATCATGTTTAGGAGATTTTGCATTTTTTATTTTTATTTTTTCTAAGTTTAGCATATTGGGAGATTAGTGCTTTAAATCACATTGTAGAGATCTGCGCTTGTACTAAGAACTGCGGATGCATCGTATTGATATGTTTAGTCCTATAAAATAGTCTTAGAGTCCTATAAAATAGGTTTTTTTTATATCGTTAGTCTTATAAGTAGTGATGTAGTAACTTTTTTATATTTTGATGTAAATATATATTTATTTATGATGAAATTATATAACATGTAAGGGAAATTTATTGATTTTTTTTATTATTATAATATATTGTATAAATTATTTATATAAATTTGAATAATATGTATTTTAAATATTAATCATAAAATATAAG
>LPNX010474151.1:0-11151 GCA_001517045.1 Pseudotsuga menziesii
TATATATATACAGACTTCTACTTTTGGTGTTTATATGTCTCAAATGGAAAATGTATTTGTATGAGTTTTATGTGTCTTTTACAGTTTATTTACAGTGAACCGTGTTTGATTTTCATGTCATGAATGGGAAATATGCCAGTCTAAGATGTAATTTTCCAATGAGTCAGCAACTGCATTATTTTCTCTAGGGATATGCCTATAGGTAATAGCTTCAAATGACCTCTCTAATAAATGTACCCTCTAGAAGAAACAGAGAAGCACGGGATTCCTGATGGTGTAGACATGGTTTAAATGACAAACCACTAGTTGTGAGTCCATCAAAACTACCAAGTTATGAACATCTTGGGAGGCAGCTTCAGTCAGAAGACCTATGACTGCTTGATACTCACAGATATTATTGGTAGCAGGACCAATACAAAAAACTCTTGAACTAACCAAATCATAAGCTTGGCAAGATTCAATGTGTGGTGAAAAGCACCATCAGTGAAGCCGTAGAAATCCATCTGCTCTGTACGACCAAAACATGGTATAAACAGATATGGACACTGAAATCAAAACCATATTGAAAATACTTAAGCACACTAAACATTCAAGTGATATACATATATACAAGGTAATATACAAGAAAGGTATAGGCATAGTACCTCTTTAGGTACAACCCATTGCGAGATTGTCCTAAGGGGATTCCATCATAGTCCACGAGCTTGTAGGCCCCTTTCTCTAGAACTTTGGAAATAACAAAAGGACTATACCACATGGACTCAAACTTCCCTTTCCCTAGTTTTTCATATCTCTGATCATAGGTTAAAACTAGGTCACCTTCGTTAAAGGCACAAGGTTGGACAGACTTGTCATACTATGCCTTGATGCGTTTCTTGTGTGCCTCATTAGCTAAGGCAACATCTCTTCTATTTTCATAAAGGTTGTTTAAGTAGAGAAATCTTTTTTCCTCTGAGGAAGTGTCTAGGAGAAGTTTGATGGCAATTTTCAAGGATGGAATTTGACATTGAATAGGAAAGACAGCTTCTAGTCCATAGACAAGCTAGAAAGGTGTAAAACCAATAGTTTTTTTTACCGAAGTCCTATAATCCCAAAGAGCAGAGAAAACAATATGGTGCCAGTTGGATTTATGGTCTCCAACCATTTGAAGCAGCATTGTTTTCAAAAAATTGTTAATGGCCTCGACTTGAACATTAGCTTACAGATAATAGGGCGTTGATTTTTCATGACGAAAACCTATCTTGGCACATAATTCCTCCATCATTTGATTACAGAAATGTGATTCGTGATTAGTGACTATGGACAGCAGGACTCTGAATCTTGCTATCACATGATTGAAAAGGAAAAGAGCGGTAGTCTTACCGTCCTCTGCATATGTAGGCATAGCCTCAGCCCATTTTGTAAAATAATCAACGACTATGATGATGCAACCATGCTCCCCAATTGAGGTAGGCTTACAATGCATGTAATCGATCCCCCATTTGGCGAAAGGGCCAATGGTAATGACGGGGTGTAACGGAGCAAGGTGGGTGCGCCTTTTCGGATAGAAATGTTGACAGGGTGGGCATTTCTTAGTAGCCTCGTGATAATATTTAAATAATGAAGGCTAGAAATGGTTAGTGAAAAGGATTTTCCGGGCTGTAGCCATCCCAGATAGATGGCTCCCACATGCTCCAGAGTGGCATTCATTCAAAAATTGTTCAGCTTCCTCGTGGGTAAGGCATCGCCAGAGAACGGAACCAATATCATGTCTATACAAAGTGTCATTCAAGATGAGGTAGTAATTTGCATGGTGACGGATACAGCAGTGATTGTCATGGGATAGAGTGGGATGAAATATTTTTGTTTGGAGATAAATGAGGAAATATCCATACCATGGGTCAGTAGTGCTTATCAGGAACATGAATTCATCCAGGAATGAATCACTGGGCTCAGATTCCGTTGAAGCACAGGGAAGATCACACATGAGCTCAGCAAAGACCAAGGATTTCTTTGACGTAGATTTGGAAAATTCTAGATCAAACTGTTGTAGGATGACTATTCATCAAGAATAATTGCCCCCAAGCACTTGACGATGAAGGATGTAATACATAAGGTTCTAGTCTACCAATATGGTGGTTGTGTAGAGAAAAATATAGTGACGAAATTTCTGAACAACAATGACCATGGCCAATGCTAATTTCTCCATGCATGAGTATCGAGTTTTGGAATCCATGAGATTCTTACTAGCATAGTAGATCATGTGCTCTTGACCACCGGGATTCTCCTACACTAAAACCATAGTGATGGTAGTAGTGGAGGCAGCAATGTATAAGAGAAAATCCTTTGAATAATAAGGGGGGTGTATCATGGGTGAGTGAGTCAGAGCGTATTTGAGATTATCAAATGCCTGTTGGGCTTGGTCATCCCAAAAGAATGGAGTGTCCTTAAGGAGACGCATATAACCATGTGTTTTCTCTGCAAAATTGCAAACAAAATGGTGGAGGAATTTTGTCTTCCCTTGCAAACTTTGGAGTTCTAGAAGGTTGGTTGGGTCTAGTAGGGCTAGAATAGTGGCAATTTTCAATGGATCTATCTAGATGCGATCCTTAGAAACCACAAAAACTAACAGGCATCCTATCTCAATGCAAAAAACACATTTATGAGGATTGATCTATATGTTATAATGACGGAATCTCAGGACAATGTCTCTAATATGACCAGGTTGGTCCTCCCATCGCTGTGAATGAGTTGGGAGGTCATTAAGGTATGGTTCTACACTATGTTTTATATCGTGAAACGCATAGGACATAGCACACTGGAAAGTGGCTCCAACATTTTTCAGGCCGAATGGTAATTTCCTATATGAAAAGGTTCCCCATGGGAAAATAAATGCTGACTTGTGCTGATTGGTGGGTAAAATATCAATATGATTATAACCCAAAAAGCCATCCATAAATGAGAAGATGACACTTCTGGCATAGTTGTCGATAATCTAGTCGATATGCGGAGTGGGAAAGTTGTCTTTGGGACAATATTTTTTCAAATATCTGAAATCAATGCAGACTCTAATGGTGCCCTTCTTTTTATTGATAGGGACGATGTTCAATACCCATTCTTTCAGGGGTATGGGATAAATAAACCCTGCTTCCAGAAGTTTTTCTATTTCAACTTTGATAGCTGCGGATTTCAATGGATGGAATTGTCTCAGTTTTTTCCTGACAAGTTTTGCAATGGGATAGGTTTTTATTTTGTGAACCACAATGGATGGGTATATCCCCAACATTTCTTCATAGGACTAGTCAAAGACATCTCGAAATTCTTTGAAAAGTTCTCTCTATGCTTCAGATTCTTCTGCTGAGCAATTCTTCCCAACATGAACATGCTCAAGCGTGCCAGGCTTGGATGATATGTCAATTGGATTTGTTTCAGTAATGTTGCATAGGTTTCCTTTAAGAATCCATGTTCTACAATAATATAGGATTTTGAGGTGTTTTGACAATATCAGTAGTAAAAAGGGATGCAAAATCATTGGTCTACCAAACTGGTATTGGGGAGGAATGAGGATCTGTGGTGATAATCCTCCCATATAGGTTCATTTTTACTCATGATCTCCATAATGGAATCATCAGAAGGAAAAGTCTGGGAGAGATAATCCATAGTAGGAAGAGAGGGTTCTAACCACTAGGGCAGGTGGTAAGGGTCCGAAGCCCCCAGATGAAGGTCATCAATGTGGTCATCGGAAAAGGTTTGGGTAATGTTGTACATTTTTTCATGCAGACTCAATGAGGTGTACCCAACAATTTATTTTCCCTTTGGATCATAATCAAGTGAAGAAATCATATTTACCATTGTCATTTCTGTGTTAGGAGGGTTTGATGAAAAAATCCCCATAAGGGAAGAATCCTTCAGCATGCCTACCCCAATCGATTGGTAAGGAGGAGGGGACTGGCCTAACATAGGGATGTTATTATCCATAGGGGTGGTAACATCTAGTGTACAAAAATCAAGCTGTTCAATGGTTCAAATTCTCCCAAGATGCAGAAATTGGACAGTTCGAGATACCGTCGAAGTGACAGCAGTCATGGTCTAAAACCAATTTCATCCTAATAGGAGGTTGTAATCTAGCAGGGAATATACTACTTCCACTTGAATGGAAACGGTTTTTCCCCGAAGATCAAATGAAAGGGTTGGTATGAGACCATGGGGATGGAAACTTCATCCATCAAAGGCTTTCAGAGTCGTTGGTGATGTTACAAGCTCGGTAGAGCAAATAGTTTTCCAACAAGACAGACAAAACCGAAGTTGAAGCTCCTTCATCTAAGATAGTTCTAAAGACCTTTTTTCGAGTTCTTTCGTTATGATTTGGAAAGCACGTTCGTGAGCTAGTCTAGACTTGTAGTTCTCAACATTAAAATCAATCAAATTAGTGTTGTCGGGGTCTAAACCTCCTAACGTGGTTAACAAGTTTTTGCGTTGTGTTGGAAAACTTTGGGGTACTTCCAAGGTAGACATTGCGCATGGTGCCTGAGTAAGATATTCAACTACATTATAAAATTGGGTAGCTCAAGAATTAGGATTAAAAACAGCCTTCCTAAGGTTACTCTTGGGTGGGAGAAAAACCATGTCGAGATTGGGTTTCTCGATGGTTAGGGGACTAGTAGACGAGGACTCGGGAGAACCAGTAGAGGGAGCTTTTCCTGAAGAAGAATTGTCTTCTTTCTTGTCTGTGGGTTTTTCATAACTCTGAATTCAAGTTTGCAAATTAATAGTGTCTAAGGACATCATGTGAATTTCCTCTGAAGAACTAGAATTTCCCTTATTATACATGTGGTCTATCAGCTATTGTTGAGAGGGAAAAGGATCCATGAGAATTGCTAGCACGGGGTTAGTTTTTAGAAATTGATTGATTTCTTCATGATGAGGACACTCTTTCATGAAGTGATCACCTCCGCATAGCAGACATCGATATTTCACTTTTCTTTTCCCGTTATCATTCTCGTTGATGGTTGGCTTTGGATTCTCCTGCTGGTTTCTAAGTTTTTTGTTTTTGGCTTTACCTTTCTTTTTATTGTTTTTGGGCATTTGTGTACTTTGAATGGAATTTACCTCGATGGAAACCTTGGTATTTGAAGGAGTATGGGTGGAAGTTTGGGGTTGCTTGGCAGGTTTTTTCGTTGGTGGGGACTGGATTGAACCAACAATCCCATCAACAGGGGTTTCTGCTAGTGACTTGGTAGGATCGGTGCTTGGGCAAGGATCTTGAGCGATCAAGTCATACAATGTTTCAGACTGGGAATATATCAAGTCCAGATATTGGGCTTGACTAATTTCTTTCTCTTCAGTAACGGTACCGTCCATAGCCACATCTCGGGCGATGGGAGGCAACAAAGATTTAGTAAACCAATCAGCTAACAATTGATCTGGGATAGGAGCCTTAATAAGTATTCTACGCCTTCTCCACTCATGGATATGATCTGATATGTGGGTGGAAGTGTTCTAATGTAGAGAAGTTAAGAGATCGATACATGTTTCATAACGGATAAGAAGCTGAAAGTGTGTAATAAAGACAGTTTCCAAAGAACCAAAATCCACAAACGAATGTTGTGAAAGTTCAATGTACCATTTCGCAGTGGTACCGGTCAAAGTTTGCTAGAAGAGTCTTAAATGAACTAAATCATCCATTATCAATTTCGAAGAACACCACAAATGGAATCTCATGACATCATTTTTTGGATCATCTCCCTACTTCCCATCGAATTTTGGGATGTCCGATGGTAACTTTATCGGAATGGGAGGCCAGAAGGGGTTATGTGGAATGGGATCATTAATCAACTTGGACAAATGAGGAAAGTCCAAAGCTGCTAGGAAAGGTAACTGGCAATTAGGTTGTACATACTGGTAGTATTAATAGGGCATATAATTACTAGTAGCACCACAAGTATACTGATAGATAGGTTGTTGAAATGGTTGTTGTGATGAAGAACTGCTGGAAGATCCACCTGCACGTGGTTGATTTCCAGGATAGAGACCATTAGGACCACTGGAGCCTCCAGGAGGAGGACCTCCAGGGCCTCTAGGACCACCAGGCCCACCTGAACCACCAGGAGGAGGACCTCCAGGGCCTCTAGGACCACCGGGCCCACCTGAACCACCAGGAGGAGGACCACCGGACCCTCTAGGACCCCTAGGAGGTAAACCTCTGGAGCCTACAGAACCACTAGGAGGAAGGATACCATACCCTCCGGGACCATTAGGAGGGAATCCACCAAGCCCCCCAGGACCACCAGGACTGTTAGAACCATAAGGAGGAAAGCCATCAGGCCCTCCAGGACCATTAGGCTCCCTAGAGGGAGGACCGCCATAATATGATCCTCTGGCACCCATCGTAGTATGTATAGGTATCCCTCCCATAGCTGGAATGTAGGACTAGTTTGGTTTTTCCCATGGAGTGAAAGTATTACTAGGATATGGAAGTCCATCATAAGGCATTCCTATAGGGGTGGGTTGGTAATTAATATTTCCTACAGGTACATGATTTTCTCTGTAACCATACCCCCAAGAGGTTTTATTGCTTACAGGTTGTGCCCCCAAGGGCTAACCTAAACTGGATGGGGGGTTAACCACATTTGTATGGGTAGGAGGGACATAGACTATATATTGTGCTATACTAGATGTATGTCCATTACTAGCTATAATTCCAGTGATAGGTAATGTAGTTCATGCCGAGGGTTACCCCTCGGCACTAGAAGGTGTTGATGAAATAGGAATTGAATGTTGTTCCCCAGGTGCAGAAGACCCAAGAGGATTTGGAGCAGACATAATATGGGAGGTGGTGGAGTTTGTAGTTTGACCTGGATTATGCGGAGTCACAGCGTGATCTAGAATAGGTTCAATGGGTTTCATAGAATCAGCAAGTGAGCGATATCTCGTAGGCCAAGGGTCTGTATTACGAGGAAAATCTGTTGAGCAAGGTGGTCATGTACCCAATATGTTATCTATTTTCTTCTCAAGTTCTCTTGCATGGAGAATAGATTCCTCGTATAGTCTAAGTTCTTCTTCATTTGGTGAAATGTATTCAGAAGAGGTTGGACAGGTTCCAAACGAAGCAATAGCCTGTCCCATAGAGGTACCACAAACCGGAGCATTGGGACCATAATATGGATGGGTAGTCTCATCAACATGGCCTTCTATGAGAGAATGGAACAAAATATTACCCCTAGAAGTTTTTTGAACCAAAGTAGGACCGTGCAAAGGATATGGATCTCCTCTTTCTGCAACCACATTTTCTCCTGCATGGGATTCAGTAGCAGCTCCTTGGTCGATAGCTTCCATAGGATCTTCTCCCAAAACAGGAGTAAAATTAGGTGGCAAGCCCCATACTCTTATGGACTGTCTTAATTCATCTAGTTTGTATAGTTCCTATCTAACCTAGGGTTTCAAAAATAGAAAAAACACACCAAAATTCCCCTACTCAAGCTACACACCAAACAAGCAAACTTAAATGGCAGGAGGATTTCAGATAGTCTGGTCTCTCACCAGGATTGTCAATAAGGTGCCACTCACGATATACCACAAGGGTACATGCATAGTAATCTCCCTGAATGTTTTTTTTTGTGTATGGGTCCAAGAAATATGGCCAAAGGGATTTTCTCAGATAGATAAGATATCCTATTGGGGTCTCCCGATATACGCAAGGTATGTGGGAGCTCAAATCGATAGTAGTATTGTCTAATGCACAATCGTTCACAAGGGGCATTCCTATATACAATAAAGTACATGAATTACCTTTCTATATACCTCAAGGGTACATGATATGCCGTTCAATAAACTGGAGGTACATGGAAGAACTGCGCGAGTCCTGGGATGTAGTGCGGATGAGTAACGACAGCTCCTACGCTTAACGATGACCAGACACATCTCTAGCCTATCACTCAAATTTATTGTAAATTTTAAACCTATAACTACAGTTAATTTTAAAGTGGACGGTTAGGTGAATGCATTGAATTTTGACAGAAAAAGTAAAACCATGCAGATCTGTAGATGCAAACATTTCACTTTACCGTTCGAGGTATGCCTACTTACGGGAGGGAGAGTGAGTATTTTCTTTTCATTTTGAAAACCAGAAATTCCCAAACAACTACTTTGAACAAATCAAATCCAAAGACGAACAACACATTCCAAACTCATTTTCCTTTTTGAAAGCAATCATATGGGTAAGAGTCTCTTTTCCTAAAAGAAAAACAACAAGAACTCTACATGCATATCCAATCTATTTTTCAAATTTTCTTTTAAACATAGATATATCTAACTTAAAACTACACTATTTTTCTTTTGATGAGACAGTACTAATGCAAGAGAGACAAAAGAACAAAGGGAACCTAAAATCTTGTGAGGATAATCATAGATCTAGTGCCCTATGCTCAGTAAAAATAATGACCTAATCTCAACAAAAAAAATTCTTTTTAAAAGAAAAAAGAAGTCCTCTATGGAAAAAATGAAATTAAGATGATAAGCAAGTGGTTTTTCTTTCAGTATTTATAAATGAAACAAAAATAGATCTAACTGAAACCTAAGCTTTCAACCATTCCTTTTAGAATCACAACCAACAAGCATGAAATCAAATGAATAATCAACAAGCCTAACTTAGCTTTTGAATTATTTCAATCAAACAAATTTTCATCACAAAATTTTCAACCATGAGCATCCAGATTCAAACAAACAATCCTGACAGTACAAGGCTGAAAGTAAGCAAAACCCTACTTTTGCAAAAAATCACAAAAATATAGTTCTAGAACAAGGCCTACCTAGCATCACACTGGAGGTGTCTTTGATAGCATAGTTCTGGACAAGCACCACTTCTAGATCACTGCACTCAGGCGGTGGCACCGCTTATGGCTAACAGGGTTCAAGCAGTGGCACCGCTTATTGATAACAACAAATGTGTAGTTCCCTGAATATATCCAAAACATAAGGAGAATGAGAATTCAAGTTAAAAATTGTTCAAATCAAGGTAAAGACTGATGAATTGACAAGAAAAAAAACCATATAAAGTCAAAGCCATTCAAATCTAAACATATCTGAAAGTTTCAAACCAAACTTCACTAAGTCAAATGGTAGATATTACTGAAGAGAGTTATAGAATGGAGCATGGATTTAGACAAGGGTTCAAGGACTGAGGAAGATCAGATCAACTGAATTTTTCTTTGTTCCCCAGTGGAGTCTCCAGATTTGTTGTCAGGAATATTGCACCTTCTGCGAATAGAAGTTGTTCCTCTGGTTTGAATGGTTCTGATCCATAACAAATAAGTGAATGACAAAGGATGAAGACCTTCCCTAAATGTTGTAAACACCTATGATAATGCTTTGATGATGAACCTGTGTACTGTGGGGTGCGCACCTTAATGGTCCTTAATTTTGGTAACTCCGCGGTTTTTGTGGAAGTTTGTAAGCGGAATTGCAACTCAAAATAGTATTAGGGGTGTCGGGGTTGAGTCAAAGCCCTCTTTTTGTAATTAAACCATGGTTTAAGTCTAGGGTTTAGGGTTTCAAGGTGCCCATGGTTTAATCCCATGGTTTTGTAATAAGTGCACTTGTATAAATAGGCACTTTTGTAAAAGAGTCAGTTTAGGATTTTGATGTAAAAGGATTTGATGTGAAGCTAAGGCCTAGTTTTGTAAGAAAGTTTAAGTCCCAGCTGTGTGTGTGGATGACCACTACAGCTGTGTGTGCAGAGGGTTTTTGGTGACAAGGAAAAACTGCAGCTGTGTGCGCAGCTTTGAGGAATTGAAGGGATCTGCAGCTGAGTGCGTAGATCAGAACTATGGTTTTTGTAAAGAGTTGAATAAAACACAGTTATGTGGACATAGCCCCTACACTGGGGGTGAACCACGTTATATCTTGTGTTGTGGTTCTTTTGTGTTCTTTCTGTTATGTTCTTTTATGCATTGATAAGTAGATAATTGAAAAAGTAAGATCACTGCTAAATATTAACTTCGCTGTGAATTCCTAGTTAAGGGTTAAGCAAGAAACTGTTTGTTTATCTAACTGTGAATCTATATAAGTGAATGTCAAATCCATGCATTGTATGGTTATTATTTGTTAAAGGATAAAGGTACAGTAATATCCCTCTTCTGCTTGCAGAAACCTGATTATGCGGCACCCCGTAGCTGTTTCGGGTGAGACTGCAACCTGTTCGCAGGTTGTTACCGAAAGTTCCAACACTGTGGGTCTTTTGTTGGTGTGAAGACAAAAGTATAGAACCCAGGTCTTCCCTAAGCCCAACAAATTGGTTTCGTTGCCAGTTGAACTCAATATCTGCTTGAGAGGGATCTACGTCGTACCTGGAGGGCTATGTTTTGGAGGCCCTCAGTAAAATAAATCCATGACTAGATCGAAGAGACTTATCTGAGATTTACTGAACAAGAAAATAAAGATCCTCGCCATAGTTCAGACAAATTTTTACAAAGGTACATTTTTTCTGATGTTTACGAAATTTTCTTTGGTAGTATCCACATAGAATTGCACCAGTGGTTATCCAGGTTGACAGATAGGAAGACGAAATTCCAAGAAGGTCAGTTTCCTGATTGGACCCCCACAAGAATCAACATATTGAAAAGAGTAAACAACGCGATCTCTCGAGTTGTTGATTTCTGGATGATGCGAACCCTTGAAGCATTTGTGACGAATTTTGCCATCGACACAAGTACCTCTTTTATCGAAGCTGAAACACAGTTTTTCAAAGGACCAAGGGGTAAGTACTTGAATTCATTTAATTTGAAATTTAAAATGCTATTGGTTGAAAAATTTATATTGCTCATTGAATCAGACTGTTAGATTTACTAGTACTAACTTATGTTTGGAAGCGAAAGTGACTTCGATGAGAAAAGTGGTTTGGTGCGAAGTGGTAAAATATACAAGAGGAATTTTGCATCCTATACCTTAGGTCAAAATATCGAGTATACCCCTATAAGTCCAGCAGATTTGGAGCCCAAAGAAACCCCTTCTGTTGGAAACCCTCTGGTAACCCCATAGAAAATATCTGTTATCCCTGAGAACGCATCGCAGTCTGAAAGTAACCCTAGCCCGAGTATTCCTGTCGTAGGTCAGTCTACCCCAGTAAGTTCCCCCTTGCCTACTCCCAGTCCCCCCCCCCCCCCCCCCCCCCCCCCC
>LPNX010474198.1:1298-84081 GCA_001517045.1 Pseudotsuga menziesii
AATGATAAATAAAACAGTTTTCGTCAATAAAACCTGTAATAATCATCGACAACATTATGTGCTCCCTCTTTATTGACAACCATGGAGGAATGTTATTGTTGATAACAAAAATAGGCCACACCGTGTAAATGGATTTCATCTATGCAAATGGATTAACACCATCTACTGCCAAAGAAATCCTAAGATTACGTGGTTCTTCTTTAAAGTGATGCCACTTTTCCTCAATATCTCTAAAAGCAGTACCATCTGCAGGCATTCGGATAACATCATCTTGACTTTTGTTCCTCGCATGGTAAACCATAAATTGCGCTATGTTTTTGCACCTGAACAGTCGTTGCAAACGTGGAATGATGGGAATATAACGAAGAACCTTCTAAGGCACCTTTTTTGCTAATTTATCTGTACAATATCTACTTACATGACATTCCGAACATTCTGTTGCAAATTCATGCTGATTATAATATATAACATGGTCATCGGGGCATGCATGAATTTCTTCATAATGCATTCCAATCTCTTTCATGATGGAAGATAAATCTCGAAATGTGAGAGATAAAATATTTGATGGTGGTAACAAAAAATCAGCTATCAAGCTACAAAAAAAAATGTTTATGTAATAAATAAATAATATTAACGAAACACGCTTCATCCGTACAATGATAAATAATGAGTTAACAATAAAATTATTAGAGGAATGCAAATAAACTTTATCACGATCCTATATATGTGATGGATTTTAGGTACCTTAGCATATGTGTGATTGCAATGTTTGAAAGACTCATTCATAACCTTCAAGCCCATTATCAACAATATAGTAGAGAGAAGATTTGTTTTGGAGCCTTCATAAAGGGGTTCATATGCCTTATCGAGAAGAGGTATATCATGAACATCATCAAAGTCATCATCATTTTCATTATCAACATCATCGTCATCCATTCTAACGTTAAATGAATCATAGATCAATGTATTTGTACCATCATCTTCAATTACATCATCAGCATGATCATCTTGTTCAATATGATCATTCACTTGTTCTCCATCAAACATACACGCTCCATGATCCTGATCCTGAACTTGTTCTGAAAGCACTTCCTCTGGATGACATGCTATAGGGTGTCTTTCCTTTAATATAAATACATGGAAACATAAATAGATATACATTAATATATGAAAAAATAATAATACATACAATTACCAAAAAAAACAAATATAATCATGTTTATAATGCTAAACCTACAAATGGACGATATTTGTTTCCCCCCTCAGCGTGTCCATGTTCCCGCAATGTTTTGTGGCTATTTAGATCAATATTCTTCTCCTCTTAATTCCCCTGCATTGAGTACACGGATAATAACATTTGCCATCACCCCTTCATTTCACTGCATCCCATAGTCTAGCAAGCAATTGTCGGTTGTCTTCGTTTGGATCCGGAATATTTAATCTATTTGACATTTTGTCATAAACTTCGCTAATGAATATAACCAATTGTCTTAAAAAATCAAGTTCCACGCATCAATATTTTGTCAAATGGAGAGAAGTCGAAGAATAAAAAATTCCCACAACCGCCCGTTGAAGAATAAAACTATTCCTGAAAACGTCTATCGAGGAACAAATAATTTTCGCAATCATACGTCGCTTCTACAACAAACATGTCGAAATGTTTAAAACAATTTATATTTATAATGGACATGTGTCAGATATTCGACGCCTTGAATATAGTTACCGTTGAAAGTATGGGACCATAAAATTTAAAATCATGTAAACCTTAGTTTTTTTTTATAAAAAATATATATACTTGCCGTCAGATATCCGACTTGGTTTTGGTTCACAGATGTCGAAGATTTGACATGAAGGTGTCAAATAACTGCCACTACAGGAGTCAGAAATCCAATGCCTATCCAGCACGGAAGTGTCGGATAACCGCCACTACAAGTGTCGAAAGTCTAACTCCAAAGTGTCGGATAATCGACGGAGGTATAAATATTTTGTTGTCGGCATTCTATAGATTGATTGATGTCCGACACATCCGTGCGAAATGTCAGATGACGTCGGATTCTGTCGTCGGATTTCGGGTTCAAATAATGTAGTTTTGTCACCATAATGCACTCTCCTCTCTCTTTAGGCTAGCTCCTTTGACCATAGGAGGCTTCCCAAAACAAGATAGATGTAGCCTTTTAACGTACACCAATGTGAACAACTCTACCTCCAAAAAAACCATCCTACTAGATAGCTTACCTAGTGCCTTATGGAGTCAACAAGATAATTGATATATACTTAATGACTATCAGGTTAGGATCAATATGATTTGGTATTGTTTTACTATTAATATATATAAACCATCCTACTAGATAGCTTACCTAGTGCCTTATGGAGTCAACAAGATAATTGATATATACTTAATGACTATAAGGTTAGGATCAATATGCTTTTGTATTGTTTTACTATTAATATACAATTAGTATAAACCAACACCATTTAAAAAATTCACAATAAATATGTCTCACTACTCACCAACCAATGATAAGTTTGCAACCCTTTAGGGACACTCAGGTTGATAGATACTTTCTCCAATTTATGAGTGTTTACACACTTTAGATATGTACCAACCTGCAAAAGTGGATGGAAGGTTTTACCCTATGTCACCCAAAGATACTCAAAGATGAAGTATAAACCCTTTCCAACCGTTAGGGCTTGTCCCTTTGTGAAATATGGACCTGTAAAACCATGAAATAGACTTGCACTAGGGATGTACTAGCCACTAGGAGTTGAAGTCACACTCCTAGGGTTCAATTCAAACTCTTAGGGTTGATGTCACCCTAGTTTAGGGCCTAAACAAGCTGCAAAATAAAGTTTTTATGGAATTTTTGTAAGATAATCAACTTCATAAATAAATAAAAACAATGATTACTTTGAATTTAGAGCAAATAAAATAAATACAAATCAATGTACAATAACAAAAAAAAATGTATTTTTGCAAACTATTTGATTCTTAGGCTCTCTCGCTCTCTCTCTCACTCTCTCTCTCTCGCTCTCTCTCTCTATATATATATATGGTGAAGATGAGCGAAATATATCCAAGTCTTATTCCTTTGGGCAACAAGAAACTAGCTCTAGTGTTTGTCCCAAGAATTGGCAATTCAATATTTAATGAATTAGGGAAGGGATAATAAACCCTAGGTTATGTCGGCACTTGAGCTAATTAGGGAAAACAATATGTAAAGGACCAAATAATAGGTATCCTTCAAGAGGAATGTCTCACCCAGCAATACTAAGCTATCATGCATAAAACCCTAAATTTATCTTACCTTGAATGCATCATGCTATGCAGGAAAGAGGTTCAATATATTACCAAAATTGAGAGATAAAAGGAGAAGAAAAAGAGACTCAGAAATCCTTTCACCTAATAATACACTTAAAACATTGTAAAGAAACCTCAAACATCAAATTTGATCCTTGAGAAACCTTGTAAGAGCCTAGAAAGGAGGTGTGCACCATTTAGTTTCTCATGTACACAAGTATAAATAAAAATTCAGTCATATTTGATCCAATGATCTTGGTTAAAAATGACAAGAGGATACCTTATTTATAAGAAAAAATGCTCACTTTATCTCTCTTGTAGGTCGACCTACCTAATTTGATCTTAAAATGAATTTTTAGGGTTTGTCACCCACAATTTGAGGACTAAATCTCATAAAACATAAAACAATAATAAAAAATAATAATATGCTTTAACATGATGACACTTTGGGCTTGGAAGGAGGACGTCATACGCCATCTAACCCCAACATATCTCTTTTTCTGTCAATGCCCTCCTTCAAACGATCGTATGACCTTAAAAAAGTTACTTTTAAGGTGGAAAAATTGCATTTCTTCATTGAGATAACCAAAAGGGAGTAGAACAACAAGATAAGGTACAAGTGGGAATATATAAGGTATGCTATAGCATGCATGACAACCCTTTCAAGCACAATCACCTTTATAAATCATAAAACCATAAGTGTGGTTAGGGGATCCTAGCCATGTGTCCTAATGGAGTCACCCCAAGGTGCACCAATACCTACCCAGGGCATAAATGTGTGATATGATGAGGAGTTACCACCCATAAAGGGTTAGTAAGTAGTGCCACAATACCAACACATCTTGAAATGAGCACTAAGAGGACCTACCATGACCAACCAAGGGGTGTATAACCCAGTAGACCAACACTTTTACATAAAGAAGCTCCAACTTGGCCTTTTACAATGGCAAAAAGACCCCCCTCTTTGCCACATATGGTAAGTTGTATTGTAAAGAATATGGGGTGTAACAAGTACCACCCATAGGTAGAGACAATCAACTGTCAAGGGTAGGAGTCATGTGGGGTGTGGATACAATGGCCAATTCATCCATGAAAAGGGAAAATCTCGAAGGGGAGACATCACTGGTATCATACCCTATGTTAGTGGAACAAGAAGAAGAGGTTCCTGAGTTGGCCTTGAAAACTTTATTCATGATGAGTGAAACACAAAGGATAGGTTCAATATAAGGAGTGGTTTATAGGTGGAGAAGTAAATATAGAATGGAATTTAGTTAGAGTAACTATGAGGGAAATTTGATTGAGGTCAGGTCCAAAAAACCACTTACCTGACAACTTGAAGTAGTATGCTAGAAACAATGGTAGGAGGAAAGCAGTTTGTCATGGTAATAAATGGAGCTTAGGAGTTTCTTTAAATCATTGGGAATTCATTCTTCAAGTGTATATGTTTGATTGATTACAAAAGGAGAGAATAAATCCATTTTGGGCATTTAAGAAGGGGGAAATATTCATCATTGTAAAAAACTATTAAAATAGTTGCTCATTCATGACTAGAGTGTGGTTGCGTCGACATTTTTGCATCCAAGTTGGATGAACGCATGTGAGGATTTCATTGGAAGGTCTATATCTAGTCAAACAAACACCACGTGTGAGTTTTTTTCATTAGTGATTTGATTGTTTGGAATCTAGGCTAAGATCGAATGTGGCATTATTGAATTTTCCTCTATAAAATAGAATATTGTGAGTGATTGAGGATCATATATTTCTTATCACTACAAGGAAAATGCCCTATAACAGAGGTTATACTAGAATCCCATTAAAAAACATTCGAACATGTTTATAGCGGAGGTTACTAGTGGAGGTAGGCGGGCAGACGTTTTAGCGGATAATCGGTGTGTTTTCTATGCAGATGCATCGTTGTGTTACATACAATGTCGCACCGGCGCGAAATAGATGATACCACACCTAAATGAAGGAAAAATATAAATCAACGAAAATTTAATTTAAAAACTCGTGTTAATTACAAAAACGTTACACGGTGCGTTTACATCTATGAAACGCACCGGTGCACTTGGTGTGCTTAATACCCTTAAATGCACCGTTATTTCAATTTATATTTTACTAAGAAATCTAATATAGGTGCTCATGATAACACAAAAAGCATCGGTGCACGTATAATAAATAAATGTATCGCATTACATTATACGGTGCATCTTTATAATAAATTCCTTTAATTTGAATCTGCAAACCCTGCTTAACAGTGTGTCTTTATAATAAAAGCACTGGTGCAATTCTAATATACAAACACACTGATTTTTAACATTAAAAAATGTTGGAATACCCTCTTTTTAAACCCATATTCTCTGGTGCGCCGAGTTTATGATAACGCACCAATGCACTTCATCTGAAACTCACTGAAATGGGGTTTAATAAAATAACAACCCGTGCGGTAAAATTCGCTTTTACCATATCTCAGTGCATTTTGGCCGAAGAGTACCATTGCGAAAGTCTAGCCACTTGGATGACCTGACATTTGTTGTCCACCTGGAAACAATCTTCATTCGTATTGGTTGTTGTTGTTGGTTTGAATTTTGACAAACAGGGTCAGAATTTTAACTTTTTCATACATCGCCAGGATGCCTCCCCAAAGAGTCGTTCAACAAGTAAGTTGTTTATAAACTCATAATTTAATTTTTTAGCAAATTAATATTTTGATTGAAGCCTTTATTTTTTGTTTAAAAGTAATAATATGCGGTGTGTTCTAGTCGTTCAGCTTGCACCAGTGCCCAGTGCATCCTGTAGATTTTTACATGGTGCACCATTGACAGTGCGAGCCGAATGGCTCGAAAGCACCACTAACTCGTAAAGATTTGATAAAAAGAAGATAAAATAAATAAACATAAAACATAAAGAATTTTAAAAAATATCTAGATTATCCAGTGTGCCTAGGTCATGTTAAGACATCAGTTTTGGTGCTCTGACATGGCCTTGGTGCACCAGAAATATGCGTAGAGCTTAGCGGTGCGCTTTAATATAATGAATGCACCGTCTAACATAGTATGATAAACAAGGTAATGATCAGTGCATCTATGGAAATGGAGCGCACCATTTACGGTCCTCTTAAATTTATTAAGCACAACGTGAATTTTTAAAATTTTTATGAAAGTTGTTCATAAACAGTGCATATGGTTGAAGTAAACGCATTGTTGTCATTACACTTACTTGAACTAAACACACTGGAAATGTATACACCAATTTAGATCAATTTAATGTCGGTGCACCCATTCCACGTCAGTGTACTGGTGACGTTAGTGTACCAGTGATAGTGCTCTAACATGAAATGGGTGCACTGGAATTAAATTTATCGAAAATGATTAACAGTGCTTTCAAAAATGAGACGCATCGGTTCTCTAACATGATTTAGGCGCACCATTATTTCCATCTTACACATTGTACTAGTGCATCGGATATTTGACGTACCTCTTTGATCGATTTTAATAATGTTAAATATCTCATCTGTGTCGTATTATTGTAGAAAAACACCGTAGTCGATGCATGTTTGAAGATAAAGCATCGCTTATAGTTCGCTTGTATTATTCAGGTGCACCGATTGTAAGTTTTATTTTTTTCACAAAAAAATATTGTTTAAGTTACTAAATATTATTTTAATTATGCTGAATATGTAATACATATACATGAGCGACGATGTGTTTCCCATCAAGATCGTGAGCAGGTTGACCAATATAACATGGTCAGAGCTTGGGAGCCTAGGGAGAGGGAGAGGGATTTTTACCCTCACCCCATTACTGCTCATACCAAAGCGCTCTTGAGGACTGTTGGACTCCTGAAGTTCTATCAAGAGGCTACATCCCTTAAGGGTAACAGTGCATTATTATGTCAGTTGATCTGACGTTGGGATCACCACTTGCTCTAGCCTTTGGGCTTGGAAAGAATACAGATCAAGCTATCTCACTACGAAGTTTTAGACCTTGAGGAGCACAAATTTCAGAGATACATTAGAATCAATATTAGGAAATTTTGTAGAAGAAATAGAAGAAATTGAAGAAAATAGGGCTTCTTGTTTCGAGCAATTCCCTCCACATATCATTTGAAAAAGGAGGACCATCTAAATCTCCATAGGAGGGTGAATATTTCTATGGAAATAGTTTATAATTATGTTGATTTTTGATTTTTTTACCTAACACTACAACAAGGAAAACTAGGGCATCATATATTTTCCAATTATGTCTGTAGTTTTGGGAAAAGGAGTATGTTGCTTAACTCGCCTTAAGGAGGCACATCTTTCTATCCAACCAAATTTGAAAGTTACCTAAGTTGAAAAATTAGGGTTTCTATGTCAAACCCTAGGTCCACCAGAAGCAGCCTTCCAAAAAAGAATTGAAGCAAGCATCCAGTTGAAGCATTCTCATTGGTAATTGATATTCTCTCTATTTCCATTTGAGGTTCTCACTTTATCATGATGACAAACAGTACCGAACTCTAGGAAAGGCTTGAAGGAGATAAGAAATTTTAGGCATGGAAGTATAGAGTGCTTGTCATACATAAGAGCATGACTTGAAAGATTATGTCAAACGAGAATTTCAATATCTAGAGGGAGATGAGGATAAAACAAGAAGCATAAGAAGAACATAGCCAAACCCAAGATAATTGTCTCCATCAAGGACCAGTTGATCTCATATGTATTCTCCTTAAAGACTCCCGAGGAGAAGTTTGATGCATTGACTAACTTATATGAAGAAAAGAATATCAACATGAATATGACTTTGAGGACTTAGCTCAAGGGTATGAAGATGCAGATGTCATCTAGCATTAAATATTTCTTCATAAGGGTCTCCTAGATCAAGGAAAAACTAAAATCTATTAGAGACAATGTCGAAGAAACAGCAGTGGAGATGACTACATTGAATGGTATCCCAAGATCATGGGAAACATCCATTCAAGGAATATGTTCTAAAAAGAAGCTCGCCTATGGGAAGAATTCACACAAGAAGAAGCTCGATCAACAGCAAGAGAATAAAACCTAGGTGATGATGACAATCAACCCTAATAGCTCAGGCCACCGAGGATGATGAACAATCCAAGAAGATAACAAGGGAAGATTCCTCAAGTGATGAGGAATATGTACTTTGATCCCAAAGGATTCAACCCATGATGAAGAAGAACCTCTTATCCATCTCAGCATTGGATAAGAAGGGATGCAGTTGTGATTGATGAAGAAGAAGGGACACTCATATCTATGATATAGAAGACTAGATCAAAATGGTTGATCATGAGTAAGACAAACACATGTCCTCAAAATCAGATGATGAAGAAAAGTACACTGTTAGAGACTCCAGTAATTCTTGCAAGGAGACAAAGATCAAGAAGGATTCTACCAAACAAACAAAGATAAGTGTTTAAATTGTCATTTCCTATATATCTAGTTACTTAAATGATATTGTTTACATATTTATATTCTTAGACTTAGAAAATGTATTATGCATGTCATGATGTTCGCATTCATGAACAATGTACTACTAATATGAATGTAATGGGTAAGTATCCTATGGTGCTATACAACATTCCATTGCTACTTATCTATAATGAAACCTTTTTGCCGACATCTTGGGAGTAGTGTACGCTCTTAATAATGTTCCGGTAGAGATGGAATGCATATAGAGAGTTACTGTATGGGTGAATGTTGTATTGGCTAAAATAGTTGCAAGACTGTGTGGAATACGTCTTTACGCATTAGAATTTGTCACCATTAATATGTTTTGGAAATTATGAAATGTTTCTAATCATGCAACTTAATTTGACTTATAGGAAAGATCGTGTGTAAGAGAAGAATGACGAGTCTTGTTTCGAAGAACAAGTGATTACAGTTCAGCCATAACACTCAAAGCATATTTACTTGAATTAAGCACATGAAGAAGAACCTAAAGATATGAGATTTGGAAGCACACTTATAGAAGAGGGGACTTCATAAGAACATGATGACCATGAGATGACCAAGCCATGGAGACCTATAGATCCACCTCGAGAGGTGAACACATACAAGAGAAGATCATATTGGACACGAGAAAATCAATCTAATATGCAAAGAGATCCTTCCAGCTATAAAGAAGTGGTTGAGAATAAAAAATGGAAGGATGTTATAATCAAGAGATACAAAGAAAGGTTAATGGTTTATCTCCAAAAGAGGGAGTCGATTATAGCCATACATTTGCTGCATTCACCAGACACACTTCTTCAGTGAACTATAAGTGCATATCAAACAACTTCTAGAACTATGGACTCTCTATAGAGAACCACATGTGCGCAAATTGAAGAAGACATTGTACAAGCTCAGCTTGAAGATCACCTAGAATTATGGATATCTCAACCTTTTCTACAAGGTTGAATAAGGAAGCCTATTGAGAACGAGAAGCTCATAGATGGCGACCTTGAGAGATGAAATAGATGGATACACAGAAGATTAGTAGTAGAGAAGCTTACTTGTCACCATAGTACATAATGTCTCGATGCAAAGAGTACAAGATGCAGAGGGAAGATGGTTCTTTGCTTCAGAGGGAGTGACTATAGTAGATCTCAGAGTTCAAGAATATTGACATGATTCTTGAGACTAGAAGTGTGACAGAATCTAGAGGATATTTTCCTTAGCCAAGGAAAATATGTGGTTGATATCCTGAAGAAGTTCGAGATGTTGGACTATAGCTACACCGATGGCACTGAACTTGAAATTATTATGTGATCCTACTACAGAGACAGTTGATGCCATAATATACAAGCAGACGATCGGTTTGTTGATATACTTGACAAACACGAGGACAAATATATGCTTTGTGGAGAACACTTTGTGCCAGTATGGTTGCAGCAAAGCAAGTGTTGAGTTACCTCAAGGGTATGATATAATTTCATATTCACATGGATAAGTAACATAAATTCAAATCAATAGTCAAAAAAATAAATAAATAAATGAACTTACTAGGGATGGAAAGGGAGAACTCGTCGAACTTTGAACATGATGGAATGAGCTGGAATCTGAAGAATTGGCATTTGATACTACAAATTTGTATCCTTGCATTTGAGTCAAATAAACAATCAAAATACTTCTCTACAATCCTAATTTTTCTTAAGAACTATATTCCAATCTAGCTTTCAATATAGTTTAGAAACCATTCTGTTTGAACAAGGTGAGTTTAAGAGACGTATATATACTATGAAACACTGTAATTTTTGTCATTGAATAATAGAAGAAAACTTGAGATGAATATATAGTTTTAGGTGGAAACACAAAAACCCTGCATTAATTTTTTTAACAATGCGTCTATTTAAATATACACGCATCGATGCAATTCCACGTAATAAACACACTAATGCGCAACGACTATAAATGCACCATGAAAAATATCCGCAAAAAATCCCTTACGAGAAAATATCTGCTACATTTCGTAGCGGATATTTATACATGCATTCTTACAGCTATTTGCATTCTGGTGCATTTTGTAAATAAAATTGTATCGATGCGCGCAATAAGTATATGTGCACCATCCTATTCTTTTTAAAGATGAGGGATATTGGTGCATATTACGTAGTGACACACTAGTGTGTTATAGAGATGATCGCACTGAAATGTTGAAAGTTGAAAACTAAAAAAATCGCACAAACTATTCAATCCCTAAAGTGAAAAATGGCGACAATTTTAAGTTCAAAAAAGTAATTCAAAAGTGCGCTTAAAAGCAAAAAATGTAAACATTAATTCATTATTTTGTCGAAAATTCCAGGGGAGAGATTTCAAACAGGTACTTACGTAGGAGGTCTTTGAAGCAACTGGATCACTCTGAAGATCGAACTTTGTCAAATATGTTGAATGAGACAGAGCCCTGCGTAGTAAAAATTTCATGTAAATAATATTGTAGATGTTATTATATTATTTATAAATCAAGTAGATTTAGAGAGAAAAAAAAACTTCATGCATACCTTCAATGTTGCAACCCTTCTCCTCTCTATTCTTCTTTTTGTTTCTTGTGGCTGCAAAATTTTAGATTAGGGTTTAAATCCCTCTACTATTTCGCAAAATTATGATTTCAACTTTTAGGGAGTTTAGATTTGTTGAATTTTTGATTATTTATATAAATCTTAGGGAAAGATGGGTTAATTATTTGGATCGAAGTTGTAACGAGTCAACCCTAATTTTTTTTGTTTGTCTTTTTTGTTATTTTGAAAAAAATGAATGTGTCAAATTTGGTGCATTTTGTTTTCCAAAATGCACCGGTGTGCATGTCGTAATGGCGCACCGTTGTTGAGATACGACACAAAATGTTTTTTTCAGTTTTTCATTTACGGTTGTTTGTAATCTATGTGCTTATACAAAATAGCATCGATAATGGTGGAATGGTGTCATAGTGCAATTCTGTTGGTATGACGCACCGGTGTACGACTAAAAAAATCGATTCAAGGATGAAGTACACAACAAGTGTTGTTATGTTGTATTAACGCCCAAAGGTGCATTTATTGACTAAATGCACCAACACGTCTATATATGTATACGCATCGGTGCTCTTGAATTTATAAAACGCGCATTTTTCAATAGTTGTTTTATGTTTTTGAATGTTTGTAATTTGTTTGGATAATATTTTGATAGCTTCTATATTTAATGGTACAAGTTGTTTATTGCTAAAAATGCAAGGTATGAGTTCAATGAACAAATTTTTCTGTCAACGTGGTGGAAGCACATCCAAGATTACGAAGAAGGTAAGTGGTTCTAATAAATTTTGTATTGAAATTAATTTATTTTAATTATTTGTAAATTTCACTAATATGTATTTGTTAATGTGTGAATTACAAGGTGAGGACATGTTTTTCAAAAAATGTATATTGAAGGATTTTTCATGCAGCCGAACCTGAACCTGATCATGCACGCAAGACAGAGCCCATCGTCTGTGGCCCAACAACAGATCTTCCAGCAATATGTGTGGTGCAGACAGCGCCGCTTGGTTTGGGGCTCTGTTGCTAGCCTAAATTTCGAAAACTCGATCAAATATGTAGCATGATCAAAGTCAACTGAGTCGGCTTCGGGATCTGCTAGGGAAGCTGTAGGAATGGATCCACCCCGGGATATGAGCCCAGAGGAGCATCGAAGACTCTTAGATGAAGCTTTCAAGACTTTTGTGGCTACCACTTCTGCCCCACCTTTTCCCGTCCTGGAATCCAACGATGTAAACTTCGTGAAGCAAGCAACTGCTCCTAGAATCCAGATCACGTCAGCAGCTTCAAGACTAAAAATCCCCAACTTTGAGTGAGAAACGTCTGATAGGTAAGTTCACTGGAATCTGGCCTTCACCAAAGAATATGGAGGTGTGGATAAATAAGAACTAGATGCCCTTGATATCTAGGGGGTTGCAACACTCCTTCTACGAAAATGGATTCTTCTCCTTCTTATTTGAAATCAAAGCTAACAAAGATCTTATCTTCAGGAGCGCTCCCTACTTCATGGGCCCTCATGGTTTATATCTAAACCGATGGAGCCTATCATTCGATCCTGAAAAGGATGTGCCATCAGCGGTCCCGATTTGGGTCTGCCTCCCACACCTTCCCTTGCACTGCTAGAATGATGAAATGCAACAAGCAATAGGGAACTCTCTCGGTAATTACATTGACAAAGCAGAACCAAAGGGCTCTTTGTTTTCTTGTGCAAAAATCTGCGTTGAAGTAGATCTGGAGAAAGGCCTACCAGAGGCCGTAAACTTATTCATGGGCAGATGGGACACATGCAAAAGGTAGATTATGAGTAGCTACCGTTCAAGTGCAAGAAGTGCCACGAGTATGGACACTTTGTAAAAAAAATCCAAAGGTGATTCAAGAAATCTCAGAAAAAAAAATCAAGAGGAAGGTTGGCAGCAATAAAAAAGGGGAAGAAAAACTCGTTCGGCAACAAGTGAGGTGCAGCAAAAGATAAGCAAGGAAAATCCCATAGAAGCAAAAGAAGTCTCGACCAATAACCAATTCGAGGCTCTGCTTATGGAAGAGGAAGAAAGACACCGTTTGGAAATAACAACAGTTGAAATAGAAGAAGAAGAAGCCCATGCAACCACGAGTGTCCCTCCTATGTATCCCAGAAATGAAAGGAACGAAAAATATCCGGAAGGGTCTACAACACCAGGGGGATCCTGGGAAGAGGTGGTAAAACATAGTAGAGTTACGCCACAAGGATACTCCCTGGACTGATCGCCTTCACAAGGATCACAGGAAACACATGAAGTGGATTTGCAACCAATTACAAGAGGAAGGAAGTCGCAAAGATACCTAAGAGAGCAAGAAGCGGAAAGAGAGATGGAGCTAGGGAGGCAGAGAATTCTTGAGGAAACGAAACTCATTCAACACCCTAAAAATATAGGAGGGGCAAGAACATATGGTAGATCTCGAGCAGGATCTCAATCAGTAAAGAAATATTGAAAACCGTCTCTTGGAACTGCAGGGGTATGGGAGGCTTAAGCAAAGTAGAAGTAATAAAGGAGATAATCAAATCTGAGAGGCCAGACATACTGCTGCTCCAAGGGAAAAAAATGCCAGATGAGGAGGCTATGGCACTTTCATGTCATTTCTACAAAAACAGCAAAGGCAAAGCCATAATCTCTAAAGGAGCATATGGAGGAATAGCCACCATAATCTTAGGTAAATTCTTGGTCAATTCAATCATGGAAATCCATCACTAGTTATTGACTAAAATTCAGTAAAAGGAGGACCAAATCCCATTATACATCTGTAATGTATATGGGCCAACACACTATAGGGACAAGACAACATTTTGGGAAGATCTCAACAAACTAAAGAAGGAGCTGCATGGAAAATATCTCATTATTGTTGTGGACGTCAATACCACTAAGTCACAATTTGAGAAAGGAGGAGGAACAAAGGTCAAGGACCCTTTTGATGAGAATATGGAGGACTTAATGGTGGATCTAGATCTGCTAGACATCCCATTGGGGAATGAAAAATACACTTCGAGCAATAGAAGAACTGAAATAGGGCATGTAGTGGCAAGGATGGACAGATCTCTGGTAAGCTCCACCTTCTTGCTGAAAGACCTCCTCCCTACCTGTCTTGCTCTCCCTTCAGCAGTGTCATACCATAAACCAATAGCTCTAATTATATCCCCTCCAGTCAATCTCAGTGGCATTCCATTTAGATTCATCCCGATCTAGCTGCATGATGCTAAAATTATAGAGTTAATCCAAAGGGAGCGGAATCTCCAACACTACGGATCCCCCGGTTACATTTGGGAATCAAAACTAAGAACAATGAGAGTTGCTTTAAAGAAATTGGTGAAGGAAGAATTCGAGAATACAAACAAGCAAAAAATGAAACTACAAAGGGAATTAGCTGCTATGCAATCTAGAATGGAAGTGGAAGAGGTGTCTCCAGCACATCTGAAGCTGGAGAAAGAGCTAAACATTAGAATTATAAAGGCCACAAGACAGATAGAAGAGGTATGGAGAATAAAATCCTGGCAGACGTGGTTGAAAGGTGGAGACAGCAATACTGAGTATTTTCACGAGCACACCAAGGCTCAGCAAAGTTACAATGTCATCAAGGAGCTGAAAGATAATAATGGAAACAAGATAATAGGGAAGGAATATCTTAAGGATCACGCCTACAGTCATTATCAAGAGCTATATGTAGACACAGGTGAGACAAATCCAAAAGCACAAATGTATTTACTCCATGGTATACCCTCGCTCATAAAAGATGCATAAAATAGGGAGCTGGTGAAACCCATCATAAAATACTAGATAAGAAATGCAATCTGGTCTCTCCATGCTGATAAAGCACAGAGGCTAGATGGTTTCACAATTAATTTTTACAGAGCATCCTGGGATATAATAAAAGAAGATCTAAACAAAATGCTAACTGGAAAAGGCAAAAAGACAAGATTGGTGAGGAAACTAACTAATCCTTCCTGGATTTGATACCAATAGAAAAGAGTCCTCTAACACTTGATAGATTCAGACCAATCTCATTATGTAATACTTCTTATAAAATCCTGTCAAAAATCTTAGCTACGAGAATGAAAAGCGCCATGGGTAGTCTCATCTCATATTCACAAGGAGGTTTAGTAGCAGGGCACCAAATTCTGGACAACATCATCATCGTTTAGGAATCAATACACTCCAGCGTGGAAAGGAAGAAACAAGGTATGGCCATTAAACTGGACACGGCAAATGCATTTGATAGAGTAAATCACTTTTTTCTCTTTGAAATCATGTCTAAGTTTGGATTTTTCAAAATATTTGTAAAATGGGTAAAAGCATGTATAAGCAGGTTGTGGATCTCACCACTATTAAATGGTAGAGCTTCCAAATTCTTTCAGGAAACCAGGGGGCTCCGGAAAGGTTTTTCGATGTCCCTGTTCCTTTACCTCCTGGTGGATGAAACTATGAGCAGAAAGCTACATCATTTGAAGAAGTTTGGAGATATGAAAGGTTTGAAGATAGCCAGAGGAGTGAAAGCTGCCAACCATGCGTAGTTTGTATATGACACCATTCTTCTAGGAGGAGCATCTATCATAATTGCAAGGAGATTCAATTCAGTTCTATCCACTTTCCTCAAAGAAACTGATGGCAAAATAAATTCAACCAAGTCCAAAGTTTACGGCTGGAACTGCCCCATGGGAACACTGGAAAAGATAGAAAGGACCCTTGGATTCGAAGGAAATGCAACTTGGAACTCCTTCAATTACCTTGGGATCCCAATATTCAAAGGGAAAAAAGGGTTGTTGAGTGGCAAGGGATGATAGATCAGACCAAGAACAAAATCAACTCATGGGTGACAAGGTGGCTTAATCCATCTAGAAAACTCGCCCTTATCAATTCCATCCTTTCTGCCTACCCCATTTACTCTTGCTCGATCTCTCTTGCTCCAAAAAAAATTATAAAAGACTTTACAAGAGAAACCAAAAGATTTATGTGGCAAGGAGGAAAATCAAACAACCTTAAAAAATTCCATTTGGTGAATTGGGAAACTGTTTGCAGACCAAAAACCTATGGAGGAGCTAGAATATGAGATCCAAGCAAAATAAACTTAGCTCTTGGAGCTAAAATTCTCTGGATAATTGTAACTGGAAAAGGAGCATGGTGGAAGGAAATCATCTGACAAAAATATCTGACATGAACCAGAAAGAGATGTTTAGACAACATAAGCATGGACAGGAAAGGCTCACCGATATGGGAGATGTGTAAAAATGATGCACATGTCCTAACCGATCATTTGAAATGGACACCAGGAAACGGTAAGGATATTAAAATTTGGCATGATTACTGTGCAACCATTTCCCCGACTGAATTAGTGCAGGCATTCCCAGATCTAATGTAGAGATTGGAAAGTATGAATATCCACACGATACATGACCTCTCTACCTGGACGAGCAACGGGAGGTGGTCTGGTTGGCTTGATCTAGAGATCAAAAAAATCAATGCTGATTATAACGCTCTAATTACGATGATTCCAACCCCTATCCACCGCGTGATGAAGGATGAACGTTGTTGGGGAAAAACTGGGTGTTATATAGTGAAGGATGGTTATAGAGCAGTGGATGTGGATTGCAGCAGCCACAATGGTAGGAAATGGAAGAAGATCTAGAACAAAGATGGTCTGCCCAAAATCAACCTGTTCTTCTGGATACTAGCCCACCACAAAACACTAACAATAGAGAATATAAGAAAAAGAGGAATGGAAGGCTCATTGAGATGTATTCTCTGCAAAGAGTCAAAGGAATCTCTAGAACACCTTTTTTTAGAATACAAAATTTCCAAGGAGGTTTGGCACCAAGCTTACAAAGATATGCAATTCAAATTGACATTACCAACAAACTGGGATGATATATTTTCCTACTAGAGGGACTACTACCAAGGATCACTCCTCAATAAACCGTACTTTGTGAGGACTTGGGAATCTCTTCCAAGATATATCTGCTTGAAGATTTAGATAGCGAGAAACAAGGAGATCTTCGAGGGGGGAAAACAGTTCGGGAAAAGTTGTAGCAGCTGCAACAGCTCTTTGGAAAGAAGTTTTATTCATGAGGGGAATGCACTGCATCATCAAGGAACCACTGACCGTAGAAGAAAGATATTGGGTCTCTGAATTGCTAGTTCTCCCACCACATCTACCATGGACAAAACCCCAAAAAAATCAATTTTGCAATATTGGAAAATAATAATGAATTCGAAAGAGTTCAAATGCTGGTGGAAGAAACTGGGCTGCAGCTCTTTGTTCTTTGACGGTGCCTCAAAAGGCAATCTGGGGATGACAGGAGCGGGGGGAGTCTATTTCTATTCTGAAGGAATCAAGTTGAAAGAGTACGATTGGGGAATTGTCAGGAAGACTAATAATGGGGCGGAATGGTTATCATTAATAAAAGGGCTGGAGCTGGCAAGGAAAGATGGCATTGAGGAACTGGTGGTCTTTGGTGACTCGTGCATGGTCATTGGAGAAGCGAGGAAACTAGCGACGAATCAAAATAATCCAGTCACCAATACTCATCATCTACTAAAATGCAAGGTAAATGATTACAAATCCATCAACTTCCTTCATGTTTTGAGAGAAAATAATAAACAAGCAGATAGTATGGCCAATAAGGGAGTGGAACTAGATTGCGAAAACCTGTTATGTGATCAACAGGATTATGAGAGAAATTGGATCCCTTTAGAGTGAACCTATCCTTTTCATCCTTTGAATGTTCTGCTTGTGTATCCTCCTGCTTGGGCAGTTTTTAAAGAGTTACAACACTCATAGAATACGAAATGATGATGAAAAAATAGAACAGAAAAGGGAGCACAAGGAGGCATGGATTTGGTCTTCTTATGGGAGCAGTCTGTGTCCAGTCTAGTGTAACATTTAATTACTCATTTTTTATAAAAAGTTCTTCAACCGTTTTTGTTATAAAAAAAATGTGTGAAATGCAAAGCCAAAAAACGAGGAACCTCGATAAGATTCTTACCAATCTAAGTCCATAAGAACGTAAAACGTTGATGGAAAGGTTGTAGAGGGATGAATCATGCGAATTAAAACAAAGTGAATATTAATTATTTCTTTAAATTTGAATAGTGTGTTTCAAATAATCTAATACACATATGTTGAATGTTATGCAGGCACTGACAACAACACAAGTCAATGCCATCATAAGAAGAAGAAAAAAATGGAAGATGCAAATGATGATCAATTGGTCCTTAGCTCATCTCGACTGGTGTTGGATGTTAATAAAAGGGTCAAAGAATTTTATAATACTATGAGGGGTATAGTGGAAAGAATGTACAGATGAGCTTTTCACTTACAATACAAAAACCAATCAAATGATTCGAAAAATCAGATCATATGTAAACTACAAGAGGCATTCCCAGAGCAATAGTCAATGAGACATGTCAGACTTGCAATAGAAAAAACATACAACAACAAAAAAGAATCATTGAAAAGGTAATATTCCTAAACATGTTTATGTATAAATTATTTGTTGGTATGACTACTACAAAGCTTTATTCCTTCAATAATTTTAGTTTTGCTACATTCTTTATTTTTCATATCAACATAAAAATTAATTAATGTAGTCATTTTACATTTCCGGGAATATTATGAAAATCCCAAAGGATGAACGAGGTGATATGTGAAATGTGTTAATAAGGGTGTCCAAAAAAGTGTATATGGAGATGGTCAAGGAAATAGAAATAATTGCATCGCAAGAGGAGCCATCTCAACACCAACATGCTTCAAATGTATGAAATCATTGTTTCTTAGGATTATGTAAATCTCATTAATTAATTCATCATTAAATATTAATTTTCAATTCTTTTGTTAATGTAGAAAGAAAATAAAATGGAACCCAATCATCATAGAAGACCGGATGATAGGAAAGAAAGGGGTTGATTGCAAAGTTTGTGAGTATTTGTGATTTCCTTATAAAAAATAAGATTTTGTAGTGGTTGTGATTTATATATTTGATTTTTTTATTTTCACTGCCAATCCTTGTATGTCTTCAAACATGTGTTAACATACAGAGAGAACTAAAAGATGAATTGATTAACATTGGTTTAAGCAAGGGTTGTGAGTATATGTTGGCGTATCAAAAATTAATTGTGGATTTTATAAGTATCTATATGTTTTTCCTTTTTTCATTTTATAATTAAAACAAATCATTTATATTAAATATATGATTAATTAATGTGACGGGCCATAAAACTTGCAGGAAGCAAAGTATCGACTGGACCCAACATAAGACTTGTTTTTTTTATAACAAAAACGGATAATTTATTTTATTTTTTTCATGAAAAATATTTAGGTCTGAAATAGCTATTGTTAAATCAACCAATTACACTCATGGCAGAATTTATACAATGAAACCTTCAAAGAATGAAGACGCTTCTTACAATACCATACCCACTACTTCCAAAGAGATCTCAGATTAAGGGATATGATGAAATGTGCTAAGTTCTCCATTGAGACTAATCATACCTTGTGCCAGAGTGCACGCTTTATTTGCCAAGAAATCTGCACGTTTATTTAAATCCCGAAGAATATGAAAGGAGGCGACATGTTCAAACTCATTTAAAGAATTTTGGATTCTCTGCAGAATTTTATTCAAGACTGAGTTGTGGAAGAGACTTTCTGAATTTAGCAGTTTCATCAACAATTCTAAATCTCCAAAAATTTGGATTGATTTATACCCGCTCTGGATTGCTATCTGGCACGCCTTGAGAAGACTATAACTTTCTTTCTGATTGTTCGACATTATTCCTAACCCCCTGCTCCTGTTGTCCCGAGATTTCCCTTGGATGCACCATAAAAAAAAATGGAAGCAGAAGGAGGCTTCACCCACCAGGCTGATAATTCTATCTCAGAGCAACACAATCTCCAAATTGGAGGGTTCACAGGTTTCAAGGAAATCAAAATTTTAGAAAATCTCAACGAGCTCTTACCCATCCACATGATTGCTTCAACCGGCAGCGATGAAAGAGGGACCATAGAAACGCATTCAGCAACTAAATTTTTTTATTTTTGAAGGCACGAACTGGGGAGACGACGACACACTATTAAAGAGATGATCATTATGAGATATCCATAATTTCCAAAGGACGCATTTTATAATAGAATGCCAAATGATTTTCCAAACTATTTTTTTTAATGATTGAATCAGGAATCCAATCTTGCCAAAAGGGAATCCGGTTGAACCAGGAGGTGAATAAAGAAACAACAGAAATCTAAGAGGGAGGAGAAATTGACAATTCGTTGAGTACCAGCTTCTACACTAATTAAGAGAACACACACTTAATAAAAATATGATCAGATGATTCAACAGCATCATTGCAAAGGAAACACCGAAATGGTCCATGGAAACCACATTTGGTCAGATTTTATCATGTCAGTACCCTTTTATGCACAAGCAAACAGCTGAAGAAGTTCACCTTGTGAAGACAATAGGGAGACTAGACAAATTTCCAGATCGTAGGAGATAAGCTAGAGGCAAGGGGAGCTTGCAATTCATAGTAGCCTTGTGTTGCTGAGTAATTTCCAGAGGGACCCCATCCCCATTCATTTTTAGAGAAGTAATTAACAGGTGATAATCCTAATAAAGATAAAATCAGCAAATCCTGTTGGTGAAGAAGCTGCTCCGAGAGCTCAAGAAAATACCAACCCACCCAAATTCCTAGCACTATCCCATGAATAAAAATCTGCCAGCCTTAGAAGGCCTTTATTAGTTAACCAAGTCTTAATTTCATTTAGCGAATTGATAGAGGACAAAGGGGATTTCATAGGATTTTATCATCCCATAATAAAATTATTTTCCCATTGCTAGGGACTCTATAAAGCTGGTGTTGAAATTTATGAATTCCTCTTTTGAATTCCAAATTGAAGTGCCTGTATGGATGCTAGAAGATTTGAGGTTACTCAGAGAACCACCCTTTAGATATTTCTGCCAAAAGATCAAGCTTACCAGATGATTTTTGTTTGAATACAACTGCCAAATGAGCTTTCCTCCCAATGCTAAATTTGTCATTTCATGATCTCTAATTTGCAAAAAACCTTTCATAGTGGGCCTTTTGAGAATATCCCAACTGACCAAGTGCATCTTTTTCTGATTTCCTTTGCCACCCTCCCAAAGAAAATCTCAAAGTAGTTTGGAGATCTGAGCCAAGATGAACTTGGGGGAAAGAAGCAAAGAGAACTAGAAGATGGGAAGGGCTGAAAGGACATCCTTAGTCAACCATTGGCCACCCCAGGAAACAATTTTTGCTTTAAGTTTGCAAATCACGTCCAACCACAGCGATGAAGGATTGGGACCCAAGGTTAAAGGAAGGCCCAAATAAGTGATATTTTCCCACTTAGCAAAACTATGAACTCCCAAGGAATGTGAAATTCTAAGGAAAGATCTTTGGTCAATATTCCTTCCATAGACAATACTCTTGTTTTTTTTTATCAAAGCTCCTGAAATTAGACAAAAGTTTAGTAAAATTCCATTGAAATCCCTTGCGATGGATAGGGAAACTCCACCTAATAAGAGAGAATCATCAGCAAAAAGGGCATGATTAATAGGATTCACGCCACTGGCAATCTTGATGCCCAGGAGAGAACCTACAGCCAGTTCAGCTAAAAGCTTCCTGCTTAAATATTCTGCCATCAAAATATAAAGAAAAGGAGACAAGGGACACCCTTGACAGAGACCTTTTGAAGCTTGAAAGAATTCTGATGGTTTGCCATTGACAAGAGGCGCAATCCAAGGCTTATCTGTGCAAGCTTTAATCAAGGAAACAAAATCTGCACTAAAGCCAAAAGATCTAAGGACTTGGTAGAGAAAGGAAAGCTTGACCCGATCAAAGGCGTTTTTCATATCTAACTTGATGAGCGTTCCTTTCTCCTTCCTTTGAGAGTTGGAATGGAGATCTTCTTGAACTTGAATCACATTATCTAACAATTGTCTTCCTTTAATAAATCCCCCTGGAGAGGAGAGATTAAAGATCCTAACAAAGGTTTCAATCTATTAGCTAAGAGCTCGGACATTATTTTATAAGAGGCATTACAAAGCAAAATGAGACAAAATCTATCAAAAGAGGTTGGGTTAACATCCTTTGGAATCAAAGCTAGGAAGGTTGAATTTGTGCTCCCTCCCACTTTGGTTTTTTTAAGGAAGGATGAGATCATACGAAGAAGGTCAAATTTAATGAAAATATGGCAAAATATAAAGAAATGGATAGAGAATCCATCCGGACCAAGAGCTTTGCCCAGATCCATAGCCTAAATGATATCAACAAATTCTTATTAAGTGAATGGTTTCACTAGCCCAATATTGTCCTCTAGGATGAACAAAGGAGAAATGTTGGATAAAAAATCAACAGCTACAATTTCATCAAAGATTCCATCTTCATGAAACAAACACTGGAAGTATAAAAAATCAATATGTTTTATGTGCAATTTCCCTTTGATAGATTCACCTTCACCACTGCAAATTTCTGAAATATGGTTACGAGACAGTTTGGATCTACACTGTCTATGGAAAAATGCAGAATTTTTATCCCCAGCAAGCACCTAGAGACTATGGGATTTGAGACGAAGGTGTTCTTCCTCCTTTCGAAAGGAAAGAGAGGACTTATCTTGCGTGGCCTACTCAATCACCAGCTTCCTTTTGGAGACATCAACGTTCTCCATATTCATTTGAATTTCACCTAAAGCCTGCAACCGTCTGAACTCTACTACACGTTGGATTAGAGAGAGGAATTTTTATCCTTTTTTTCATGGCAGATTTGGTGAGCTTAATATTTTGTTCCCAAACGAAGATGGTAGAGCCCACGATATACTGACACCACACTTGAGAAATTATATCCCAAAATCCCTCCCTCTCAATCCACAGAGGATTGAACCGGAACGGAATCGGCCCAAGGTTTTCTTCTTCTTCCATCAACAATGATATTGGATGATGATCAGACGTGAGCTTTGGAAAAAAATTTGAGTAAATTAGATCATTTCCATCCATCAACTTGATTTCAACTAGAAACCTGTCCAATGGAGCAGAAATACGAGCTTCCCCCACTCTGTTGTTGGTCCAAGTAAAGCGACATTTCTTGGGTTTAAAGTCTAGAAGATCACTGTCATGAATCAAGGAGTCCACGACCTCCTGGAATCGGTCCTTGCCCCGAACTCCACCATGTTTCTCCTTAGTATCTAAAATGATATTAAGATCCCCTGCCACAATTATGTTTATGGGTGAATGGAGCTCCATAAATTCTGACAGAGATTTCCAGCAAATTTTTTCTCAAGAAAATAAAAAGGGACATATAAATTAAAGAGAGAAATAACAATCTTACTAGATATATGTTGTAATTCAGTAAATATTTGGTGTTGAGTAACATATGAAGAATTAAGAATGAATTTATCATCATACATAAGGTATCTAGACCTCCTAAGATTCCCCTGGCACTTACAGCTACACCTGCGTTCTTTTCCTGTTTTAATCTGTTGATAGATAAAAGAGCTACCTCATCTATCTTGGTTTCTTGGAGTAGGAGGATGTCAGTTGGTTCCATTTTAAGAAGATATTTGACTGCCTCAACCTTTGTTGGATTCCCCAACCCCCTATAGATCCAAGAAATGATCAGCATTATTTACCCGTGGAAAAGGGAGTTGTACCTCCCTTTAGGGGCTGATTTCTCTTGCTTCTTCATATGACATTTCAATCGTCTCCTGTATGCCTTGCATCTTTATCCTATCCTATTCTTCTTCTCTGATTTCCTTTTTAGATTTCCTTCCTATCTTTTTAGTGAATTGTTCATCATCTTCTGAGTAACTAGATGAATCTACCGCTTTCTTCTTTAAAGTTTTTGCATAAGAAGGAGAAGGGGTAGTTTCTACAAGGGATTTATGGAAATCCTGCAAACTAACATCAACTCGAGGAGATTCCAATGGAACTAGATCAGTTTCCTGAGACCCTTGATTTTCTTCACCCTCATCCTTGTGAACTTTTGTTTGTTGCAGCTCACCTTCTACAAGTATAGGAGTGTTCATATCCTCATGAGGACTTAAGACCAAGAAAGGGTTTGAAGAAGAAGTAACATTTCCTTCAAACTGAGAATTTAAATATTTTTTCACGATAGGTAGAGCACAATTCCCATCGATTCCTTCTTTGCCTTTCACCTGTTTAGTTGATCCTGCATTCTGAACTTGATCCCATTGGTTTGTGTTCTCTTTTCCCATCTCTACCTCTAATTTCTTCTTGCAATTACGGGCGAAGTGGCCATATCCATGTCAGTGACAGCACTTAAACGAAAGTTGTTCATAGTCAAGCTCCTGAACGTAAGACCAGTCAGCAAAATTTAACTTAATTGCCTCTGGAAACCCAATCTCTAAGTCCACTTCCACACAAATTCAAGCACACGAGTATTGGTATTTCATTTCTGCCCTGCCTATGTATTTACCGAGCTTATTCCCAATGGTTTCCAATGATTCTACATTCCAACAGTGAAGAGAGAGATGGGGAAGCCTAACCCAGATAGGGACAGCTGAAGGGACATCTTGGGTAGGGTCAAAGTTAGGAGTCCATATATTCAGATCGAGTCCATGGGGACCAATAAAATAAGGACCATTTCATAAAATAAGATCTCAGTCGACTGCAAAATCAAACACAAAAACGAAATAGCCTCTGCCAACCAGATGGCTGTAGATTCCTTAAGAAACCAGAGGCCTCCATCGTAAAACCCATCCATCAATAGCCTTTAGTTATGGCCATAATCCTGTAAAATGACCAATGAGCCCACACTCAGCTAAATTCAAGGCGGTTTGACAAGGACGTTCTACCGAGAGATCAACATAAGGGATTTATGTTTTCTTCACAAAGGTCTGAACCAATGAACTTCCCTTTCTCTTCCCACAAGATGCATTGAGGCGTTTAAATTCTTCAATCTCAGGAGGACCAGGAGGGGGGGACCCCCTCCAGAGGCCATGGAGAGCTTGCTCAGGGAGAACACTCTCACAAAGAAAAATGAAGCTAATCCCAGGAATCAAACAAAAATTATCAAAGGAAGAATACAATCCCATCCTTACAAAAACCAGGCTCTCAGCCAACTACAGGAAGCAGGAAAATGAGAAGGGCAATTAAGCACTTTCCCGGTCACGAACTAGCAGATCTACTTCAGACGTTGACAGTAAAGCACACAAGCTATGATCCACTTTCCAGAACAACTCTTTACTCCAGCAACCGATTCAGATCCAAGCAAACCTACAAAAAAAACCTGTCACAAAAGCCGTAGGCGTTTCCAAATTTCAAATTCTTGGAGCCCACTCTCTGCTCAATTCATCTCAAATTTTAAAATAAGACTTGTTGATGGAAGGCATGAGACATGGTTTTGAAAGGACGTGTATCATTCATGAGTTAATTATAACTATGCACGTACATCACTCTTCAATTTACATTCATGTATACTATCTATTTTATTTTTCATTATTCTCGATAATGTAGATACACTCAGTACACTTTATTTTTATGTTTGCAAATTGAAGTTGAACTAGAAGAGGACAACAATCAATCCAATCAACAAAACATTCAACAAAAGAACCCAAGTGATTCAAGTGGCTCGAACCCCGATAACAGTTCCAACGAAGAACGATGATCCATACTTAATTTTGATGTTAATGCAAGCTGCTATAACTTGCTATATATTTTGAAATAATTGTTTGTGAAAATCAGAAATTTTGTATAATAATGTATTGGACATACTGTATGAATTGAAAAACAACGGGTTACCAATAAGTGTAACAATTAAATGCACGTTGACATTTTGATTATTGTTATATCTATCTTGTGTTAATTTGAATGACAAAGGCAGTGTTATTGACGTATAATAATATATATATAAAATTATTCAATTGCATTCTTCAATGTTATTGTCAAATGTTACATGTGAAACGATAAATTGTTAATTAAATGTATGGATGATTAAATATTACAATTGATGATTGCATCTATATATATAGACCGACGGTAAAATGAGGCTGGAAGATGCGGTGGATTATTCTATGGATCCGGTGTCGAAGGGTATTTTCCAGTATGCAATGGGTGGTTTTAGTTTTGATGACGCAGGGGCACAAAATTGTTGGGGTGGAGGTTTCTTTTCGGCTTCTTTGCACTTTGAACCGGCGGGGGTTTTATCACCGTCATATTTTTTTCTGCGCACCCATCAGTTCTGCCTGGAGAACCCTTTGTGCTCTCGAAAGCTGTGGAAGGTGGCGATTTGGCTGGGGACAATCGGAATACAGAGTGGGATGGTTTTACTTTGGGGGGAGCCTTTTCTGGTATAGAAGATGTGGTTGGTGTAGTGGAAGCGGAGGGTTTTATTGCAGGGAGTCTGGGGCTGAGTGGGGTTAGACCTACAGCCGCTGGGGATCAGGGCATGTGCGGAGCCATTCCTGAGGCGGTCTCAGGTGAGCCGGATGTGCGACAGGTTCCGGTGGGGGTTGGTGAAGAGGGCCATGGTACTAGTAGGCGACGAAGGGAGATTGTTAAGAAGAGGATGGTGGCTTGCTCCTATGCTCTAGGGAAGGACATTATGTGGACTCAAATTGTTCAGATCACTACCTATACTATGGTGGGAAAAATAATTGGGAAAAATTGCTCGTTGCCCGTGATTGAAAATTGGGTGAAAGATTGTTGGGCAGATGCACTGGGGGAGGTCCCTAAACTGGAGGGCCTTATGCGTGGATGGTTTTCTCTCAATTTTTCTCAGTAGGTGCATGTTAGCTGGGTTTTAGAAAGGAACTGGGCTCTGGATCAATGTCTGGTTATGTTAAAACAATGGACACGGTCCTTTGATGCCTCTCATGAAAGGGTGGATGTGGTGCCTATTTGGGTTCGACTCCCAAGTCTTCCGAGGCAGTATTGGTCAGAGGAACACTTCACCTATATTGGCAACATTTTGGGGAATTTCCTGGAAGCGGATTTGTCTTACAAAATCTCTAAAAATCGTAGGGTGGCTCGGATTCTGGTTAACATAAATGTGAGGGAAGGATTGTATGAAGAGATTCATCTCTCTTGGGGCGACACTTTCTTCAAACAGAGACTGGATTATGAAAATATCCCATTTTGATGCCGTCGTTGTCATGCATATGGACATCTAGCGGTTGATTGTTTCCTGGGGGTGTGTATGATCAATGGTCGTGGAACTCAGAGGGGTTCTCGTGGGACTGGCTCCAGTAGAGGGACGGCCTCTCCGTCTATGGGACCATCATCGTCAGGACCTGAAGAGATGAACGCGGGTGTGGAAGTTCTGGTTCCTACTATGCTGGAGGAAGAAATGCTTTCGGTGGCATTGGTAGATGGGGTGGCTGCCGGAGGTGTTTCTGATCTGGGGGCATTTCCACCGGGTACTTCCTCTTTTTCCCTTTCTCCATCTTTAAATGTGTTTACAAATATTTTAAATATTTTAGGGATGGATTGGATGGGGGGGGAACTTAAGAACTTAACTATCTCATGCCTCCCTTTAGTGGCCACCGCCCCTTCTTCTCCTGCATTATTTGAGGAAGTCACTCCTTTACCCCTTACCCCTAGGGTGGATGGGAATAGGTCTCCCCCTTCCCCTGATGTTTCGACAGAATCAGGGTATTTTCTCTAGTCGGGAAAAAATATTTTTAATGGGGGGCTCATAAAAGACTCACACCCTGTGTCTCATGGGAGGGGACATACATATTTCTTGGCTATGGCTCAGTCTCGGGCTCGGAAGGATCTGAATGAGGGTAAACAACAATCTATTGAATGAGCACTTAGAGCAGTGCAGGCCCAGAAGAAGGGTAGTTGATGAAAATCATGTCTTTCACTTGTCGGGGTCTGGCCGGTCCCCTTAAAAGACCTATGCTTCGTAGGGTGGTTGAACTGGAGCACCCTGGTGTGATGTTGTTATATGAAAATTTGGGTGTAGGTGATGTGATTAAAGATAAATTGGAAAGCTGGTTCTTGGGTTGGTAGTTTGAGACTTTGGATGTTCGGGGTCATTCGGGGGGTCTTGCAATGGGCTGGAATACTCATGTGGTGAAGGTCTTGAATACATGGGGTCTGGACTCGGTATTGGGGATGACTATGCAGGGTTTGGATCAGGGGGCTCCTGTAGATGTCATCAACATTTATGGACCTTATCTAAATCTTATCCCCTTTTGGGACAATCTTTTTAATCTGTCGATGTTAAGAGGTGATTTGGTTATTATTGGAGGTGATTTGAATTTTTCTTTAGGGTAGATGGAGGTTTGGGGACCTTTTGCTCATCCTGATTTACTTTCTGAATATTTCTCTGAGAAGGTCGTTGAGAGGAATTGGTTGGATATCGAACCTGTTAAGCTTAAACCCACTTGGCATAACAATAGGTGTGGGGACAGTCAAGTGGCTAAGCGACATGATCATTTTTTTTATTTTTGAGAAGATGTTGGATCGTCAACAATATTTGAGACAATGGGTGGGTTGTGGGGGTCATTCTAATCATCTGCCTGTATTATTGGAATATAGGAATGGACCTATTAAACCGCCCAGTCCTTTGAAATTCCACAAGACTTGGTTAAAGGATGAATTGTTACGGCAGTTGATTCATTCTAATTGGGTCCCTTATAATCTAGACAACAGGATGTCCGTGACCTATCAGTTTGCGGAGAATTTTTCTCGGATCAAGGGGTACATTAAAAGATGGGTTGTGGAGAAGAGAAGCAGAGATGATCTCGAGTTGAGGCAGATTGAGCAGGAAATTTCTACCACCATGGATTTGGAGGGTGGTGGCTTGCTGGATTAGGTAGCTAAAGACTCCTTGGTCAAGTTGCAGGGTAGAAGGAATAATATTCTTTTGGATAAGGAGGAGACCTGGAGACTTAAAAGCAGGGCCATATGGCTTGAATGTGCGGATGAAAATACAAAAAAAATTCATGCCTATGCAAAGAGAAGGAAAGCTACTAATACCATTTGGTCCTTGGAGGATGATAGGGGCAGGCGACATGAATCTTTCAAGGATATGGCGGGGACAGGGGTTGAACATTTTCAGAATTTATTCAAGGCTCCTGTGGGGGTGAACATTGTGGAGATTATGTGTATTGCTCAGGTTTTTCCTCGGTTTGTTGGGGAGGAAGAAAATTTGTCTTTAATGGAAGAAGGTTCAGAAGAGGAATTAAAAGCGGCACTTCACAATTTTCAAAAAGACAAAAGTCCTGGACCAGACGGGTGGACCATCGAATTTTTCATTGATCTCTATGAACTTTTGGGGGCTGATATTTTGAAGGTGGTGCAGAACACTCGTCATACTGGAAGGATCTCGGCCTGTTTCAATACGACTTTCATTGCTCTGATTCCAAAGGTTGATAATCCAAAAACGCTGCATGACTTCATACCTATCTCACTTTGTAATTGCATATATAAGGTGATTTCGAAGATTATTGCCCGAAGGTTGAAGGATATTTTGTCGGAACATATCTTAGTGGAACAATTTGGGTTTCTGAAAGGTCGTCATATTCATGAGGCTATTGGGGTGGCTCAGGAAGGACTTCATAGTATGAGAACCCGCAATCTTAAGGGGGCAATCCTGAATATTGATCTCTTAAAACCCTATGACAAGGCAAGTTGGTTATATATTCATATGTTACTAACTCATCTTGGCTTTGGGATTTCTTTTGTCAGGTGGATTATGAGTTGTATTACTACTGTTACTTTCTTTGTTCTGATCAATGGGGCTGCTTCACCTTTCTTCCATGTGGAGAGAGGGTTACAGCAAGGATGTTCGTTGTCTCCTTCACTTTTTCTTTTGGTAGCTAAAGGTCTGAGCCGGTTACTGAAGGAAGCACATAGGGGATTTTGAACAACATTGTTGTTTATCAGCATGTTCAAATCACTCATCTTCTTTTCGTGGATGATGTGCTTATTTTTTGCTCCGGTTATGTTCAAGATGTGAACACCATTTCTGACATTTTGGCTCTTTTTTCCACTACAAATGGCATGGAAATTAATGATGGGAAATCTACACTAACAACACATAGACTGGATGATGTGGAAATTGGACATGCCACACATACTTTCCCCTTTCTTCATGACTCTTTGGACGGTGGTCTAAAATATTTGGGTTTTTTCCTGAAACCTAACAATTATTTGAAGAAGGATTGGATGTGGCTGATCGAAAAATTTAAGCGGTTGCATTCTTGGAGTCGTTGATGGTTGTCCAGGGAGGGGTGGCTCATTCTTGTTAAAGCTGTACTGGAAGCAATTCCAGTGTATTGGATGTCTCTATCGTGGATCCCTAAGGGTATTCTAGAGAAAGCTCATCGGATCTGTCTTCAGTTTCTATGGAGTGGGACTGAGGAAGTTTCGGTGTCTCCCTAGGTTAGATGGGATAGGATTGCAAGGACAAAATCTTTGGGGGGATGGGGACTTAAAAACATCTTTTTATTTGCTAAAGCGCTGGCAGCCAAGGGTGGTTGGTGTCTGATTCATACAGAAAATTTTTGGACCAGGGTGATGATCAAGAAGTACATTTCCCCTTATTCTATTGAAGATTAGATCAGGAATCCACATAAGTGTCATAGAGGAGGTTTAGTCATTTGGAAAACAGTGATAAAATCTTTTGTTGTTATTGAGGAAAATCTGGTTTGGAAGGTTGGTAACATAAGGAGGGTGCGGGTGGGTGTTGATCCATGGATGAGATGCAATGGTAGGTTTAGACCGTCTGACCTTTTGGTGGATTCTCTCAGGAAGCGTGGTGTTTACTTTCTTCATCAACTTGCCTCTCCTGTACAGGAGAATAGATGGACTAAAACTTGGTGTCCGACAACTTTCTTTGAACTTCCTGATAGGGAAGAGGAGGAACTGAATCAGTATTTTGGGCTTCTGAATTTATCATTGGTGCAGCTCCAAGAGAGGGGGGATGAACTTATTTGGAATGCGGCCCCTTATGGGAAGTACACTCCTAAGGAGGGGTATATTAATCTCAGCTCTCTAGACAATGTTCATAGGATCGAGTGGTGGTGGAAGAAGATCTGGAAATTCCATTATCCTCCCAAGACTCGATTATTCTGGTGCTGTGTGCTGGAGAATAAGGTCCCCATTTGGGAAAATCTACATAAATGGGGTTTTAATTGTCTTGGATGGTGTGCTTGGTGTCGGTCCGAGGGGAAAATAGTTGTCCATATGTTTCTAAAATTCCCATACTGTGTGGAGGTGTGGGCTGAATGCTGTAAGCTATTGGGTTTGGGTCCGGAGTGTCATTGGGAAGGGGCATCGATCCTGCTTGCTTGGGAGAGGTGGCGATGGTTGGAAAAGATGGATTTTATGTTTGTGCTTCCATTACTGGTGACTTGGGGTATCTGGTTGGCTAGGAATAATGTTGTGTTCAATGGAAAAGTATGTACTCCGGCAATCACGGCAGGGCAGGCCTATGGGATTGCACTTGCTCTTCCTAAACATATCAGGATTGATAAACAGCGGGTGATTTTGGAACTTGAGATTGATCAATCATCTCCTTGGGGTTTCTTTGATGGTGCTTCTCAGAATAATTATTGGGGGGGGGTGTGATTCTATATCTGGCTGAAAATCATTCCTTTGAATTGATTTCAGGGCTAGGTGAGGGTAACAACAATCGAGCAGAACTTTTAAGTTTGAAATTACTTCTCATTTTTGTAGCAGAGAAGGGATGTAGCAACATAAATATTTTTGGAGATTCACTGAATGTGATCAACTGGACTAAGAGGATTCAATCTTGCAGAGATCTGCAATTACAAAACATTTTACTTTCTATCTGGGATGTCATGGATTCTTTTGATTTGATTACATGCGCACATGTTTACAGGGAGAACAACTGCCAGGCAGACTCAGCCTCGAAGGAGGGGCTCCAGTTGGATGCAGGCGTGTGGAAGGTTAAGGAGTGGTTAGAAAATTCTATCTTTGAATACTATCACCGTCCTTTTATCGAGGTGGTGGCTCTTTAAGATCCTTATGGTGATTACGGTTTAGGTTTGGGCAAAGATTCGCATGGTTTGGACAGCTTTTATGTTCTATATTACTACTATGATGAAAATTGTTTGTTGTTTGAAAGTTGGTTGGATTTTCAGATATTATTTTTTTGACTTTATGGGTAGTTTTATTAAGTTGAATATATGGATCGAACATGGTACTTTTTGTACTCTGTTTTTGTGGACAGTTGGGGTGAATCTTCATCCAGTGGTTGGGTTTGGGATGAGTTTATAGTCCCATTGTTTTGTACGGGATTTGAACTATGGTTACAAATATGCATGGCATATCTACAAAATGTAATTTTGTTTCTCTTCGGATGAAATAAAATTATGTTTTTTTTCCTTGGAAAAAATATATATATTATATATGTATGTATTTCACTACAATGTTAGTATTCGTTGTTCAAATAATCATATGCAGTAATTTTGATAATTAATGTTTCTCTAGTGCCTCTACCTGAACACTAATAAAACTCACAAACACAATCATTGAGATTAATATATTTGGATGCAATGCCAATAACCACTGTTCAAAGAATCATATTCGGTGCAATTGGTAACAAAAGATGCACCAATGTGTCTACCATAATTAGGAGCACCAATGTGCATACAATTATAAGGACCAACAAGGCGTCTACCATAATTAGGAGCACCAGTGTGGTTATGTTAATTAAACACACAATTGAATTTTAAATAAAGATTTTTACTTGCCAAACGGTGTAACCGGTGCGTTTAGATTTGTTTTAAGCGTCGATGTGTATAATTGCTTTATACACACGAGTGCATATAATTGGTTAATACGCACCGATGTGTATCATTGATTAATACACACTGGTGCACTCATATCAAATGATTGTGTGGTATAAGCCACATTTTTTTATGGTGTGCATGATGTGACTAGTTGCACTAGTGTATTTATTGTGTTTAAAAGCACTAATACGTATAATCGATATGTAAGCACCGGTACATCATTGAAATTATGAAAAATATGGTGCTCTTTATCTTTGAATGCATCGGTGCAGATATAGTACAATGTACAACACTGATGCACTTTGTTTCAAAAAAGCTCACCGATAAAAAAAAAATTGCTAAAACATCCGATCGTCGAGTTTTTCTTATTATAACTTTTATCCATTACGACCTCCATTAAAACATCCACTACCATTGGCGGAGGTTGTAGCGGAGGTTTTTTATTATTTTTTTTCCAACCTTGTAACACTAAAAGCCTCCTCTATGACCTCCACTACAGAGGCTTTTCTTTGTAGTGTATCCCAATTAGATATTGGCCATTAGTGCACCTTTTCCTTCTCTATATATTGATGGGGAACTCCTAAATGTGAAGGGATCTAGACCCTTGATCAAGGATGAACACTATGATCTTGATTATTCACGCTAACATTGCTTTAGTGGGACTCCATCAACTAGCCTAAGTGCGAGGCAATTTGAACCCTTATATTGATCGTGAAGATATCTTAGCGATTCACACTATATTTTCATCATGTAGCCTCAATGTTTGACAATTTCACCCTTTTCCAAAAAAAAATCAACAAGATTTTAACAAAATTCGGTAAAATATTTGAAGAAATTTTCAAAATCTCAAATATGAGTGTATAAAATTTCATAGTTCGGGTGCTATGGGGGTATTTGAGGGCACTGAATCCATTTATGCATTTAGAATCACGATTTGAACAACACAGTTTGGATTTATTAAAAAAAATCATTGGATTTCGATAAAAAAACTCACTGAGTGGGAAAAATCATCGAATTTTTAGACTTCTTTGATTTTCATTCATGTGAACCCATTAACACTACATAGTGTGAATGACCATAGGTCATATATATACGGAACATTTTGAAATCTTAGCCATTCATGTTGTTGATCTGTTTGTGGGACTCCGCTGACATTCCCCATCATGAATATATCTACGTTGTTAATTTGCAAGGTGTGATGAGATCTAGACCATTCACACAAATATTGAAGGTTTGGAGTCTTGATAAAGAGCCCTAGTGCAGATCTTCATGGGTCATAATCTGATCGAACCAACTAATTCATGATTGTCGATGCTCCTTATGGATATGTGGGAGGCCATTGGAAAACTATTTGTGTGAGTGATCATGGGTCATAGATCCATGTGGCCCAATAAAACCTTAGTCTAAAATGCCATTGCCCCCATATTATGCTCATGTTCATCTTCCTTTGCACAAACAATCCTAAGCCATTGATCTTGTGGGCAGGGGCGACCTTGGGAATTTTCCTCCTCTGCGTGAGTTTGAGAGGTAGATTTTTCTAGTATTGTTTCCAAAGGAACAACATTAACTCCTTATGTGGGATGGTTCCTCCCTACGAGGGGTTCATAATCTGAGAGAATCTCAACTAAAGTATACATATGCCTCATTGATTAGGATATGGATTCAAAACTTGGGTATTGGGGTTTCAAAATGCTAATTGTGGTCTTAGTATGTGATGCTCAATGGATCATAAATGACAAGGGAAATGCAATAAGTTAAAATATGGGAAAACTATATAGGGGTTGAGAGAGTATAATACAAGTGGGCTGACTTTCAATCTCATAGGGATGATAAGAAGGGCTTAAAACACGTACCATTTATAGGATAGTCCAGAAGTTATCCTTCTATTTTGATAGTTGAAAAGTATTGGATACTACCATATTTTTCACTGATGAGTGTTGATGTAATCGTAACTTCGGAATGTATTCACTTGTATTTCTTATCTATTGTAAACCGACGTTTATTTCAGGATGTACTTGTGTCATGTCATGCCCCAATGTTCCAATTGGGAAGATCTATTATGTAAGCAAGTCATGTCAAGTCATTGTGGGTAACCCTGTTATTGTCTAAGGGTTAAAATCCCCGCAATTCCAGGGCACTAGGGTTATTAGACTCTCTTAGAGAGGTTGGCCCTAGTAGGGTTTTAGTCATGTCGAGATTAGTATAAATAGAGAGCTGGACTCTCTATTTAACGCACATCACATACACACTCAAGTGTAGCGCATAGTTGAGGAAGGAGAAGACACTGGGGATAGACAAGAAGAAGGTTACCACTATCGAGAGATCACTTACTGTTTTGGGATTTTACTTTGGTGCTGATCCTATCTCTGAGGAAGTTGCAGGGTTTTCTCCATTTATGGTTTCCCCGAGGAAAAACACTGTGTTCATTGTCTCTTGTGTTTAATTGATGTGCTTGTTGTTCTCTCAGTTAAAGATCCTAATGTTATGCTAGCTTGAATGTTGAAAAACTAACATGGAATCAGAGCTAACCTGAGAAGAAGACACTATGTAGTTGCGTAAACTAGCGCTTCTTATTTTGTGGATCTCTCTCCATGGATTTCCAGAAAAAGTAGGGTGGAATAACTCTCCTCCCTAGGGCGCATCTTTCGGTCGAAGCAGAATCCAATTCTGAGGTTTTTCAGTTTTGGACTCGACACTACTGCCGAAAATTAGGGCTTTTTATAGAAGAGGAATTTTTCAGTGAGCCCAGGCCTGGATTGATCTCCTCCCTAAAATCGAAGTTAGGGATAAAATTCAAAGCAATTGGTTGGACAGAACTCCAGAAAAGCAAAACCCTAATTTGCTCTTGAACCAACTCTACAGGATTTTCAGCTCCAAATCCAAATCAGACATCTTGACCTGGTAAGATCTAAATCTTTTGTAATTCCATTTGAGGTTCTCAGTTGAGATGTCTCATCATACCAAGCTTGATGAAAAGCTTGAGGGAGCTGATAACTTCGGAGCTTGGAAGTATAGGATCTCCCTGGTCCTGGAAGAAAATGAGTTGGACTCCTATATCAGTGAGGAGGTTCCAGTTCCAGACGGAGATGAGGCAAAGGCCTTACATAAGAAGAAATTGGTTATGGCAAAGAGAATCATTGTTGATTCTATTAAAGACCACCTCATCCCACAAGTGTCCTCTCTCAAGACACCTAAAGCTATGTTTCATGCCCTAACCAAACTATTTGAAGGGAAGAACATCAATCGGAAGATGACTCTAAGGAACCAGTTGAAGAATGTAAAGATCCAGAATGTTGAGACCATCCAGTCTTACTTCACAAGGGTCTCCCAAATCAAAGAACAACTGGAAGCTGTAGATGAAGAAGTGGAGAATGCAGAAATTGTGATGACAACATTGAATGGCCTTCCTAGGTCATGGGATTCTTTCATCCAAGGAATCTATGCCAGAAAGAAGTTGGTCAATTTTAGTAGACTATGGGAATAATGCTCTCAAGAAGAAGCTCAAATAGCATCTCGAGAAGAGAAGATGGGAAGTGAAGATCAAGGTCTCACAGTTCACTCCAAGAAAAGCAAAAGAAACTCTCATCACTCTAGAGGTAAGAAATTTCACCATAAAGATAACATTAGAAATGACCTATCTAGATTGAGATGTTATACATGTGATGAAAGAGGACACTTTGCAAAAGATTGTCCCAAAAACAAACTTCACTCTCATAAGAATAAGGGAAACAAAAGAAGACATCATGCTCATGCTGCAGAGGATGATGAACCTTCCAAGAAGAAAACTAGATATGAAAGTGAAGATTATTCCAGTAACGATGAATATGTTTTGATTTTCGCTCTTACGGGAAACATTACTCATGGAAGCACTGATTGGCTTATAGACAGTGGGGATTCCAAGCATATGACAGGATTCAAGGAATCCTTTGTGAAACTTTTAGAACATGAATCACCTCACAAGGTAAAGCGAGGAGATGATTACCAGTATCCAATAAAAGGTAGTGGGGAATCATCCTACAAACTAGACTCTGGAAAGTCTATGACAATGAAAGAAGTATTGTTTATGCCAGGACTCAAGAAGAACCTTCTCTCCATATCTGCATTAGATGCAAAAGGAATGAGGATTGCATTCATAGATGGTCAAGTCATCATGTGGCCAAAAGGAAAGACTATCAATGATGCAGTAGTGATTGGAGAACAAGAAGGAGGTCTGTACAAATTGAAAGGCCATCTAGAACAAGCATTGGTTCATGACACAGTAGAGCCAAATGAACTTGGGCATAGAAGGCTTGCACATGTGCATTACAGAGCACTACCTATTGCAAGCAAAGTTGTTGAAGGTCTTCCATAAATCCAAGCAAAACATGACGGGGTCTGCAAAGGATGTGCGAAAGGAAAGAATACAAAGAAGAAATTTCCAAGTAGCGAAAGCAAAGCAAAGGGAATCCTAGAAATCATCCAATCTGATGTATGTGGTCCTGTGTCGTCAACCTTACTAAGCAGGTATGCATATTATGTTTCTTTTATTGATGATTTTTCTAGGAAGACATGGGTTTACTTCATGAAGAACAAAGACGAAGTATTCAGCAAGTTCAAGGAATTCAAAGCCTTGATCGAGAATCACACTAAAAAGAAGATCAAAACCTTTCAGTCAGACAATGGCGGAGAATTCACTTCAAATGAATTCAAAGAGCTATGTAAATAATCAAGGATTAAGAAGGAGTTATCCACTCCTTATAATCCACAACAGAATGGGATTGCGGAATGGAAGAATAGAACTATCATGGAAGTTGCAAGAGCTATGCTTCATGATCAAGATCTTCCTATGCATCTTTGGGCGGAAGCTGCCAGAACATCGGTGTATGTATAGAACCGTACTCCACATAGAGTACTCGAGAACAAGACTCTTGAAGAAGTCTTCTTCGGCAAAAGACCAGAAGTCAGCCATCTCAGAATATTCGGCTGTCCTGTATACATACACATTCCAAGAGAGGAGAACAAAATTAGATCCTTCAAGAAAGAAGGGTATATTTGTGGGATACTCTGAAAGCTCAAAGGCTTACAGAATATACTTCCTAGGATTCAAGAAGATTGACATCAGCAGGGATGTAACATTTGATGAATACATAGCTTACAACAAATCCAGAAAGAGACCTACTGAAGAACCTGAAGAAGCAGATGCACCCAAAATTCATGATACAACCATGAACGAAGAAACTCAAGAAGAAGATCGATAATTTGAAGAACCACAAAGACCTGTAGATCCACCTCAGGAGAAGAATCCTCACAAGAGGAAACCTGCTTGGGTACGTGAAATTATCCAAGGTGCAGAAAGATATGGGGCTCCAGAAGAGAATCACAGAGAAAGAAAGAGGACCAGATCCTGCTCCGGGTATGTAGCATTACTATGTGATTTCATTGATAAAGAACCTTCCAGTTATAAAGAAGCGGCAGAATGGAAAGAATGGAAGGATGCTATGATCGAAGAATATCGATCGATCATGAAGAATGATGTTTGGGATGTTGTCCCAAGACCAGAAGGGAAGTCAGTTGTGACTTCCAAATGGATCTACAAGATCAAGCATGCTACAGACGGTAGCATTGAAAAGTATACGGCAAGTTTTGTGGCTCGGGGTTTCTCTCAGAAAGAAGGAATAGATTACGAAGAAACCTTTGCACCTGTAGCCAGATACACTTCCATCATATCAGTACTAGCTCTGGTTGCAGTGATGAAATGGAAGATACACCAGATGGATGTCAAGACTGTTTTCTTGAATGGTGTAGTGGAAGAGGAAGTGTATGTAGAACATCCACTCAGTTTTGAGACACGTGACAGGGAGTCTCATGTGTGTATATTGAAGAAAGTCCTATACGGTTTGAAACAGGCACCCAGGACATGGTACGACAAAATTGACAGCTTTCTATCCAGTTTGGGCTTTACCAAAAGTAAAGCAGATTCCAACCTTTACTACAAGGTTGAAGGTGGCAACCCAGTGATGCTCCTACTATATGTAGATGATCTGTTTGTGATAGGTATGGATGGGTTGATTGCCGATACGAAGAGAAAGCTTGTTTCCGAGTTCGAAATGAAGGACTTGGGTATGATGCATTATTTTCTAGGTATGGAGGTGTGGCAGAATACAGATGGAATCTTCCTTGGACAAGGGAAGTATGCAGTAGAGGTCCTGAAGAGGTTTGGGATGATGGACTGCAAATCTATGGCCACACCTATGGCATCGAACCTAAAGCTATTGAGCTATGCTTCATCAAAGTCGGTTGATGCTACGATGTATCGTCAGATGATTGGGTCCTTAATGTATCTGACGAACATGAGACTAGATATTTGCTTTGCTGTGAACACTTTGAGCCAGTTCTTGACAGATCCGAGAAATGTTCACTTGATTGCTGCAAAGCATATTCTGAGGTACCTGAGGGGTACAATTGATTATGGGCTCAAGTACGATGCGAATCAGAAGATTAACCTGGAGGGTTATGTTGATTCAGATTGGGTAGGTAGTGCCATCGATAGGAAGAGCACTTCAGGGTGTTGCTTCAGTATGGGATCATGCGTGATCTCTTGGTTTAGCAGGAAGCAATCCTACGTGGCACTTAGTACAGCTGAAGCAAAGTATGTCACAGCTTGTTCAACTAGTTGTGAGGCAGTGTGGCTGCGGAAGCTACTGTCTAATTTATTTGATCTCTAGTTGGATGCTACTTGTATACATTGTGACAACCAGAGTTGCGTGAAGTTGTTAGAGAATCCAGTGTTCCATGACAAGTCAAAGCATATCGAGATCAAGCATCACTATATCAGGGATATGGTGCAGAGAGGAGCAGTGAAGCTCCAGTATGTTGCGACGGAGGAACAGATAGCTGATGTGTTGATGAAGCCATTGGCTAGGGTGAAGTTCGAGTACTTCAAGGAGAAGCTTGGTGTTCTCCAAATTGAGGTTTCCTCCAAGGGAAAATGATGAGACCCATATCCATTTTGACATGGTGAGAGGATTGGTCCTTACATGGTCAGATGTAAGGGCTGAGCCATTCTGTCATGGTGAGAGGATTGGGTCCTACATGATCATATATAAGGGCTATTTCCATTCTTGGAATGGAGCTGCCTAGTGAGGTACCAGGAATACTTGGTCTAGGACTGAGGGCCATTCTGATATGACTGTAGGATGTGTTCGTACATGATCAGATGTGAGCGCATGGCCATTCTGATGTGATTGAGGGATGTGTTCCCACTTGATCAAATATAAGGGCTGTTGCCATTCTTTGAATGGAGCTACCTAGTGAGGTACCAAGAACCTTCAACCTGGGGTTGAGAGCCTTTCCATCATGGTTGCAGGATGTGTTCCCACATGGGTGGATGTAAGTGCAGAGCCTTTCCATCATGGTTGCAGGATGTGTTCCCGCATGGGTGGATGTAAGTGCAGAGCCCTTTCATCATGGTTGCAGGATGTGTTCCCGCATGGGTGAATGTAAGTGCAGAGCCCTTCCATCATGGTTGCAGGATGTGTTCCCGCATGGGTGAATGTAAGTGCAGAGCTCTTTCATCATGGTTGCAGGATATGTTCCCGCATGGGTGAAAGAGCAGAGCCTTTTTAGCATGGTTGCAAGATGTGTTCCTACATGGCTAAATGTGAGTGCTGGGCCTTTCTGATGTGATTATAGGATTGGTTCCTACATGATCAGATGTGAGTGTTGGGCGTGCCTTTCTGACAAGTAGGTCAGATGTAAGTGCTGGGCGGGCCATTTTGACTTGGTGTCAGATATAAGCGCTGAAGAAGACCTACATGGAGGCTAGGCCTACAACCAGCATGAAAAAGGGTTGGCTCTGTAGAACTTCCTGTGACGAGAAGAATCATGAGATAGCACCAGTGATGATCCAGATCCAGTGATGATGTCCAATGATGATCCAGATCGAGTAATGATCTAGATCCAGTGATGATCCAGATCCGAAGATGAAGACGACTTGAAGATGAAGATGACTTGAAGACAAAGAAGACTTGAAGATACAAATGACGAGATGATCCAGAGAAGAAGACCAGTGATGAAAATTGTGTCGAGAGAATACCTTCCTAGTTAAGAAGGAGTGTTGATGTAATTGTAACTTCAAAATGTATTCACTTGTATTTCTTATCTATTGTAACCTGATGTTTATTCTGGGATGTACTTGTGTCATGTCATGCCCCAATGTTCCGATTGAGAAGATCTATTATGTAAACAATTCATGTCAAGTCATTGTGGGTAACCCTCCTATTGTCTAAGGGTTAAAGTCCCCACAGTTCCGGGGCACTAGGGTTATTAGACTCTCTTGGAGAGGTCGGCCTTAGTAGGGTTTTAGTCATGCCGGGATTAGTATAAATAGAGAGTTGGACTCTCTATTTAAAACACATTACATACACACTCAAGTGTAGAGCATAGTTGAGGAAGGAGAAGACACTGGGGCTAGACAAGAAGAAGGTTACTGCTATCGGGAGATCACTTACTGTTTCGGGATTTTACTTTGGTGTTGATTCCATCTCTGAGGAAGTTGCAGGGTTTTCTCCATTTATGGTTTCCCCGAGGAAAAACATTGTGTTCATTGTCTCCTGTGTTTAATTGTTATGCTTGTTGTTCTCTTAGTTAAAGATCCTAATGTTATGCTAACTTGAATGTTGAAAAACTAACAATGAGGAAGGGCCCTACCTAAGATTATTAAAGCTTCCATACTTTCTAGGATCTTCATGCCTCTTGTCTCATATGAACACCAAATCACTTTTAGAAAATTCCATGACCATGACCTTCTTATCAAACATGGTCTTCAATATGTGGTGATACTCTTTGAACTTACATAAACATGATCTCTCTACTCCTAAAGCTCCACTAGTTGATATACTCCCCCTTTTACCTTGTTAGGTTTTGCCACTAGGTCCTGTAGTATTTTCATTACTAGCATTTCTAATTGGATAGGTAGAACTACTTCTAAACCATACACCAACCAAAAAGGAACCTCCCTAGTGTATCTCTTTATGGTTGAAAGATGAGTTGTAGTTTGTAATATATGCACTTTGAACATTGATAAATAAGTAAAACATTGCTCATTTATTGCGCCGAGAGGAGCTCTACAGCCCAATATGGGGGAGATCTTGTAACGTTCCTCTTGTAAATATCGGCTATAAATAATATTAAGTAAAAAGTACTAAATAAAAAAATTAATTATCCACCAAAATAAATGTCGGCCATAAAAACAACCTAATATGGAGGAGATGTTGTAATGTTCCTACCTTACAAAACAATACAAAAAATAAAATTTAATTATCCGCAAAAAAGTGGGTCAAAAAAAAAAAAACCAACACAATATGGGGGAGATGTTGTAATGTTCATACCTAACAAAATAATAAAAAATAAAAAATTGAATTATCCACAAAAAAATGTTGGCCTTGCACATGGTTTTAAACAACCCATGGTATTATTATACATGGTTTAGGAGGGCCTTGCAAATGGTTTTAAAACCATGTGCAAGGCCTCCAAAACAACCCATGGTTTTATTGTACATGGTTTTAAGGCCATGTGCAAGGCCTCCTAAACAACCCATGGTTTTAGGAGGGCCTTGCATATGGTTTTAAAACCATGTATGGGGGAGATGTTGTAATGTTCGTTCCTAACAAAATAATAATAATAATAAATAATATATATCCGCCATAAATAATATTAAATATTATATGTCGACCTTAAATAAAAGATGTGTCTTTTGGTTTGAATCAAATCGATAGCTATATATAGGACACACCAAAGTCGATAGCTCAATGAGTGCAATACGTAAGAAGAGGTTTACACCTCGAGAGATTTGATCCCTCTCGGCGCTTGATAGAGCCTAGGATTTGGATCTAGGCTAGTTGTAATTAAATCATATAATGTAATGCATGTTAATTTGTATTAGCGTTGTCTTTGTATAATCATAGACTTATAGGTTGTTGTGAAATAAGGGTAGAGAATTAGGTACACCATGCCCCACCAATGTCACCTTTCACCTTTTATAAAAACTTGAAGTAAAAGAAGGTGTTTTGTGACCTACTAAGATTAACGAGGTAGAGTAAGAGAAGGTGTTGTGTGACAAACTAAGATTAACGAGGTCATGTAGTCTAACGTTGTGACTTGCTTGTGCATGAAGAAGATCAAATATAATGAAACCTTGTGTGCCTACCCCGTCATATGAAGAAGTACCTTAGAACAATGTGAATTGAGCGAATAGTTGGACAACTAAACAAAGGGAAGGCATATTTCCCAACATGGACAACAAATCATCTTCCAACGACCTTGTATCTCCAAGACACGAAATGCTTTGTCTTATCTTAGTTAAACTATTTATTTTATTAAGCATAGCATTGCATATGGGTCCGTTCTCATATGTTCATGTCGATTATATGAATTTTTTCTATATTCGATCATATGAATTTGTTAATGAAATTTTAATTTTACCTTTATCTACCCAAAACTTTAAATTATTGCTTTTTTATTTTACGTTATTGTTTTTTATTTTTATTTTTAATAAAATTGATTAAAGTCATAAATTAAACTATAATTTAACTATGTATAATAATAATAATAAATTAATAATTTTTTTACTTGTGATTGGGCTTTTCATAACTTTATTCTCACATTTAAATAAATTTTATTCACATTTTTAATTTTTTTTAATTATGATTTGGCATTTAAAACCTTTCACCTTCGCTGGTGGCCACTTACAAGCCACATGATAAGTTTCAAAACCTTTGACCCTAGTCACTAACAAACCACATAAGTACTCATGTCGTGACATGACATTTATGGTCAATATTGATAAAAAATTCCTTTAAAAAAGTAACCACGCATAAAATGTGATGTATTCTAACAAGTGTAAATTTAGTTATTCACCTAATCTCATTCAAAATAACCTAAAACACAATATTGAGGTGCTCCTTATGTCAACTATAGATTTACAGAGGATGACTAAAGCCCCGTAACAATTAAATAGATTTTGTGCACAAACATTTAGGATTAATAAAATATTCCTCACATCAACTAGTTCAAGGAATTAATCTTTACTAGCCAAAGAGTTCATTTTTATTTTTAAGAACAAAATGTGCTTTATCTGAAGTTCCAAGGACAAGCTTAAATTATTTGATCAAGTAAAGATTAATCAAAGATTGATATGTCCACAGCCAGACATCTTACTAATCCACGAGACCAAGATGGAGAAAGATGCATTTCTCTAGGTTAGTGCAAAATTCTGGAAGAAAGGAGAAGCCTCCGGAGGCATTGGAACACTCGAGACGAGCAAAAATTTGAAGTTGTTGATATCAAGCATAGTTCTAACTAGATACTCACTAAACTGCTACAAAAAGAAACTAAAACCCTGGTAAAACTATTTAATATTTATGCTCCTGCTTCTTACGCTGAAAAAAAAAAAAAAAAAGTCTGCTGGAATCTCCTCCAAGATGAAACGAGTAATCTGCAGGGCAATGTCATTCTTGTTGGAGATCTTAATATCATTCTAAGTCGAGATGAAAAAAGAGGGGGGTCTTTGGTCATATATCCCATAAGGGAGCAGGTTGATGAGATCATCTTGGACTGGGATCTTTCAGATGTCCTCCCTTCTAAAGGAAAATACACTTGGAACAATAAGAGGCTAGGACCAGGGCATATAGCAGCAAGGTTGGATTGTTTTCTGATCCGAGACACCTTCCTCCTGCTGGGTCTGAATTCTTCTTCCAAAATCTTGCCATTCGAGATAAGGAATGGCCAAAATCTAGGCCCGATTCCCAATTTTGCTCGAGATAAGGAATGACAAGAATCTAGGCCCGATTCCCTTTAGATTCAACCTGTTGTGGGTCATCCACAAGGATTTCATGGGGATTGTGGCGGATGCATGTTCAACCCCGGTCACCGGCTCACCCTTTTTGTTTGGGAAGAGAAATTAAGAAGACTGAAGAAGGCACTAAAGGCCTGGGCAAAAACGATTGATTCTAAAAACCAAAAGAAAACTCAAGCATCGTTATCATTGGAAACTCATCAGTCTGATATGGAAACCAAAATTATTGATAAAGAGGACCTTAAAAAGGAATTAAAACTGCAAAGTGAGCTCCACGATGCCTGTAGGAAGGAAGCTAAATGGTGGAGACAGAAAGCTAGGTGTCGTTGGCTTAAGGATGGAGATCGGAACTCTGGTTATTTTCATAAATAGGCCGAAGCAAGAAAGAACTTCAAAACAGTGAACAGGATTCATGCTCAAAACACTGTTTTCCAAGATTTTGAAGATATCAAAGTGGAAGCCACTAGACACTTCAGCGAAATCTTCTCGGTTGAGCCTGTCACCAACGCTGATATCGAGATTATGGAGCTAGTCCCTCGATCTGTCAAAAGAAAAGATAACGACGGATTGAATCAAATGCCCACGACGGAGGAGATAAAGGAGGTTGTGAATGACATGGAAGATGACATGGCACCTGGCCCTAATGGGTTCAATGTAAACTTCATCAAAGTGTGCTGGGGAATTGTTCAAAAAGACTTATTCAAAATGATTATCAAATCCAAGAGGTGTGATAAAATTGGTGGTAGCACAAATTCAACATTTCTGGCTCTCATTCCCAAAGAGAAGGAAGCCATTTCCTTTGACAGGTTCCGACCCATTTCCTTATGCAACATTGTATATAAGATAATCACTAAAATTATGGCCAGAAGGTTAAAAAACATTATGCCATATATTATTCCTAAGAACCAAGGAGGCTTCATTAAAGGTAGGAAAATCTGGGACAATATCATTTTGGTCCAAGAGGAAATCCATTCAATCCTGAAGAATGGTGAAAAAGGAATGGTGGTGAAAATTGACTTAGCAAATGCCTTTGACAGAGACTGTCACTCCTTTCTCTATCAAGTCATGTTGAGATTTGGTTTTGATCCAAGCTTCATCAAATGGGTCAAAGCCTGCATTAGTAAACCCTGGATTGCCCCGCTTATCAATGGAAGGGCATCAACCTTTTTTCAAGCTTCGGGAGGTCTGAGGAAAGGATGCCCGCTCTCTCCTCTGCTTTATGCAATCTAAGCTTCGGTTCTTAGTCTTCAGCTGGAGCAAGCTAGGCGAGATCAAGAGCTCTCGGGCATCAGGATGGCTCGGGAAACGAAAGATATCAACCATGCGTAGTTTGTTGATGATACAATCTTGCTCGAGGGCACCATCCAAATCATTGCAAGAAGATTCAAGAATGAATTGGACCGCTATTGCCAAGCCTTGGGAAGTAAGCTTAATCTTAGGAAGGGCTAGATCTATAGCTGGAATATTAATCCAAGGGAGATGTCAGGAATATCCCGCATCCTTGATATTTAAGGAGTGACTAGATGGGACTCCTTCAAGTATCTAGGGGTCCCAATCTTCAAGTCTAAACCCAAAATCTCGACCTAGAACCCTCTTGTTGAAAAAATCAAAAAGAAAATTCTAGGATGGGGAGCAAACTGGCTAAATCTGGCAGGGAAGTTGGTTTTGATAAAAGTTGTCATGAACAATTATCTTCTCTATCAATGCTCCCTTCTGCTAGCTCCTCCCAAAACGATTGCAACGATTGAAGGCCTGTTGAGATCCCCCTTGTTGGAGCAGAGTCCCGCAGCTACAGGAAAAGCCGCCATTTTGGCGGATAGACAGCTTTGGTGAAGACAAAGAGATAAGGTGAAGCTACGACACCGTAGCATGTTTCGAGCTGCAGAGCAGAGCCGAAAACCATGACTGTTTGAACAAAGAAGTCAAAGGAGACGACAGTACCTAAGCGGCCGAGAAGAGAGAGCTCAACCACTGCATTGAAGGCAGCGGCGAAGACAGGAGGGCTCAGCTACCCTCATAAAGGAAAAGGAGCGACGAGGCCGAGGTATTGAAGACGAAGGAGAGAAGAAGGGAAGCGATGCATAGTACCCATGGTCAGCGCCGGGAAGCATGGAAGACTGCAGAGAGCAGTGGTGTGATGGAAAGAGGCTACTCCAAGTACAGATATGCCAACTGTCACTAATTAGGGTTTTGGGTTACTGTTGGGACAGGCCCACAGTGTTGTAATGGTGAGACCTCCGAGCCACCTATAAAGGGATGCATTTTGTAGTGTAAAAGGTTGGCATTTTGTGCATTTTAAGCCATCCAGCTAGTCAGATTATCAGTAGTCTGTTAGTTCACTGTATTTTGTATTGTAACAATCCGCAGGGATTGACAGAGAGAGAGAGAGAGAGTAAGAGTATATTGTAAGAAGGCAATATAGAGAAGAGATCTAAGAGAGAAGGGCTCCAGGTTGTGTGCGGAGTTACCCGAAAGATCTCTAGCTGCATATGCGGTGCAGCAGAACTGTGTACCTCTCTCAAGTTATAATATAGAAACATAGTTCTGTGGACGTAGCTTCTACCCTAGAAGTGAACCACGTAAAATCCGAGCGTTGTGTGATTGATTCATGTGATTGTATTTGCTTGTTATATCTGTCATTCATTACATGAACTTTGCTTACAGTAAATGTATGTATGTGTTATTCAGTTCGTAGCATGTTTAAAGGTTGAATGCAAGTTTAAGTCTTTAAGTATTGTACATAAGAGTGTATCTAAGTTCACTCAAGATAGTTAAGAGTCGCAGTGTAAAACAGTCTCATGTGTTGAGTGCTGTAAGTTGAACACCAGTACGCTAGGTACGCTGGGGCACAGCGGTAGGATATCGCAGGGAGGCGATATCGCACCATCAGAGAAGCTGTGGTGCGCTGCGGTTAAGAACCGCACAAAGGAGAAAAGTGGCGTGTGGCCAGGATGCGGTGATGCGATAAGGATTAGAGCCACCGCAAGTAAGAGGAAACTGAGCGTCGCAGTAAGTGAACATTTTGCAGACTAAGAAGAGTTGCGAGGAGCACATAGGATGCGACAGAACCTGACCGAGACACCCGAGTATTTGGTCAACCCATTAGAATCACTTCGGGTGAGACTTCAGGCCGCTCCGCGGACTGTCGCCGAAAGGGCCAGTGAGCTAGGGGTGTTGTTGGTTAATTATAGTAAACCCGAGTCTGCCCAGAGACCAACAAATGGTTCGGTTGCCGGTTTTGAACAAACTGAGCGCTAATGTTCTGTTGGCATCCTACTAGAGACGAACTCAACGAGTGGGTTGTGTCTACGGAGAAAGAGTTTGCTGAATGAGAGAACAAGAGTCCTAGACTGAGTACAGAGGACTGGTTACAAAAACATATCATTACAGACCTGCATGCGATATTTTTTGCGACCTTTGGAAACGAGCTTTACGACTGGCTATCAAAGTTGACTAATACAAGCATATTCAAGAAAAAAAGAAACATTGTCTAGACACCGGAGCTGATTCAGATCGTGAAGAACCTTGATAATCCCATTACGAGAGCAGTAGACTTCTGGCTTGCGAGTGTGCTAGAAGGCTTCGTCACAGAGTTTGCAGTTGACCAGACAAAAAGCTTCAGCGAGGCTGAACGGTACTTCTTCAAAGGATACCGCAGTAAGTACCTAAAATATTTAAACTTGTCCATTAAGATGTTATTACATGAAAAAGGAACAATGGATCTAGTTTCAGATGAATAAGTAAAAATAGTAATGTCACAAGAATTTGAAAGTGATTTTGATGACATTGGATGCACACGTAGTGGAAAGAAATACAAAGTAGATTTCAGATTTCCCATATTTGAAGACAGTTCAGATAGTACTAGACAACAAAGTCATAACCATACAGACAGAACAGAAGGGGGTATCCCTTACCACCCTTATAGACCACAGAAACAGGTCGGGACTCAGAACAATCCCGTAGGAACTCCATCCAGTAGCTCGCAGACAGTACATACTACCGCTACATCACCTCCACCTACACCACCGAGTGGTAGTAACACAGCAAATCAACATCCACCACGCAGAAATAGAATGGGGGATGATATGAAGCTACCTATCTTTAAGGGTACAGGGGCAGAAGAACTAGAGCAGCATTGGTTTCTATGTGAAGCCGTGTGGACCATTAAAGCGATCACTGATGATAATATTAAACTTGTACAGTTGGTCACTACACTAAGAGAACGAGCCTTAACATGGTATATGAAGTATACCTCAACGGTTACCTCAGCAGTACCCAGAACACTTGTCCAAGTTAGGACCGCCATGATTAAAGAGTTCAAGAAACCTAAGTCTGAGTCACAGTGCATTATAGAGCTTAAAGACATCAAACAGTTACCTACAGAGTCAGTGTGGGACTTTGATCAGAAATTTAAAGCCCTTATAGACCAAGTCAGCTTTGAGTTTGCGCCAGAGCAGCATAAGGAATGGTTTATTGTAGCGCTGCTCCCTCACATCAGACTACCATTAATGCAGCAGAAACTCCAGACGCAGGACGACGCGTTGGAGATGGTGATGAAACTAGAGGCTTCCCCTCTAGCTGAAACCAGTACAGGTATGACAAATCTGCAAAACCAGTTGGCTAATCTCACGATACAGATACATGAGCTTAAGAAAGGGAAAGAGGTTGCGCAAGACATATGGTGTGTAAGGTGTAAAGCACAAGGCCATACTAAAGATAATTGTCCAGTCTTTGTAGAATATCTAGCAACCGGGGCTCCTAACCCCTTACCACAGACCCACGGGCTGTGGTGTGAAATATGCAAAACAAGAGGACATCTACCTCACCAGTGCCCTCTACTTCAGAAGTACGTACAGACACCTAAGAACTTATACTGCGTCTTCTGTAAGTCAATAGGCCATGATGAACACGATTGCCGAGCCTATGATCTCATGGTCGGAGCAAAGCAAGACTTGTATAGAGTCCAGTCAGAAACACAGGGTCCAACAGCAGGACCACAGCATGATCCGGCTTATGGTGGTCGTGGAGGAGGATTCAAAGGACGAGGAGGATTCAGAGGCTTTGGCCGAGGAGAAGGCTTTGGCCGTGGTCGCGGACCAGTTACTTGTTACAACTGTGGAGTTGTAGGAAATTATGCTAGGGACTGTCAGAGCCCTACCACCACATGTAACTATTGCAAGTCTTACAATCACGATATAGAAGACTGTCATACCTTGATAGCTAAGATCAGAGAACCTAAACCATCAGTACACCAGAACATCTAGCTTATTGCTGCTGAGCAGGTAGAACTAGAACCAAGAGTCAACATTGTGACTCGCAGCGGTGCTTCCACCAATGGAACATCGCAGGAGACCGAAAAGACCACATGTCAGGAGTGGGTGCGTAAAGCTCCTAACAGAGCAACACCACTTGACATACAGAAGAATAAACAGACATTTCAGGAAGCTAAGACTTTCTTTGATGACTCTATGCACTCAGGACCACAGGTACCGCCGTCTAGGGGTGTACCGCAGCAAGAACCTTGTGGCGTTAGCCCTAAACAGATATCACAGGCTACCACATCGGGCGCTTGCGACGAGGACGAGTTGGCAGGAAGTGTACAATCCTTCCTGCGCAACTGTTTAAAACTCGTGAGAAATGAGCAAGATATTAGAGAACTTCAGCGCATCATAGATCAGTGTCAGCCATCTTCTTCCGTGAGCAGTGCACAGCGTGCTATTCAAAATATTATGGGACATACAAGAACAGGAAGAGAGATGCGACTCACAGCACAGGTTCGAGAATTTGAAATGGACGAGGTAATCCTAGATTTAAGATCAGAGGTAAATGTTCTGACTAAGCAGACATGGGAACAGATGGGTAGCCCTAAGTTAGTCAGATCGCCCATCCATCTCAGATTAGCTAATCAACAGAGGGTATCTCCCCTGGGTCGATTATCGCAGGTGCTAGTTGACATTGACGGAGTTTGCAGCTCTGCAGACTTTGAGGTTATAGAAATCATTGGCGACAGTAGACCATATCCAGCGCTGCTAGGCATTGATTGGGCGATCGGTAACATGGTCGTTATCGACTTAAAGAGAAGACAAATGACCTTTGAGGACGCGTAGATCTGGGTCATCGCACCGTTAGATCCTCTTCAGGGTCCTAGATACATTGAACCTATATGAGTAGAGGAAGAGGCACGTAACATAGATAATCTTTATCAGATGACTGCAAACCAGAGTGACTACATCAACCCAACAGCAGAAGGAAACATTAGTTGGCGATGTGACAGCTCATGCGCATCGGATTCGGATGTTGGCCTAGAGAACTGGCAGAACATATTTTATGAAGTCTCAGCGCGCAGATGTGCGTACTTGACGAAGTCACTGCGATGGATTGGCGCAGAGATCAACGAACTTCCATCATTTCATGGTCTAACGGATATCTAGGACTTTCTCACGCAGTTCGAACAATAGGTTCCTCATGAGCAGAGGATCGCAGCTATGGACCTTGCAGTACGAGCCACACCTGCAAGATGGTGGTATACACATAAAGAGAATATCGCATCATGGGATGATCTTAAGAGATTGATGGCGATCAGATTCTCTACCGATAGAGAGTATGTCCAGCAGAGATATACATGAGAAAGTGACCCCAGGTCACATATTCAGACATGTGCACAGAATTGGTCGGACATTCCCGAGGATGAATGGGTTCACCAATTCTTTCACACTTTGGACACAGTCCCACGGAACTGGTACACATAGACTGAATTGCGCAAGGGAACGACTACATGGCCACTTCTAATAGACAACTTTCTACTTACCTTTGCTTTTGAATCTGAGTATCCAAATGTTGATCAGGCCTTAGATGTAATAAAGATTAAGATATTTGAGGATTGTACCCTATCAGTACAGACTCAACCGGAGTGGGCCATCCAGTTAGAAGAGGCGCTAGAGTGTTATAACTTCGCATCAGAACCAGAGGAGGAGGATGACGATCCTCGCAACATTAACATTCTGGAGTCAGAAGGGACTCATGATGTTGATGGACCAAAGCTACAGATCCCAGCAATCACAGAGCCAATTAGGATTAAAAAGATCAATATTGGCACAGACACAGAACCAAAGTTTGCCTCTATTGCAGACTATTGGACTGATGAAACAGTTGGACAGATTGCAGATTTGCTACATGAGTATCAGGACCTATTTCCCACCAAGTTCACAGAGATGAAGGGAATAGTCGGAGACTTGGGAGTAATGAGGATACCATTGAAAGAGGATGCTAGACCAGTCAAGCAGCGTCCATATAGATTAAGTCTGCGCTACAAAGAAAAAGTTAAGGATGAGATCGATAAGATGCTAGCAGCAGGCATCATTGAGCCCGTATAAGAAAGCAAATGGGTTAGTCCCATGGTCGTGCAAGAGAAGAAAACCAAAGGAGACATCAGGATCTGTGTCGACTTGCGTAAACTCAACGATGCATCGCTTCATGATCCATTCCCGACACCTTTCACTGATGAAGTACTAGACAATGTGGGAGGACAGGAGGTCTACTCCTTCACTGATGGCTTTTCAGGCTATCACCAGATCAGAATCCACCCAGAAGATGGACATAAGACCACGTTTGCAACAGAATGGGGCTCATTCCAGTATACGGTAATGCCCTTTGGTCTTAAGAATGCACCAGCTATCTTTTCTAGAGTAGTAGTTGTTGTATTTAAAGAATACATCCATAAATTCCTTGAAGTTTATTTTGATGACTGGACTGTATTTGGATTAATTGACAAGCACATAGGAGATTTAAGACTGATGTTAGAGAAATGTAGGCAGTACCAGATTTCTCTGAACTTGAAAAAATATATCTTCTGTGCGCCATTTGGTATTTTGTTGGGTCATATTGTTTGCAGGCAAGGCTTGATGGTAGATCCCGCAAAGATTGCCATCATTGTAAATATTCCAGCACCCAACTCAGTCAAACAATTGAGGACAGTACTTGGTCATACCGGGTACTACATAAAATTCATCAAGGGATATGCCAAGATTACAGCACCAATGGAAAAACTGTTAAAGAAAGATGTAAAATTCCTATGGAATGAGGAATGCCATAAGAGTCTAGACACACTTAAAGAGAAGATGGTTACAACACCCATCTTAGTATTTCCAGACTGGACTAAGCCATTTCATGTACATGTGGATGCATCTGGCATCGCACTAGGGGTTGTTTTAACGCAACCAGGAGAAGGAGTTATCCATCATCCTATCGCATACTCCAGCAGAAAGCTATCAACAGCAGAAAAGAACTACACCACCACAGAAAGAGGAGGCTTAGCTATGGTGTACGCGCTACAGAAGTTCAGGCACTACCTGTTGGGTGCCTCGTTCAAGATGTTTACTGACCATTCCGCATTGAAGTATCTAGTCAATAAGCCAGTGTTAGGGGGAAGAATCTGCAGATGGTTACTCCTCTTTCAGGAGTATGATTTTAAAATCATTGTCAAACCAGGAAGATTGAACGCCGGACTTGATCATCCGTCGCGAATAGACTCAGGAGAAGAGCCAAGTAACCTAGAGGACAATTTGCCAGATGCGCAGTTGTTTTCTATCCAGATCACAGATGAGTACTATGCTGATATCATCCACTTTCTCACTACAGGAAGGGCACCTTATGAGTTTACCAAGCATCAAAAGAGGCAGTTGGTTGTTAAAGCAGCAAACTTCACCCTGATCACAGGACAGTTATATAAGTTAGGTCCAGATGAAGTCCTGCGCAGATGCGTGATGCTGCATGAAAAAGAGGCTATTATTAGAGAAGCACATTCAGGTACCGTAGGAGGTCATTTCGCAGGAAAGCCGACTGCGCAGAAAATCCTGACCGCAGGATTATGGTGGCCTACGTTACATAAAGACACTAAGGACTTTTGCAGATGCTGCGATATCTTCCAGAGGGTAGGAAAACCTTCACGACGCGATGAGATGATGCTGCGACCGTAGATTACGTTGCGCGCATTTGACAAGTGGGCTATAGACTTTGTGGGTCCTATCAACCCACCAGGAAAACGAACTGGTGCGAGATATATCATCACTAGAACAGAGTACCTCACCAAGTGGGCAGAGGCCAAAGCAGTAAGAAACTGTGATGCTGCTATAGCCGCACAGTTCATTTTTGAAAACATCATCACTAGATTTGGATGCCCAATAATTTTGATGAGCGATCAAGGCACACACTTCTTGAACCGCACCATTGAGGCCTTTACGAAAGAATTTCAGATACAGCACCATAAGAGCACTCCCTACCACCCGCAAGCTAATGGTACGGTGGAGGCCTTTAATAAGATTTTAGAAAATGCTCTTACTAAGATATGCAACAACCAAAGGAATGATTGGGACCTTAGAGTTAACGCTGTACTATGGGCGTATAGGACCACATGCAAGAAACTTACAGGACACACACCTTTCAGCTTGGTGTATGGACATTAGGCTGTTATGCCTATGGAGTATATTCTTCCCAGTTTAAGAATTGCTCAGATCACTGGAATGACGGATACAAACACGGTGCAGGAAAGGCTCGCACAGCTGCTTGCCTTAGAGGAAGACAGATTCATTGTCGGATTCCACCAGAAAGTACAGAAAGCAAGAGAAAAAGCTTGGCATGACAGACACATTAAGAGTATGACTCTTCAGATCGGAGACCTAGACCTCCTCTATGACAGTAAATTTCTTAAGTTTCCAGGGAAGTTCAAGACGCATTGGTTGGGGCCATATCAGATACAGCAAGTTACAGAGGGAGGAGTCGTTCAGCTCAGAAAACTGAATGGGGAGCTTCTTCCCACGATGATCAATGGTAGTAGGCTTAAGCTCTATAGTGACAGCCACTCCACCTCTTAGCCCTAACTCAGAGTCGCAGACGGTGCAGATGTCGAGTGTAGTTGAAAGGAGGCATCGCACCGGGAATTAGTCTACACCGGCAGGTATTATAAGTATTAGGAATCGCATAAGGACGGTTCGTTTAAAAAAAAAAAAACCACTTAAGTTTGTTTTTGAGGAAAGTGATGCGATGTAGCATCGCAGCAGCGTGATGTTTCTTCGTGCCACGTACCCATCTTTTATAACGAGACAGAGGGCTAGTCAAGTCACCTTCTGACAGGCAGTTAATGAAGAAATGACCGGTATACCTTACCGTAGATTTAGCACGGCACAATAAATGTTTCCAGATTTGGCAAATCTTCGACGAGACTAGCGCCTACACACACACGTTTCGAGGAAAATTGATTGGATTTCAACATTTATTGAGGATCAGGATGACGGGTGTGGTCTTGTCCAAGCAATTAATACGACCGACGGGTTCAGTCTAGATGACCGTTGTGTCCGGGATTATCGCCTTCGACATAAAAGCAGAAATTATTCATTCAGGAGGGTTACAGTTCCAAAGAGCCGAGAGCTATAGAGTGCATTGTTAAGTTTCCCCTGTCCAGAGCTAATTTCGTTACAAAGTGCTGTGATTTCCAGAGTTTGCAGCCATTGCCAATCCAAAGTATAACACCGAGTGGGTTCTGTCCGAGGACGAGCCTATAGAAGTGATTTTGGAAAGATTCGAGCGTGGAGGCCTTACAACTGCTATGACCACGCCAAGTTCATCACAGACCGGACAGCGACCAGGGATGAGGAGCCAAACTCACATAAGAGAAGAATCCAATTCAGAGCTGGAGGAAGAAGTTCATAACGCACCAGACTACATCCTGCCATGAGTTGAAGGCGCACCAGAGGTAAAAAATCCCAAGAGTGGTAAGTTTCCTATTCCTATACCACAGATTGATTCTCGAGTAAAGGAAGACGAAGATCTATTAGGATATGCCGCTGTTGCTAAATTTGTCGATTATAACCTGGGCGATAGTAAGACATATCCTCAGTTCCTCCCGGATCAGTATCTTATGATCCAAAAAAACCCAAGGACAGGTGCAGATGAATATGTTCCCATGGAACATGTCCAGATTCTTGAGCGCTCAGGCTTGCTCAACTTATTAAGAATACCTCATTTTGGACGAGGCGCAGAGGTTAATGTCGTGGTGCGCATCCTACTCTCATGCGTACATGGGAGTTACCTCTGGCTTGGTAACAAGATTGACTTGAACATCGACCTGATACACCGGATTACCGGCCTGTCCAAGACTGGTCAAGACCCGAAGACAAATATAACAGGAAAGACCAAGGATTCCAAGCTATCACCAACCCTAGTCGCCAAGTATAAACTGCAGAGAGGAGGTCGGGCTTACGACATTGCAAGCTTAACAGACAATACACTTAGATTTACAGCTAGTCTGCTCGCAGGCAGATTGCTAACCAAGGTTCACCCAAAGGAAGTCACAGGATCAGTAATTAACCTGGCCATACAAGTTGCAGAGGGGGAACAGTTCAATTGGTCTTTATTTTTGTTAAATATGTTTCAGCAATATTGTTTGCAAGCTCAGGATGAGGCAACCCACCCATTCCATTTCTCGTGGTTGCCGATACTCTGCGCTTTCGTCGAGTGGAAGGAGTCGCCCCATACCCAATTTCGACATCTAGCGAGTGGCGAGCCCAAAGGTGCGCACTACACAAACTTATGGGAGACTAGCAGCACAGCCAAGAAAAAGGTCATTGTGATCGTATTCTATGAATACTATAAGATGTTGAGGAACATCCTCGAAGAAACACCATGGATCAACAAGGAGATCGTGGATGCATATGATGATCGGATTGATTTTATGGTGGACCGCCATAGAATTTACCTGAGGCCGAAAAGGACTAAAAGGGACGATTGGGCTAATGGTTGGTTCAGGATGACAGCAAAGGATGTCGAGGGCGTCATCAAAGACTTTGATGACGACTGGAAGCAAGCATTAGAAGATCTCACATCCCTACCATCAAGTATCGCACAGACAGATCCATCAGACAAAGGCAAAGACAAAATGGAGACTGAAACGCAAGATGCAGCACAAGTACCACTACCAGGACAAAAGAGGAAGGATGCAGAACAGGGGACACCAGAGACGCAGACGACGAAAGATGGAGAAGAAGATATACCAGGGACACCGAAGAAGAAAAAGCACAAAGCCACCAAGCCAATTTCGAAGACTGCACTGACAGAGGATGATTATGAACTCATTGCAACAAGAATGCATGACACATTGAAGGATTCATTCGAGGTGATGCAGACATCGCAGGCAAAGATACAGAGCGCGGTAGAAAAGCAGCTTCTGGACTTAAAGATAATCACTGAGAAGACTGCCATGATACAGGTTCCGCCAGTAAAGGCGACCGCCAGAGAAAGTTCAACACAGTCGATTTCTCACGAGGAAATCTTCCCTGCGGACCGCCTCAATACAGTCTTGATACCACCAGGGAGCATCCGATTCCCTGCATCAATGAAGGATGTACCAATACAGCTTAGGCAACCTGTCGAGGTTAACCTCGCAGAGTTCCACATTGATCAGTTACAGATGATCCAGCAGCAGCTAAGCGCAGAGCTCAGAGGTAGAGAGCTCGCGACATATAAACAGAACACACAACTAAAGCAACAGAATACAGCACTCGCCACCAACTATCAGAAAAAGGCAGACGAATTAAGAACATATGAAGAAAGAGAACATAATCTCTCTCAAGTCTTACAGAGCATCGCATTGGAGTTACTCCAATGTAATATTGAGTTTGCTTTGCCTATCCCACAGAAGGTAAGACGAGTTGCAGACAGAGCAAAGGCTCTGGAGGAAACAATAGTTAGGATGAAAGAAACAGTGGCCAAGATGGAGGAAGACCACAAAGCGTAGATTGTTGAGCTTGAGGCTAGACCACCGGGTACCCCCCAGGCAGACAAAGAAGCCAGAGTAGAGGCCTTCCGACTCACTTCCGCGCAGATAAAATCTCGCATAGACGATGCACTGTCGGTGCTAACTGATGCGACGAACACATGGTCGGAGCTAGATGAGCCTCCTGAGAAAGAATCCAGCAAAGTATTAAGCAGATAGAGAATACCAAAACAGCAATGAAGGAAGAAATCAAGAGCTTAGCAGCTCTTCAGAGGATGAGAAAGACGACGGAGATGAACCGCTTGCAGCAAGAAGTGCAGCGGTTGAGAGCAAAGGAGATACACATCAACGACCTGCTTCAACCATACCAGGAACAAATCACAGAACTAGTCGATGCGGTTGAGCAGAAAGTTGGGGAGTTCAATGCCGCCAGAAATGAAATTGATGCAGCAGAAGACTCAAGTATTAGTCAAACTATGCTTGACTCGGCACAGGAACGTGTCGCAGCTATGGAGAACGAAGTCGCAGGACTTCGGGAAAAGCTTCAGCGCACTTCGCAGGAAGCCAAGGCAAAGCTACAGCAAGAGAAGCCTGTTGGTAGTGGCTCGGGGACGAGCCACAAGTAAGTGTTAGGGGACTGTTGGAGCAGAGTCCTGCAGCTACAGGAAAAGCTGCCATTTTGGCGGATAGACAGCTTTGGTGAAGATGAAGAGATAAGGTGAAGCTATGATGCTGGATCATGTTTCTAGCTGCAGAGCAGAGCCGGAAACCGTGACTGTTTGAACAGAGAAGTCAAAGGAGACGACAGTACCTAAGCGGCCGAGAAGAGAGAGCTCAACCACTGCATTGAAGGCAGCGACGAAGACAGGAGGGCTCAGCTACCCTCATAAAGGAAAAGGAGTGACAAGGCCGAGGTATTGAAGACGAAGGACAGAAGAAGGGAAGCGGTGCATAGTACCCATGGTCAGCGCCGGGAAGCATGGAAGACTGCAGAGAGCAGTGGTGTGACGGAAAGCGGCTACTCCAAGTACAGATATGCCGACTGTCACTAATTAGGGTTTTGGGTTACTGTTGGGACATGCCCACAGTGTTGTAATGGCGAGACCTCCGGGCCGCCTATAAAGGGATGCATTTTTGTAGTGTAAAAGGTTGGCATTTTGTGCATTTTAAGCCATCCAGCTAGTCAGATTATCAGTAGTCTGTTAGTTCACTGTATTTTGTATTGTAACAATCCGCAGGGATTGACAGAGAGAGAGAAAGAGAGAGAGAGAGTAAGAGTATATTGTAAGAAGGCAATATAGAGAAGAGATCTAAGAGAGAAGGGCTCCAGGTTGTGTGCGGAGTTACCCAGAAGATCTCTAGCTGCATATGCGGTGCAACAAAACTGTGTACCTCTCTCAAGTCATAATATAGAAACACAGTTCTATGGACGTAGCTTCTACCCTGGAAGTGAACCACGTAAAATCCGAGCGTTGTGTGATTGATTCATGTGATTGTATTTACTTGTTATATATGTCATTCATTACATGAACTTTGCTTACAGTAAATGTATGTATGTGTTATTCAGTCCGCAGCATGTTTAAAGGTTGAATGCAAGTTTAAGTCTTTAAGTATTGTGCATAAGAGTGTATCTAAGTTCACTCAAGACAATTAAGAGTCGCAGTGTAAAACAGTCTCATGTGTTGAGTGCTGTAATTTGAACACCAGTACGCTAGGTACGCTGGGGCGCAGCGGTAGGATATCGCAGGGAGGCGATATCGCACCATCAGAGAAGCTGTGGTGCGCTGCGGTTAAGAACCGCGCAAAGGAGAAAAGTGGCATGTGGCCAGGATTCGGCGATGCAATAAGGATTAGAGTCACCGCAGGTAAGAGGAAACTGAGCATCGCAGTAAGTGAACATTTCGCAGACTAAGAAGAGTTGCGAGGAGCACATAGGATGCGACAGAACCTAACCGAGACACTTGAGTCTTTGGTCAACCCATTAGAATCACTTCGGGTGAGACTTTAGGCCACTCCGCGGTCTGTCGCCGAAAGGGCCAGTGAGCTAGGGGTGTTGTTGGTTAATTATAGTAAACCCGGGTCTGCCCAGCGACCAACACCCCCTCTGGCAAGGAGGGAAAAATGGTGGAGGGAAAAAATTTACTTTGATCAGCTGGAAGAAAATCAAACTGCCTAGTATGGAGGAAGGATTGAAAATTCAAAATCTGGCAATGGGAGCTAAATTGCTTTGGAATATGGTTGATTCCAAGCCATCCTGGTGCAATTAGGTGATCAAGTGCAAGTATTTATCTGGATCGAGGCTCGGACGTCTTGACAATGAACTAGAGAACAAGCATGTCTCTCCCATCTATTCCCTATGCAGGAAGGTGTTGGCCAAGCTCAATGAGGAGCTTCACTGGATCCCTGGAAACGATAAGATGATAAAATTTTGGCAGGATTCAATACTTGGGAAGCCTCCTCCCGCTCTCCCAAGATTTAAATGTTGGATGGACACACTAAATCGCCATGGGATATTTCTGCATGGGAAACGAATCTCCAAATCGATGGGTCGGTTGGTGCCTACCAGAATGCCCTATTGATCTCGATGATGATAAAAATCAGTTTCTAAATCATCTAACAGGTAGTGCACTGGTGGCCAAAGGAAGAAGGGATCATCGTGGATGGGGAAGCTGCTCCAGCAGTTACACGACGACTGAAGGATACAAGAAATTCGTAGCAGTTCCAACAGTGACATGCAATCCGACAATATGGAAAAGAATGTGGGATTGCAGAACGTTACCCAAAATTGATTTGTTTTCCTAGACGTTGGTGCATGGTAAAATTCTCACCGGAGAAAATTTAGAGAAGAGAGGATTCATTGGACCATTTCGATGTTCATTGTGTTCAACAACCAACGAGACCATACAACACCTCTTCTTCGACTGTCTCTATGCCAGTTTAGTGTGGAATCAAATGATGAAGCCTTGGACGGATGGGATTCAATTGTCAGGCAATATTCAGCAGTGCTTCATCAATTGGGCTAAGATGTACAATGGAGATCTGGATCAAAAAAAATGTTTTAGATATTGCTGGATGAAGCTACCAAAAGTCATTTGCTGGTGCATATGGATTGAACGTAACCATAGAACATTCCAGGATAAAGCTCAACCTGCCTGGAAAATAGCAATCAAGGTGCATGCTTTAATGGGTGATATTTTAAGTGTCACGGCGATCCCCAAAAATAAAGCCAAGATGATTGATAATGAAAGTAATTGGCTGCAAAGCCTCAACTTTTCTGCTGAAGCTAATTTGGCCAAAAAACAGTTGGAAAATTGGGAAATAAGACTTGATAAGTCTCAGTTTGAGAATTGGCTGAAAGAAAGGAAGATCTTTAAATTGTTTTTTTACGGAGCTTCCAAGGGGAATCTAGGGATGGCGGGAAGAGGAGGGGTCGTTATTTTCCCGGAAGGGAAAACTGAAACAAAGTACTATTGGAATATTGGGCAAGATTCCAATAATATGGCCAAGGCGTATGGGTTATGGCAAGGACTCAAGCAGCTGAAGGATAAAGGAGTGGGTGAAGTCATGGTATTTGGAGATTCCCGGTTAATAATCCAAGCAATGAATGGGTCAAATCATTATAGGAACTTAAGGTTAGTCAGACTGATTAAAAGAATTAAATCCATCTCTAAGTTGTTTAGGCAAATATAATTTTTTCATATCCTTCGTGAGCTAAATGTTATGGTGGATCATGCTGCTAATAAATCAATGGTTGTTGGTAGAAATGAACTTTATGTAAATCATCTCTTAAGTATAGATTCCCCCCCTTAGCATGATTCCGGTTTAACTGGAGAGGTTTCTGAGCATGGAGGAAGTGGAATATGTACTGGTTTGCATAAACCAGATTTGTAACTTTTCAATAGCTTCATTCCTGAGTTCTATTGTATAACATACCCATTTTTATCAAAAATAAAAATAAAAATTGATATGTTTATGTAAGGGATTTGTTGAGTTTTACACCAATACAAAAAAATATTGACATGTATAACCCAAATCCAATAAAACATCTGAATAAGGTGAGATAGAAAATGTAATTATAAATATTTGCATGAGGTAGTTTTATATTATTTTTAAAATATGTTTAACCAAATTAAATATGTTGTTGTTTTTTTCTTTTCAAGAGAAAAAAAAAGATTGCATTCTATTAGTAAAATTAGAACACATTGTATATAAGACAAGTCGGTCATACAAGTGCTAAAAGAACAAAAACAACACAACTCTAAAGCTAAAAACAAGATCAAAACCCATTGTTCTCCCTTAAACAAGCTGTGCAAAGATATGAAACGTGCTCAATTAAAAACTCAAGAAAACCTGCCAAGAGAAATAACCATCTAAAGTGAATTGATACAAGTCCCTTTAAAACCATAATGGTTTGTTCTACCATCATGCTACCGCCACCGTCAGTGTGGGAGCCTCCATAATCCAAAAATAAATAAACGTTCAAAGCCCAAGGGAAAGAGGCCCATCGCCATCACCGCAGGAATGGGTTTCCGCCCTCCAATGAGTCGTCCCAGCCCCAGGGATGGACACATTGTTGGGATGGGAGCGCTAGGTCCACCCACCGCCGCCTCCATGGTAAAATCCTCTGCCTACTGATATACCACCTCAGCCAACATTGCAGAAAAGGACCGCTTCCCTCCACACGCCACCTCAGCCGCGGGGATGGATGCGTTGCAGGGAAGGAAGCGTAGGGATCGCCTGCCACTACCTCCACGGTAAAGGTCGCCGCCAACCAATAGACCACCTTAGCTGCTGGGATATTGAGAACCACCACTTGATAAACCAATGGATATCAATCATCACCATACAACGACAATAGAGGTCCATCGCCCTAGCAAAAATTGTCATCACTGCCATAGAGGAATGGGTCACCACGCAAGGGAAACATCTCCATGCTTGATATCTGCTCATTCTTAGACAACCAACAACTCAAAGCCTCGCTGCGAAAAGGGTTGCGACTAGGGATGAAACCCTAGCCGCGAAGGCTTTGTGGAGAGTTGACTCTCATGATAATGTTGTTGTTATATTAAGGTTGGTTTACAATGGGATGGAGCTTTGTAACCTTAGGTTCAAACTTTCATGGTTATAGAGCCTTTGTTTGTGTGTGTGAGGGAAGGTGTTTGACTTCTTATAATTAATTTCCCTCCCATATCAAAGAAACTTAACACATGTATGACAAATCAAGTTGATCTGAGTAAACATCTATCAAAATATTTGTTCATTTTATTTACATAAACAAAAATCCAAATTACACTACATCTCAACACTTCTTAGAAACATGTAATCTTACAATTTATCCCTTTCACCTAAAACACCTGCAATTTGTCAAAAATGTTCGGATTAAACATTTTACAATTGTTTACTAGATTGACTGTGAAGTGAGGTTGATTTGTTCAAAAAAATGAATCATTGTGCATTGAAGATCTCCATCAATTTTTATAATGGATAATTACTAACGGTATCAATTGTTAGATGTCGATCACCGAATTTGTTTCTTTGATCTCACATGTTATGATAACCCCATTTGATTGTTCTTAGGCTTTTTCCATGATGACCCAAACTTGTCCTATGATGTGTACCCAAACAAAAAATCCTTAGTTGATATTAGACTTTATGTTCATGAGCTATTTTTGTGTGGGATGATTTTGTAACAATGTTTTGGCTCTAAGCATTTATCATTTTATATTCCAATATTTAAAAAAATGTAGTTTTGTATAATAAGGGAATAGCCACTCTTATTATTGACTCAAGTTAGGATTTTGTTGGGTTTTTTTTTGTATGCTTATTGTTATAGATGTCCCATCTAGCCTAGAGAGCTGGCTTAAGTAGTTAGGAGCAAAATGTGAGATCTCTCCCTCAAAGTTGGGGAGGTCACATGTTCAATTCTCGTGATCCCCTTGGGGTTAGGCTCAACAATAAAGGTTGGCAGTTTACCTTGCTTACCATCCATGGATTGCAAGAAAGTACTAGGAGAGTTTTCTGTGAGTTTTTTTGGTTTGTTTTGTTTTAAAGCCCCCTTATAGATATTTCATGTCTTGTTATAAATACAATAAGCTTGTTTATTGTTAATATTGGAGAATTTGTCCTTCGTTAATAGGATTTGAAGGTGTAATATAACCCTAGGTGTGTAGGTGCTTGTCGCTCCCCACCTTCCAACCCCTTGTTTGTTTTTACTATTTATTTACATTTCACATGTTAGTTATTCCAATAATTGAAGTTATAGCTCAATTATATACATTAGAACATTGCAATATAGTATTACAGTTTTTTTTATCGATTATCTCTTTTGTTATGTTGTTTCAAGGGAAATAATACAGGGGTTATACATATATATTTTTTTTATTCTAGGGAAAAAAACATACTTTATTTCATCTTTCGAGTAACAAAAATACATTTTGCAGATACACTGCACTGTGTATTCTATAAAGACCTGAGTAGGTTCGGAAAAGTAAATACATCAGAAACAGGATGAGTGTTCAATCCCAGTCTAGTGAGTCACAAAATATCTCATATAATAATACGGGGGTTATATTATTCATAAGGGTTTTGAATTTTTTTGAGAAAATATTTTGAAATGTAACTTTAGATCCAAAAATTACTCAAAAGTTTAGGTAATTTTGAAAAAACCATCTAGATCAGGGGTTAGATGACTAAGATATCAAAGCTTTAAAACATTGTTTGGGTGATGTGTTTCTACTACTTTTGCACTACAAATTTGGGTCTCTTAGCCATTTATTAAAAATCATACCTTAAGTTTTGCTTACCTATTGTTAATTTGATTTTTGTAGCTTTCTATTGATAGATCATATGCTTTACTTTAGTTTGCAATGAAACATTTATGTGCATTTCAAAGAGGGCCAAAGCATGTTTTTATTTTTTAGAGCATAATACATTTTTTTTTCACCACATTGATCATTACTTTTAAAAATATACTTACATTAAAGGTAGTCAAGTGTAATCTCCTAAATTCTAAAGAATTGGCCATTTCAAAGGGACTATCATGAAATTTAAAATGTATAGGCAAGATAGCAACTGAGTTGAAATTATCACAATAGAAATTCATTTGAGAAGAAAGGAAGATAAGATATGAGCTAACATAGATTACAAAAAAAGAAGGGTTTCTTAAGGCAATATGAGTATTACAATGAGATGTATCTTCTCAATAGATGTAGAAGGGGGCTCCCCATATTTTTCAATAGCTATTACATTGAATTTTGGAACTATTATTGGTTCAGAATGAGCAAGAACTACAACGCAAGGAGGAGAAAGAAAATAAATAAACTAAATCTCAAACTATTTATGATGAAACTCCCTCTAAAGAGGGTCTAGAAGAGGTTGGGAACATCTCTTGCCATTCTGTTCCTAAATATCTTTCTTGCCTGGCGAATCTCCTATTGTGCATAGTGTGGATTGCCTTATGAAGTGGGGTTACATAAGGATATAATCATTGAATTTGATGAAAACAATTAGTATAATGGATAACATTGTCTAGAGGAGCTTCTCCTCATTGAACTTCTGAAGGCCACAATAACTCTAATGTCTCCCTCTTTAGTAAAAGGGAACCATGATAATCAACATAGTGATAATGGCATAAACAGGTCCTAGAATCCCATTGAGCAATTATTGATCATCATAAATGTTGATCTCTACATTGACTTATAAATCACAGGCTCCAAGAAGGGAGAGAACGTAGCAATTCCATTTTGGTTGGCATGTAATAAATGACACTAACTTTGAATAACACGAGTTGTTCTACCTAACTCTACCTACTTCAAGTTCAAAGTAGTATAGGGAAGAATGACATGTTATGTCCCTAACACAACCAATGACTAGAAAACTTACACACACAACACATGTGATTGGGTATATTGATTAGTTGTTGGGTTCCATAGGCTATTCATGGCCTAATATTCAATAAAAGCAATTTAGCGTAGTGAGACATATATATGTATTAAACGAATAATGAGTGACTAGTAGTAGGAATAAATAAAACTTCGGGGAAACACTTTTTAAAGGGGAGAGCATGTTCTATACCTAACCACAACATTTCTACAACATCTTTATATGGTATTCGATCCTATGTGCATGAGCTATTTTTTCGTGTGCTTATGATTTTGTGATAATTGTTTTCCCATGAAAAAAATCATTAGATTTGTTATTTCAAGAGTGAAATCAAAATATACATCATTGAGCACCAATATCCCTTCCAAAGTACGAGGATATCTTTAAAACCTACCTTGTCCCCTACTTATTGCAATCTTCCACACATCAAAGTTTGTTAAAAAAACCCAGAATTATCATTCACGTGGCTTATACATGTATAATTTTCAAGGTTCCTAGCCAAACTATAGCAATCCTTCTCAATATTTGTAGGAGGGGAAAAATAGTTTAGATGAGGCCACTTCTCCCTTGAATTATTGAATGACCAGAGCTCCATCTTGGAAGGCAAGAGCATCCTTTGAGAGTATATTTTGTGAAAATATTATATCAATAAGCATTTATTGCGCTAACAGACGCTCTACAGCCCAGTACGGGGGATATCTTGTAACATTATGTAACGTTCCTCTTGTAAATGTTGGCCATAAAAAATAAAATTTGTAATTATCCTCCAAAACAAATGTCCGCCACAAAAACAACCTAATATGGGGGAGATGTTGTAATGTTCCTACCTAACAAAATTAATTATTGGCAAAAAAAAATGTTAGTCACAAAAACAACACAATATGGGGGAGATGTTGTAATGTTCCTATTTGAAAAAAATAATTTAAAAAATAAAAAAATTGAATTATCTGCAAAAAAAAATGTTGGTCGTGCACATGATTTAAGGCCTCCCAAACAATCCATGGTTTTATTGTACATGGTTTAGGAGGGCATTGCAAATGGCTTTAAAAACATGTGCAAGGCCTCCTAAACAACCCATGGTTTAGGAGGTCGTTGCAAATGGTTTTAAGACCATGTGTAAGGCCTCCTAAACAACCCGGATGCTCTGCGTGCGTTAGGGTTGTAGCAGCGGCAGCGTTGAGAGAGAGCGGTCATGGCGGCGCCTGGGGGAGGGGAGGTTGCCTGCCCCCCCTTCAAGTTCGGATGAGGAAGCCTTTCGAAGGCTCCTCAACAACAGAGGCAAGAAGACCTCTCCTTCGGAGATCCCAAAATTTATCAAGAAGCTGGAGGAAATTCTTGAAATCGCCCTTCCTGAAGAAAAACCAATGAAGATAGCTCTGGCGTTGGCTAAGCGAGGCCTCGTGGGTCAGTTTATGGGCTTATGGCCCTCCACCAAGTCTACAGATGACTGGATACAAAGAAATTGGAAGCCCAATCTGAAACATGGAGTAACTTGTTACCCTGTTGGGAGAGGGTTCTTTGTGTTTGAATTCATCTCAGAAGAAGATCGTGTCTTAATCTTTAGAAATGGCCCCTACTTCATGGGGACGTAGGGTCTATACCTGAACAAATGGACACCAGATTTTGACCCCTCGGTCGATCTCCCCAAAGAAGTGTCGGTGTAGGTTAGGCTCCCTAACCTTCCAGTGCATTGCTAGGATTTTGACTCTTTGCAGAGAATAGGGAACGGAATCGGACGTTTCATTGACAAAGCCGATAATAAGGGACAATACACCTGCACCATAATTTGTGTTGAAGTTGATCTTGAAGCTGGCCTTCCTGAGGCAGTAAAATTAACCATTGGATCTTGGACTCATTACCAGAAATTGGACTACAAGCACTTGCCCTTCAAGTGCAGAAACTGCCAAGAGCATGGCCACTTCCAAAGACATTGTCCCAAACTGGCCACTGGGAAAGAAGATGCTGAAGGATGGTAGAAAGTAAAGAAAGGGAAAACCTCTAACAATGATAAAAGCAAGGAGAAAACGACCCAGGAACCCCCAAAGGAAGGCAACTCAAAGCCTATTCCCCAGGAATTTCCTAATGAATCTCAAACCCCCACATACGTTCCAGAAGTTGAAGAAGTTTGGGTGCCACAAGCCCCAACCGACCCAATCCCTCAACCTGTTGTCTCTAGTCCGTCAAAGGAACACATTAATTTGGGCTCAAAAACAGGAGCTGAATCCTTTGAGGAAGGAGATACTGAAGCAAGCAGTCTGTCAAGCACCCCATACCAACCAAAGCGTGGACGAAAGACTGAGAAGAACAGAAGGGAAGAGCAGTCCTACAAGGATGTGGTTCAAGGCTCACAACATACCATTCCAGAAATGATGAATACCAGATCGGGGATGAAGCTAAGAAAGACCCCGAAAGGGGGCCATCCCTCTCATCCAGGTAAATAATGCAATACATCTCCTGGAACTGCAGAGGACTAGGAAGCTCTCTAAAAGAAGAAGCTATAAGGGATTTAGTAAGAGTAATGAGGCCTGAAGTCCTCCTAATCCAGGAGACGAAACTGGAGGAGGATGCTCTCCTCCGAGCAAGTAACTCGTTCTGGAAGAAAGGCCCAGGTAGGGCTGTGAGTGCAAGAGGATCTTCGGGAGGCTTAGCAACGTTCTGGGACTCTGCAAAGCTTGAACTAGTAGAAGAAGAAGGAACCACTCACTGGTTATTCACCAAACTGCTCCATAAAGAATCCGGTCATCTCGTAAGCCTTTTTAATATGTATGTTACTGTCTCATTTGTTGAGAAAAAAGAGTGTTGGGATTCCTTAAAACTATTTCTTAACCATCATAACCCTGAAAATTTAGTAGTGGCTAGAGATTTAAATGTAACCCTTGCTCTGGCTGAAAAAAAAGGGGGATCAATAGTCCGGGATTCTGCAAGAGAGTGGGTGGAAGACTTGATGCTGGATTGGGAACTTGAAGATATCATTCCTGATAGTGGAAAGTTCACCTGGTCCAATAAAAGGATAGGACATGGTCACATAGCTTCCCGTCTAGACTGCTTCCTTATTCATTCATCTTTCCTAACCCTTGGACTTATGGCGACCTCCAAGATTCTCCTGCATTATACTTCTGATCATAAACCAATGTCGCTCTCCCTTTCTCCTGGGAAAAAGTTAGGTCCTATCCCCTTTCGGTTTAGCCCAATTTGGGTAAATCAGGAAGGCTTCCTTGACCTTGTGTCTAATTCCTGGAAGGAACCTGTTTTTGGATCCCCCTTCTATGTCTGGGAAGGAAAGATCAGAAGACTCAAAGTTGATCTGAAAGCTTGGGCTAAAGGTCTAAGCTCTCCTACGGCTGAAAGGAAAAGAATTCAGAAGGCCTTGGAACGGCACCAATTGGTCTTGGAAGAGTCCCCAGTCACTCCTGCCTTGCTCAATCGGGAAGCTGAGCTTCAAAGGAAGTACCACAAAGCTTGTAGAGAAGAGGAAATCTACTGGAGAGTCAAATCAAGGACGCTTTGGTTTCAAGCTGGAGACAAAAAGACTTCGTTCTTTCACAAGCAAGCCCAAGCTAGAAAAATCTATAACTCCATTAATGAAATTTAGATGCAAGACCAAGTCATAAAGGATTTCAGTGGCATTAAGGAGGCAGCTCATTCCTTTTTCAAAAATCTCTATTCTGCCCCGGATCTGGAACCAGTGGACCAGAATTCCTATCCTCTCTCAGAGATTCCAAATTTGATCAATGATGATCACAACCTGCTGTTGAATAGCCCTGTTAGTATTCGTGAAATCAAGAAAGCCCTCTTCAAAATGGATCCAGACAAAGCTCCTGGGCCGGATGGATTTACAGCCCGGTTCTATATTTCTTGTTGGGACATTATAAAAAAGGACTTGTACAGAATGGTCAAGAAGGCTCAGAACTGTACCAAGTTGGGTGGCAACACCAATTCCTCGTTCTTGGCCCTCATTCCAAAAGAAAAAAAGTGCTAAGAACTTTAACAGATTTAGGCCTACCTCCCTATGCAATACGGGATACAAAATCATTACCAAAATAATGGCTAACAGACTCAAAAGAATCCTGCCTAAGTTGATCCCGAAAAATCAAGGTGGGTTTGTGAGAGGAAGACAGATTCTGGATAACATTATCTTATTCCAAGAAGCCATTCATACCAGCTACAAGAAAAAAGAGAAGGGTATGGTGGTAAAGTTGGACCTGGCCAATGCCTTTGACAAAGCCAAGCACGATTTCCTTTTGGCAACCATGAGAAACTTTGGGTTCAGTCAGAAATTCATAGAGTGGGTCAAATCTTGCATATCAGCCCCTTGGATTGGCCCGTTGGTTAATGGTCGCCCTACCAACTTTTTCCAGGCCTCAAGAGGATTAAGGCAAGGTTGCCCTCTTTCCCCTGTGCTCTTTGTCATTCAAGCCTTCGTACTAAGCTTCCAATTGAACATAAGTCTCCAAAACAGGTCTCTCTCAGGTATCAGAATCGTCCCAAAGGTCAAGGATGTAAACCACGCCCAGTTCGCTGATGATACACTTTTATTGGGAGCTGCCAACCTCAATACAACTAGGAACTTTAAAATAGAACTTGACTTCTACAGAGACAACTCTGGAAGTGAAATAAACTTTCACAAAAGTAAGATCTATGGCTGGAATTGCTCTCCTTGCGAAATGCTGGAGTTATCTCGGATTCTTGAAATGGAAGGCATCACAATCTGGGACACTTTTACCTACCTGGGCATTCCAATTTTCAAAGCTTCCCCTAGAGTTGTCCATTGGCTGCCCCTTATGGACAAACTAAAAAACAAGATCCATGCATGGGGGCAAATTGGCTCAACAAAGCAGGTAAAGTTATTTTGATGAATTCGGTCCTTACCAGCCTTCCAATCTATCAATGCTCGGTTCTTTTAGCTCCCAAAACCATAACAAACAAAATTGATGAGCTGCTCCGTCGCTTCCTCTGGGAAGGTGGTCGAAACTGTGAAAAGAAGCTTCACCTAGTGAGCTGGGACAAGGTCACGAAGCCAAAGATGGAGGGGGGCCTTCAAATCAGAGATGTGGCTACACAAAACCTAGCCATGGGTGGCAAAATTAATTGGAACATGATCACTGGGAAAAGAACTTGGAGCAAGCAAATCCTCCGGAAAAAATATTTCACAGGAGACAAGGAGAGATGTCTTGAAAAACCCACAAAAGTGCAGAAAGGATCCCCGATCTTCTCGCTCTGCAAAAGGGCCCTTCCTTACTTCATTTCAAAGCTCACGTGGATTCCAGGAAATGGGGCAAAAATAAGAATCTGGGAGGAATCTATCCTTAGGGATCAGCCACTCAATGGGTTAAACGAACTGGGAAACATCAAAGCTTGGCTTCTTGCCAAAAACTGCAGCACTCTATGGGACATTTCCTCCTGGAATAACGATGACAAAGAATCCTGGGAAAGCTGGAATCTAGGAGATTATCCGGACGAGCTCAAGGAGGAAGCTTCAAAACTGTTGGAATTCCTTCAAGGGAAGTCGCCCGTTAGTGCCAGATCCAAAGATAAACGGGGTTGGGGTTCAGGATCAGGGAAATACACAGCAGCTGCTGGCTACGCTGCTATATTGGAGCTGCCTTGGGTCCCTCCCAATCCTGCCTCGTGGAAAGCTCTCTGGAACTTCCCATCAATCCCTAAAGTAGATATTTTCATATGGACTCTGCTTCACAACATCATACTGACCAGTGAAAATCTAAAGAGGAAAGGCTGGGAAGGGCCCTCTTGTTGCCCTCTGTGTAACCCCTCTTGTTGCCCTCTGTGTAACCGAGCTGAAGAAACTGCTGAGCATCTTTTCATCACCTACGACTTCACTAAAGAAGTATGGAGGATTATTTTAGGATCCATCCTTGTAAGACTGCCAAATTCAGTAACGGAGCTTATAAGCAGTTGGAACTCCCTTTCTCCTTTCAATCTGAGCAAGAAAAATCTCCTCAAGCTCACGTGGATGTGGACCCCCAAATTTCTGTGTTGGAAGATCTGGCTGGAGAGGAACAACAAAATTTTTAAGGAGGAAGGCAGACTCCCTCCTCAAGTCGCTATTAAAGCTCGGACCATGCTATCAAAAGCTTTGAGCACTAAGCCTTTCATTAGAAATTCGACTACCCTCTCTTCTGAAGAAGATCGCTGGCTTAAGGAGTTCAATCCGAACCAGCAAAGCATTGAAGCAATCAAACCTCCTCAAAAGACAAATTGGGAAATCAGGTCGGATGAACAGGATTTCATTAAGTGGAGGTCAGCCCTCGATGAATGGTGCCTTTTCTTTGACGGGGCCTCGAAAGGGAATCCCGGTCAAGCTGGAGGAGGAGGCATCATCTTTGAGCCCTTTGGAAAACTCCACTTGTCCTATGCATGGGGCCTAGGATACGCCTCCAACAATCAAGCTGAGTATCTGGCGCTGTGGCAAGGCCTAAACCAAGCAAGGAAGCTGAACATCCAGAAGCTTACTATCTTTGGCGACTCCAGACTTATTGTTAAAGCATTACACACTAAGAAGGTGCCAACGGATATTAACCTTGCCCAAATGTACAGGAAAGTCCTTCTCCTTCTGTCGCACTTCAGAACTTATAAGGCTTATCACTTTCTCAGGAATCTAAATAGTTTAGCGAATGCTGAGGCCAACCGTGGTACTCTCCTGAGCAAGAGCCAGCTAATTGTCAATGGAGAAACTTCAAATCACTCGCTTCCCTAAGGCTAAGGCTGCACTAGCCCTGTCTCATCACGTGGGCAATTCAACAACAATTGAAGAAACTAGAAATGATACGACCCAGCACAGTATTTGCCATGTGTGTTAAGCTGGAGAAGAAGCTCAGTATAATAGATTCGAATATGTACTGTAAAGGCCCTGGCAGCCCCTTTGCCAGACACTAATTAAAATTTCAACCGTTCTCGTAAAAAAAAAAGGCCTCCTAAACAACCCATGGTTTTAGGAGAGCCTTGCACATGGTTTTAAAACCGTATGGGGGAGATGTTGTAATGTTCTTACCTAACCAAATAAAAAGTAATATAAAATATTATATGTCGGCCATAAATAGTATTAAATATGAATAATAAAAATATTATATGTCAACCTTAAATAAAAAGACGTGTCTTTTGGTGTGAATCACACCAAAGCTATAGCTGAGTGCAATACTTAAGAAGATGTTTGCACCTCCAAAGATTTGATCCTTCTTGGCGCTTGATAAAGCCTAGGATTTGGATCTATGCTGGTTATTTTATATTTTAATATTGTAAAAAATGTCACTTTTATATAATAAGATCCTAATCACTCTCATTGTTATCTTAAGCTTTAAGATAACATTTTGTTAGGGTTTTTGCATTTCTATTGTTATAAATAGGGGGTTGCCTCCCTTTCATAGGTATCTCACATCTTATTATAAATACAATAAACTAGCTTGTTGTTGTTACCAAAGAAGTCTCTCTCCATTATTTAGATGTGCATGTGTAATCCAACCCTTGGTGTACATGTGCCCACACCATTTCTTTGCTTTTGACTTTTTATTTGTTTCCTTTTGTTTTGGTTCTTACAATAGTTGTAGTTGTAGTTCCATCACTGGTATCAAAACATTATTCTACTTGTTTAAAACATTTTCCATAGAACATTATCAAACTTTGAATTGATGATGACAAATATATTCTTTCTTTCACCTATTCATCTTCTTATACTTTCAATTCAATGCAATAACTTTCTCTTTAATCGGATAATGTTTTAACCCCTCCCACTCACTACTTTTATTTTCAATATTTAATACTCTAACAACACTACATTTGTAATTCATTGCACTATCTAATTCCATCAACTTATTTTATTCACTTATAATTATTTTAAAGAATATTCCAATTTTTTTTAAAAGTAAAACAACATATAAAATGATTATTGCCAATAATTTTGTTAAAACAAATAGAAAATAACTTTGTAATATAGGTCCATTAACTTTGTAATATAGGTCCATAAAATAATGGGCAACATCACTCCTACTTTAACATAAAATAATGGGCAACATCATTCCTACTTTAAGGTCAATAGTGCTTAAACATCCTTTTTCAAGTAGAATTCTTTACTAAGGCTTTTGCTTTTTGTAGATGCAAACTTAAGGGGAATCACAGGTAGTTGGGGAATGGATGAGCTATTCCAATCCAAATATTATTAGAGAACCTTCTTAGATCTTAATTTTTAAAAAAGTTGATTAAAAATTATTTACAAAATTAGAATTTATTCCAATCCAAATATTATTAGAGAACCTTCTTAGATCTTAATTTTTAAAAAAGTTGATTAAAAATTATTTACAAAATTAGAATTTAATTAGATTTTAATTTAGATTTTAATAGTAGAAATAGATTAAACACCCTCAAAAATCTCCACAAAATTATAACAAAGATTTTAGAAAATCTTGACAAGCTTTTTCTCAAACAAAAATATTACATTTTTAGAGCTAAATCCCAAATGGTTTAAAACGACCCAAATCGCCAAATTTTTTTGAGCACCCGAATTTTTAATACCTTGTGATTGCCTCTAAAAAGAGTCAGGTATCTTTACGATAAAAAGCTTGAACTTTTTTTTAAACAACAATTATAGAGTAATGGTCAACTAATGGGGCGCTCATATTATAAACGAAATAACGCTGACGCAAATTAACAATTGGTTTAAGAAACGCATACGCAGACACACGCAGGGTAGATATGAGCATTGTGTGGGTATGGCCATTGTAGGGCTCATCGGCTTCTACAGCCTTCCCTGTCTTCTATGCGCTCCTCTCCGACTCTTAGTCCGCTCTTCTTCAGTAATTATCGGTAACTATTATCAACATTTACAATAACTAGCTCTCTCCTCTCTACGACTATCAAGAATGAATAAGTGAGTGTCTGCTCGTCCTTCAATTTGAATGGTTTACTCTAACATTGTTTTCTCATTTGCAAACCAACGACGGGTCATAAGGACGCAGATGCGATTGCGATAGCATTGGGAGGCGACATCATCCATCAGTATCAGTACCAGTAGGGTGTGGGCCTCTGAGTTCAGTATCCTCATCAACAATTCATCATTTATCTGCTATTCGAAACCTCCTATCTCCAAAGGTGGTTGTGTGTGAGAGATATGATTTTGATGCTATTTTTCCATTTCGTTTCAACATGATAAATTTCTTAGATGTTTTTCCTTGCTTGCAATCAACTTCAAATGTGATCTGCTATTGGACTAGCCTTGCCCATCTGCATGCTTTTTTGTATCTCGATCTCCATCTTTTAAAATTAATTGAAGCAAATATTTTAAAATAGTGTGTTTGTTCCGAACAAAAACAACAACAATACTGTTAATGTGAAATATGCATAGAGGAGGGCTCATGTTTCATCCAATGATGGATGTCATTTGGCAATCTAAAATCACATGTTCAATAGGAAAACCCCATTGCCCAGTGCCCATAGTGTACCCCAACTAAACATTCAACCCAATTTGAATTAACAAGGGTCTCCGTCTCCATCACCTAGGGAGGTTGGTGGAGAATGCTGCTACTGCCTATTTAACAGAGCTACGTAACCCTATCCGGTTTTACTCTTTTAAAAAATCTGTAAACTTTACTATGGGGATCATTTTACGAACCTCTGAATTCTTTAATTGCTACAGTGGGGTATATTTGGGCCATGGATTCCCTCGAGGGTTTTCAAGTGTGATCGTGATGGTGACATACTAACATTAATACAAAAATTGGGCTTGAGGATGGATCAGGTCAAGCCGCATATATTAAATGCTAAGCATACATAAATAATATTCACTAGTGTTTGTAGAACTAAATTAACATTCTGTTTTTCTAAATCACGGACCTTTACAAATGAGGATATGTCAGTCAGTTGGCCTTTAAGAGACGCTCTTGAGTCGTTATTCCATGATGCTTCGTAGGTGGAGATGGGATGATTACTGTAAGGCTATAAAGCAAATAACCTTTTGAAATAGGTCGACAGTACCGGATGTTGTTTCCCTGTTGAACTTCGGGGGCAGTGACCATGCCAGTGATCTGAGCATTGAATTAATCTAATTCCAATTTTTGGCCCCAGAGCTTGTGAGCAGTAGCACCATAATTAAATATAGAAGAAATAAATTATGTCTTTGTATGGTATGGAGTCAAAACGAATTTCCAAAACAAGGGGTCATATGATTGAATGCAAGCAACTGGGAACTTTTGTGATTTGCCGACATAAATAATGATCTGGTCTATATAACAGCTATTATAAGCCAACATCTGAAACCTAATATATCAATATACTGACTTCCTTTCTCACTCTTCAGATTTTTTCTCTTACAAATTCTGTAACCAGGGAAGACACAGGTAGTTCTAATGAAATCTTCCTTTTAAATTATGAAATAGACATCTATTCAATTTATTAGGAAAATAACTCAATTTTTTGGTAAATAACTTATTCACTAATAAAATTTTTCCTAATAAGTTCTGTCACCCAACTCAATTTTTTGGAAAATAACTTTTTCACTGTGAAAAGTGACAGTTAGACAAGGGATCCTTCTGGATTCTCTTAATAGAAAACTATGTTACGGACACTTCTGCACATTTATGCACAAGAGGCATTTCTGGTAAGGAAGTGCTGGGAGAACTTCATGGAAATGCGCGGGAAACGTTTCTCAGGCATTTCCAGCATTTTCCAGCCTGGAAAATGCCGTTTCTCCATTTTTTTCCTTTTTATTTTTTATTGTTGGGGCTTAAGATAAGTAGAATAAATTATTTTCACTTTTTAAGTAAATTTTATGATTTCATACACATGCATTCCTGCCTAACACTGAGCTAGTTGACCAAATGCCACATACTAGCTGACGAATAAGCTTATGTGGTTAATCCAACCTGTTTGAGTATTCAGAGTTTGTACACGTGAAAGTGTGGGCACTACAAGCTCGTCCTTCCGACATATGCTATGTGAGGGTCCCACTCTAATGTTAGGGTCTCCTAGTTACTTAATGTATTGGGGCCGTCTTTATTAAATAGGGCCATGAGGTGGTAGATAAGATAAGATAAGATAATTTTATTAATGTTTGAGAAATGACCACAAATAGGTCAATGGGACAACATCAGTGAAAATAAAAGGTGGGAACACTAAAGCAGCTCTTGGAAAATTGTGATATAGGCAAATCTAGCCTATGCTGAGAAAGATTCGAAGTCTAAGACCTTACAACATGGAGAAGTGAAACAAAGCATTGATGCAGATACATGCAAGTGATGTAGAGAACCAAAGGTTAAGAGCCATTGGACCTCTGGTGGCGATGTCTTGCTTGGGGGCAATCAACATCCCTTGATGCTTTTTCTCTTAACATCCGAGGCCGAAGGGAAGAAATTCCTAATAGATGACTAGTTGGATGATTTGGAATAGCAGTAATGAATTCTGTCATAGGTAGCCCTTGGCCTCGTCAACAATCTCGTCATAGGTAGCCCTTGGCCTAATTGGTGGAACAGAGAGAGAACTGTCCAGTTAAATTTTGCATTGAAAACTTGCCAAAAATCCATTAAAGACCCATGCTTCCTTGGTTTTTTAGATCGATAACACTCTATCCCCTACATAGGAAGTCAGAGTGACATGCCATCAGAAACAACACATGGAAGACATAGAGGGCTTTCCAATGACTGGTTGCATGTTAGCTTTTGATGCTTTTTGGACATACTTTTGGAAACATAATGGGAAACTTGGCATTTTGGGAATTCCATGTTATCAATTCTTGGTTCTCTGATTGAGATTCTCAAGGATTTCCAGTAGTAAATCAACTGCCGGAAAGAAGGACCAACAGTTAGAGGGTTTTGTTATTTCTTTTAAGGACTAGTTTTTAGATTTGGGAGTTTGTGCATTAGATCCATTGTTTTAAAACTCGGACTCCGACTCGGAATCGGTCAAAGGTCAACTTGGACCCGGACTTGGACTCGGAATCGGTGATGACTTAGTTGATTTGAATTTAATGACTCAGTTTACTCAAAGAGAAATAATATTTTAAAGATTCTAATCCATGATTCCATAGCATTAGAGACAAAATATCTAAAGTCTGCTCATGTATATACCATATAAGGGTGAATATATCAAAATGGTATGAAGTGTATTGTGCAATAATGCAATACATAGCTGGAGCAAAATATATAATCAATGAGGCCTAAATGGCATGTATAATCCAAAAAACAACATGCTATGATGCCCCTACATCATAAATCATACATTAATGATCAATCATCAAACTCATCACCACTACTAGAACTAAAAGTAGAACTAGAATTAGGACTAGCAATGAAATGGCAATGGCATCATCATCTGGCTCGAGCTCGAACTCCTCATGGTCATCTACAACTGCAGTAGTAGTAGTAATACTAATGAACGCCTAGAAGCACGAGGTTAGTGTTCATCCTATAGCTTTAGGGTTAGGGTTAAATTCTAAGTTGCATGCAACGTGGAAGAGTTTCCAAAATGGGGATGCGTTGGAAACATGACTCCCTAAAATTTTGGAAACGGGGAAACACGATATATATAATAATAATAATAAAATGAGCAAAGACATTTAAAAAAATGAATGTGAAACATAAATCATAAATCATACATGTCGGCGACTCATTGCCTATATTGGAATCCTATTCATCAATAACACCCTCTGCCTCCCTCCTCTAGGCTCTTGCCCTTGCACCTTGAATCTCAAAGTTGATCCTCAAAGGACATTAGTTAATGACTCAATGCCCTACAATTTTGATGAAACTTCCTAATCCAATTGTTAAAATAAGGTAGAAAAAAATTCCCATGCTTATTAAGTGATTTTGCTTGAGTGAAGAGTACATTTTTATTAAGGTCATGACATAAGAGTTCAACAATCAACACCACCAACATTGAGGTATATATAGAAGGGTTGATGCGCTTGATTAAATGCCAATTCCATATCCTCGTACATGGTAAAACCATACTTACCAGACTCGGAATCGACAATAAATCGTCGAGGCAAAAGAGCGAAGAGTTTGAATCCGATCGGGAAACAATCGGGAAAAAATTGACAAATAAAAAAATTGAATATATACATTTTTATTTATTAAAAAACATTTTTCACAGATATTATTAATATACATGTCTATATAAATCAAGATATTAATAAATGTACAAAAGATATCAATAGATACCCAAAATATATCAATTATATTGCAATCAGAAATTTGTAATGAGATTCCACCTAGACTCTTAATTAATTATTATTAATATTATTAAAATATAAGTTATATTTTGAAATTTTTTCCAAAACCCCAACCTGGTTCCAGTTTCAGTTTTTCATTGTTTAATGCCCAAACCCCAAGGTTAGCATATACATAAAAAATTAATAATTTTGACTGAAAACATAAAACACATGAGATTTTCTCTTTCTTTTTGAATTCTGAAAATTAAAGGCAACCCTAAATTCTTACTCAGAAATTCAATTTCAGCCACACACATGAAATTTTAACACTCAGATTTTTGGTCAAATTGACCCAAGAAAAACCCTGAAGGGAAAACCTACTTGTAGAGAGATTTTATTATTTCTTCAGAGACAAATTAATCAACAAAATTACAGCAGTACTTATCTCTTTTCATCTCGAAAAACGTGCCATCAAAACACCCAAAAATTTTGTTGTACGAAACCTAAGAAAACTGGCACACGTGTGACTGTATGACTGCCTTGATTTTTGTGCAAAACCCAGCCTCAAAATCCATGTTGTACGGTTACTGTACGAACATCAATAAATGATGTACAATTGCCTCGATTTCTGTGTAAACTTTGCCTCAAAACCTGTGCCTTCTCTCTCCTCGAAAAACATGCTGTATGGACTGTACAACCTGCATTAATTGTTGTACGGTTGATGCATTTAATGCTGTACGACTGCCTTGGGATTTGTGCCACTCTGTTGGTACTGTTGTCTCGAAATTCGTGCCCTTTCTCTTCCAGATTCTGGAATTTTTTTGCAAGGGTTTCTCTCTGGTTTTCTCTTGCTCTCTCTCTCTCTCTCTCAAAAATCTCTCTTGAAAAAGTGAACAATGATTCAATTTGCAGCGACTCAGAGACATCGACATCTCGATGATCCTGTTGATAGCTATTATGCACCTTTATGAGTCTGTTCGTGGCCGCCTTCGCACAGCTCGAGGATTATCAGAGTTCATTCGCAGCACCATTGGGGTGAAACAAGGTTGCTCACTTTCACCCACCCTATTTGGAATCTACATAGATGAGTTGGAGGCCTTTCTCCACGAGCATACCCAGGAATCAGATGGGTTCCTCCTCCACCAGGTCCTGATCTCTATCCTACTTTTCGCTGACGATATAGTACTCTTATCTACCTCCCCGGAAGGTCTGCAGAGACAGCTCAATGCCTTAGCTTTGTTCTGCGAACTTCGGAAGCTGACTGTGAATTTGAGCAAAACAAAGGTTATGATCTTCAATGGGGTTAAGAAAACCTTGGACCTCTGTTTCTTATTCAAGGGGGAGGAATTCGAGATCACCAATACTTACACTTACTTGGGGGTACAGTTTTTTGGTCCCCGCTTCAGTCTACGACCAGCTCTTCAGCCTCGAATTAACAAGGGGTATGGGTCCCTAGCCCTTCTTGAGAGACAATGTTTTCGCCACCACTTTCAGGATATCTCATCCAAGATGGACCTGTTAAATACCTTGATCCGTCCCACTGTTTTATATAGATAAAAAATTTGGGGGCCCTCTCTACTTGAGTCGGATTGGGCCTCAGCTGAGAGAGTCCAGATCCTTCTTCTCCAGCGTATCATTAGATGTAAGCAGACATTGCCGTAGCACATCATCCTAGCTGAGTTTGGGGCCCAACCCTTCTGTCTCGAGACGGTTTTCAGATTGGTTTCCTTCCTGCATCGGATCTGGGGGTTAGTCGACTCATTAAAAGGTCGGGACATGTACCCTTATCTAGCCTATTGCTTTGCTGAGACCACTGCCCACGCTACCCATTCAAGTAGGGCCAAGTGTTGTCTCACAGGAGTCTCGAGCCTTCTTGCTTTAGTGGGGATCCAGTTAGATCGTCTCCCCTCGTTTTAGTACTCTCTGGATGCCCCGGTCACCTTCTACCTACCCGATAGGAGTTAAATAAGATAATCAGGGAGGATGTTTACAAGCAGTTTGTCCAGGTTACTTGGGTCAATCCTTTGGGAGGATTGCGTCCAAAGATGGCTTTTTATGCTAAACACTTATTGGAGATCAGAGACGGGCTCATTGTCCGACCCTAACACACGTTTCGCCATTGGATGCATGCTCTTCGGATCCCTCTCGGACAGTTTAGAGTAGGATCCCATAGACTCCGAGTAGAGACAGACCACCAGATTGATAGATTGGATAGGATCTGCCAGCTATGTGATCTACATGAAGTGGAAACCGAGACACATTTTATCTTCAGATGCCCTATATACTACGAGATCAGAGGACGCTTCCACTGCTTGTTTAGGGGGCCTCAAACTCTAGCCGCCTTCTTCAGATACATCGATTAGAGATGTCTAATACTTTATATTCAGGAGGCTCTCAGGCTTCGAGCGCAGGTCCTCCAGCCCCTCACCAGACCAGATACCACACAGAGGATCACAACGTTCTTCAGCGTGCTACCACCTTCCATGGACACCAAGAGATCTACTGACCTAGATATCGATCTAGCTCCTAGATCAACAAAGGTTGATGGTTCTCGATCCACGAGATCTCAGCGGCAACTTCGTACCAGACCTCCCCCTAGGAGGCGCTCAGGACCCTCCAGACCTCATTGACATCACTCCAGAGGACGCCTTCCGCCCACCAGCTCCTATTCGGGACAACAAACACTATTGCACTTCCCTCGGTTTTCCTCTTTCAGCCTCGGATGTTAGGAGTACTAGACCATCCTCGGTCGCTTTGGCTCTCGGATCCTGCCCACCTGAGATTCTTCACCCCTGTGCAGGGTTACAGTGTTGAGACTAGAGTGAGAGCTCTCCCATGCTACAGCCCAGCTCGCCTTGTACACTTTTACTTCTCTTCTTTTCTACTTTACTTCTTGTATTGTATTTCTTTCAAGGGAGACCGTTTAGTCCTCCCACATGCTCGAACATCATTGTAATTGACAGTCTCGTTGACCTACTTTGTGGTCATCAGTGGACATTAATAAAATTATCTTATCTTATCTTCTCTCCCTTTTTGTGTGAGTAACTTCCTCCTTAAATCCAATGGATGAGATTAGATGAGATCCTAGGGCCAAGATCACATCTCACCTTTTTCTCAATTAATGACCATTTAAATATTAAATGTGAGACATCTTTACACACCCACTTTAATAATCTCACTAAAATCACTTAAGACTTTATTACTCACATTTCATTTATAAAGTGACTTTATATTAATAAAATCAATCTCACTTTATAAAAGGCTAGGGACCACATTTAAAGTGTTCATGTCCACCCCAAGGCATGAGTGAACAAACACTTCTCTAGGTAAAAAAAATCAACATATTTTATTATATATTAACATATATATGTATTATAAAAAGTTATATTTAATATATTATACATATATTAAAAATAATTAATATTTAATCTAAGTCACTTGACACGGGGACACGGGACACGAAAATACGAGAGTCCGACACGGACACGGTGACCCCCGAAATCAGGACACGTACGATATGTTTTATATACATATATATATATTTTTAAATATATATTAAAATTTAAAAATATAGACATATAGATCCAAAAATATTTAGAAACTAGAACATTTGCAAATATTCAATAGAAATTAGAATAAAAACACATTAATGATTAGTAATTACACATTTGTCATTCATAAGTCACGATTCACAACACATTTATCATTCACAAATCACAATGAGACACATAGATGCATGTCGGAACCATATTTCTCATTAAGTCATCAAAATCAAAATGTATACAATGTACATATATGTCGGAATGCCACTGGGCATTGGCAAATGCCAAATAGACTAAAGTCTAATAGTAAATACAAGAAGGGGTGGATCAAGATGGGAGAATCCCATATGTCAGACTGTCAGTAGTCCTCCATGCCTGAATCAACATCAACATACTCATCACTGCCCCTGCGCCTGCCCTGATCCTCATCCTCGTCCCCCTCCTCCTCCTCTCTGCCCATCTGATGATTTGCATCTGCTGCTGTGGAGGATGACCCCTCCATACGATCACTTACACTATCATCAAAAGTGACCGGCTCTAGCACTGGATCATTAAGATCCATGTTGGC